>CM033472.1:74861129-75447335 GCA_019447015.1 Hymenochirus boettgeri
CAAAGATCCAAGCTATCAATGATTCTGGGGCATGTAGTTTCCTTATGAAGTACATAGCTATTAAATTATGTCTTCCTTTATGAGAAAAGACTAATCCTCCGCCACGCATGCACATAGAATATAGAGTCCATCGGGACCTTCAGCGATCGGGTAAGTACCTTACCTTCTCTCCCAGCTCCTGCAGGTATTATTGAAGAATGGGAGGTAAGACACAGTTCCTTTGCCTCCCATTCTTCAATAAAACTAAATGTCAATTTAGTGGAGATACCCTTTAAAATGTATGTATACTGAAAAAAATACTTTGCGTCATCTTAATCTATAAATAAATACATGTAAGTAGCATTTACGCTGAGGTGTGTGTGTTGCTGCATGCCTTCAATACAGTACTTGTTTTGCTCAGGCTCTGACCACTGACCTGACTATTTTCCCACATACCAACTGTCAGTACTGCATACAAGAACAAAGATGCAAACGGAGGAGCACACTATATGTGTAGAATTAACAATTTATTGTGAACAACACACGTTTCGGGACTACAATGTTCCTTCCTCAGGTTTACCTGAGGAAGGGACATTACCTGAGGAAGGGACATTGTAGTCCGGAAACGTTGTGAGTTCTTCACAATAAATTGTTAATTCTACACATATAGTGTGCTCCTCCATTTGCATCTTTGTTCTTTGATTACTTAAGCTTGTGGAGTAGAGAGCTGGGGGATAGCACCTATCTATTGTCTGGCAGCAAGCCAACAGTGGTGTGCTAGAGTGTTTCTGAACTGTATTGAAATACTGCATACAGCACACCAATTGTCAAACCATTCCAGCTACAGCAAACTGCTTACAGGAACGCTGAAATGGAAGATGTTTTAGATTGGATATCTAAAGAAATAGGGGGCAGATCAACAAAAAAATGATACAGTGATAGTTGGGATGAATTATAGTTTCCACTAATGAGTAAATAAAAAAATAAATTACCAGTGTGCATAGCCTTTAAGGTGGCCATTCACATTAGTAATATTAGATAAACCCCTTCGCCAGCAAGTAAATAAGGAAAGGTAAGTTTTGCCATTGGCTTAGAAAATAAGAGTAACATAGTGTATGATTTGAAGGTACAGCTTTGCAATGGACTAAACTTTGATTTACACTGTACATATCCTTTAAGTTTTGATGTTATTCCCTTTCTTTATTCCCAATAATTCTGTATATGCCTTGGTTTATAATCCTAAATAATCCTACAATAACTTTATTGTCAATAAGCCTTTTTTTTTTCTAAGGACAGTCTCAGTTTAACTTCTTCCTGGAGCAGAAATTCCTTTTGGTTGTATTTACCCCTTGTCAGAACACAAATGTTTTAAAAGGCTATATAGAGGAAAATCTTAAAAAAGGTTTAATTCGCAATATTCCTTCAGGAACTGGATCTTTTTTAGATACACTAAAGTTTTTACCATGCTGGGGAACTTATAGCTGAATTAAAATTAGGGGATTAATAGAAGACCGGTTTACTTTCTCGTTATGTGCATTTTGAGTATATGGTCCTACTGTTTGTACAGTATAATGCCCCTCACTTTGTCAATGACATTTTTTTTATAATTTTGTTAATGACTTCCTATTGGTGCAATTTTAGACTTCTTTAAACATTTAGGAGAATAATAAGCTTGTGTAAAAGACTCCAGCAATGTCTTAGAACTCTTTTATGCAAAATTAGAGAAATGTGAGTTCAGTCAAGCCACCATTAATTTCTTGGGATTTACTATTTCTCCTCACGGTTTTATGACTCAAAATGTTTTTGTTATTCTGGATTGCCCCTATTGAAGTTTCATCAAGAACTTTTCAACCATTATTACACATTTGTAGTATCTTACCATGACTCAAATAACATTGCATTTGACTAAAGATTCTTAAAAGGCTTTTAAAATAACTAAAGAATGTCTTCACCACTGCTCCTGTAAATATTCATCTGGATCCTTTTTTGCGCTTTCTGCCCTTTATTGGTGAGGTGGACACTTCTGAGCTGGCTTTAGGAGTCATCTTGTCCCAATGTACTGGAATTCACTTCCTTCAACACCCAGTAGTGTTCTTTTCTTAAAGACTATAAGGGTGATGCACCAACGGGCACAACACACCTGTTTTGGTGTTTAAGTCGTGCTAAGCAATGTTATATCGGTTAGCGATACTTAAACTCCCTCCTTGCGGCAGCTGCATTGCTAAAGCAGACGTTAACAGTGCAGCCACCACAAGTGATGTTATATACTTTAAAGGGCAACTCCACCCTCATAAGAACATGTTTTAGAAAGAATGGCCTCTTTAAAATATGTTGATATATCATAGTTTGTCCTTTGAATTCATTACTGTATGCCTGCTATGCTTCTGGATGACTCATGGAAACTGAGCAATTTAGAAACCTGTACTGAGCCTGTACTAAGCCTGGGCATGCTCAGAAGAGACAAACAGTGAATTAACATTCACTCATTGGCTGTGATGTCAACTGTCAAATCCATAACTGATAGTTGCTAACTGGAAGAACCAGGAAACAGAAACGGGAAACAGAACATTCTTTAGGATTTCAGGTTAGACTTATTTATTTCAGATTTCAAACAATTACCGTTTTGGGGGTGATTTACCTGTATGTACGTTTTCATTTTGAGGCTGGACTTCCCTTTAAGCTTCATTATATTGCAGCACTGCCAGCTGATATCTGGTGTTAAAAGTGCCAGAGTAGAAAAACGGCAGAAAAACAAGCGCCTCTCGGTGCATCGCCCTGTATAACAATCAAAACATACAATAGTTATGATGTGAGTGGTCATGACTAGGAAAACAGACTTGGAAGAGTTGCGTTACCTACTGGAGGGTGTCAATAATCTAATTCTAATCTTCCCAGATCAATAAAAATCTTCAAACAGCCAAGAGGTTAAGACCTCACTAGGCTGGTGGGCTCGATTCCTAGAAGATTTATAGAAAGCTCTTCTCCGTCTATTTAGACACTATTCTTTACTCAAATAATTTCTTTTTACTAGACTAATTTGATCAAAGACATAAAGTTGCCTGATCTCCAAGCAAGACTAATTACTTTAGAGAAGAGGAATCCTTTCTCTAGCACAAATGTTAGCATCTGCTAAAAGATCCAGAAAGTAAAGTCCTTTTACCCAGTTTTTCTCCTGGAGATTTAGTGGCATATTTGTAAAGGAGCACGATTTTTGCCATTTTGCTAATGCCAGACTTCGCTTTGTTAAATAATGTTATTTTCACCTTATTTATAAACCGGATTCTTATTGCTGCAACCATTTTCCCCCCAGTGTTATGCAGTATTAATATCACATTCATTGCCTTAAGTCAAGTATCACTGCGATAAAGAGAATTAGCACCATAACGTCTACTAATACCATTTCAGGGCTGTAACTGAGATTTAGGCAATCTTACAAGTGGTCTTTTGCAGATAAAACACTTATGTATATGTGGAAATATGAGCCCCATTCAAATTTAATGTGAAATATTAAAAATTGGAGGAAAAACAGGAATTAGAAAATCACAGATCGAATTACAGAAAATGATTGACACCCTTATTTGGGACCCATTTCCAGACTAGAAATATGGCTGCTAATGCATTTTTGCCATCTTAGTCTTGGCATTTTAGAAGTACCTTCAAGGATATTAGGTCTAAGGTTCGTTGGACTTTTTCCAATCCAAGTTCTTAAAGAGTATGTCCACCCCTAAAATAGTTTTTTGTACTATGTGTAGGGCTCCTCAGCTCACCCCTAACTGCTGATTTAGATTTCTTAAAAAAGCCCCAGAAAGATAATAACAGACCGTCTTTTCCCCCGGTGCTGTGTTCCCGGCCCTCTTCTATCCGGAAGCAGCAGAGAGGGTTGAGGGTTTGAGGTGGGCTGGGGAGCCCTACACACAGTAAATAGCTTTTAATGGTAGGACACCAAGCAGCCATAATGGACTAGGAGAGAGAGGGGGGGGGGGGAGAGCTCCCCTGCGCATGCCAGAAACCTCTCAGAGGAGAAGGAAGCAGCAGTGATTGGTTGACTCACTGATTCTTCACTTTCTGAGACCATAAGAAGCAGAGATGTCAGGTAAGGATTTTTTAACACTATACAGTGGGGCCAGTAGTGGGTTAAATTTTAGTTTTTGGGGTGGGCATGCCCTTTAAAATTGTAGCTTTTGAGATCTTATTAAATCTTTGGAAAATTCATCAAGTCTTTAATTTTTCTTATTTGAAATTTGTGGATTCTAATGGATTTTCCAGCTGTCTCCCTCTACCACCACCACCACCTGAAGTGTTTGAAGCCATTTGAAGGATCTGATGAGTAGGAGGTGGAGTCTATTTTGCATGCTAAGGTACTATATCAAATGGAAGGGGTTTGGCTATGAAGAAAATACCTGGGAAGCAGTGGATCAGGTACATGCCTCTCGGCTTGTAAAGGCATTCCATAGGGCATATTTTGAGAAACCAGCTCCTAAAGGCACCTGGAAGTTGCCTGGAGGGGCACAATGATAGTCCAGAGGTTGTTTGGTTGACAATGCCGTCCAGCATGCCAGTGTCAAGGGATCACTGATTTCAGGGCCAAATGTAGCAGTTTAAACTTAAAAAAAATGTTGTTGGGCTGCAAATTCACTTACGTTGACATATGGATGACTTGGTCTGACTCCTTGGACTTTTTTACCCCCAGACTCTTGGATTTGTTTATCTAAAAAGCTTGTGATTTTTCTGTTTCCTGTTACCAAATTTGGTCTGTCCCCGGATTTCATTCTGCCTGATGACTGTCCTGAATGTCTTATTTCAATATTCTTCTAACCAGCCACCTGTTTCCTACCCTGACTGTTCTTGTACATAGCAAGATCACCGCCAGCCCTGACCTGCATCTTTTTTCTGATTCTGCTTGTTGGCAGACAGCCCTGACCTTCTGCTTATTATTCGTTCAAGCCTGTTTTACCTACCTCAATTTCCAACTCTTGATATTTTCTCTGGTCTTTAATAATTTTTTGTTGTAATTGTTAAAGTAAGCGTGGGCAGGTATTGAAGCATTTTTATTAGGCAACTCCTCAAAAAGAAGATTTAACCTTCAGCCTTTTCAGACATACCGTATAAGACTTTGCAAAATGAAACATTAAAACACCACTGAATTTTACAGCTGCAATATATTTGATTCCAGAATGGCAAATTATAAAGTGATCATAGATAAGGTAGAAAAGGCTTAAATATATTTTCTGTTGCCTAAGAAGTTTAAGATTTTGGTAAGGTTTTATGACAATTTGGAAACTGAAATGATAGAGCATAGAGTGATGACATAGCCCTGCCCCCTCCCACCCGGGGGCAGACAGAATCTGGCCACCCTGGATACAGAGTAGGGGCCAACACTGTTAAAGGCCTAGACTTGGAATTTGGGAATAACACTGATGGTTCCCCTAGATTTTTTGCAAAACAATGTCTTCCTTCCTAGGTTCTTTAAAGCGCATGTTTACTGTAACCCATTTAAATGCTGAATGCTACTCTTATTTGCACAAGTGTGGGCAGCAGATGTAGGGGTTATTTTCATTATAATACAATATTTTACATGAGAATAATAAAATGTCACAGACACCATCTTTAATATATATGTTTTCCAAATACAAATTTTGTAGCTAAAATGCCCAATTTGTGCATTTCCATTTTAAGTTTAGAAAGTAATGATGAAACCCCACTCTTTTGTCCCACGGGAGGCAGCCACCTAGAAGCAGCTGGTGGGCTTGGCAGCTGCCTCCCGAATCCATCGCTTTGAAGAAAAAAGGAGCCAGATTGTTTAAGCGGCAGCAATGGAGGAGGACAGTGTCAGTGTGGCTGCAACAGGTAGTTGCTGTTTTCACCAGCAAGACACTTCTCCCCACACAAATTACCCCACAAAAGGGTAGTAAGAGATACATACCTGAAATTAAAAAGTCAAGGAGGTTTTCCTCACACAGACCTAGCAGTGCCTCTGAGGAGAGTCATAGCCCTATTAAGGGTAAGAGACATAGCCCTGTTAAGGGTCACAACCACAGCCCTGTTAAAGGCCACAGCTCTGGCAGAAAATTCTTATATAAAGTTAAACATGGGGGCTTATTCCCAAAACTCCACACCCCAGGTAAGGTCCTAACTGCTACCCCTGAAGCTTGTTTGAGCAGACATAATAACGGGAGGGAGGCATTTGCCTCACACAAAAAGCATTGTTAGATGCACCTACATCCCACTCCACTGTGGATTGGGATTCGGAGTCTGTCATTTTCTCCAACTTGCATTCAGGTCCACACTAGTCAAAGAAGATGACCTGGTCTTACAAAATTGCCTAGGGGTCCCTGATATGCAGGCCCTCATAGCCCCTGAGCTAGACCCAGCCCTGCTATCCACTTGCAGCAATCACAGATCTCAGGGTTCTCAGATGGACCAAACACTGCGTAACATTCAACTTAAAATCACAGATGCTCATAAAGCCTAGCTATATCTCCTCTAAGAGGCCATTTCGCCAGGAGGGACGCCACTTCAAGTGAATTCATCCACAATCAGTAGACCACAAGTCCAGCAGCACGATAAGTTGTTATTGAATTGTTACTACCAAGAGTTACCGAGATCCATTCTCTCACCCAGGCTTCCACTGTTCTGCCTACAGACACCCAGGATGGACCAGCACCTCCGCCAGTCCACATCAGCTGTTACGCAGTTATATATATGTCTTGTGAAGTTCAAGCAAAAAAAATGAAATAGAGTTCTGGTTAATGAATAGTTTAAACCTATCCAACTCTCATGTCTTTAATCATTCTCAATCAATAATTATTCCTCATGACTCCACTAGCCAATTGATAGGACAGCCATCTGCTTCCCGTAAAAAATCTGATTTAGGAGCAAGATCTTGCGAGATCTCGGGTCTCGCGAGACCGCGCGTGCGCCACAGGCACTAAGTTCATGGGGATGCGCACGGCTCCTTTTTTCTTCAAAGCGACAGATTCGGGAGGCAGCCGCCAAGCCCACCAGCTGTTGCTAGGTGGCTGTCCTATTCCCTAGGACAAATAAGGTTTGCAGTGCATAGATTCCTGCAAAATTCTTTCTTGGTGACATCTCTGTCTAAAAGGTTTTCTTAATAATTGGATGTTTGGAAACATGTTCCTGATATTGTTACTCTCTTAAAATTACACTTTGCTTTGTTCGCTAATATGTTCTGCAGTCATATTTGATTTCCCTAATTAGTGACAATTATTTAACAGTGAGGAGGTTTTCCTAGCTTCCTGTTGTTTATTAGAAATATAGCTGTTTCATTAGCAGATAATAAACAGAGCTTGCAAGCAGTGACACATTGTTAAAGACTCCTCACAATAAGTGTCAGATTTACTAAGATACTCGAGCAAACAGATTCTCTATATCGAAAGAAGTGGGGTGTCTCATTTAGCAAGACTTCTATGACAGACTGCAGAACATCTGCTTGGCTGATGCTATTGTCATTGTCTGTCTTGCTTCATATTCAACAAAATATTATCAGGAAGAGTAATGAAAGTTCTTATCATTACAAATGGTGCTAATTGTGCCAGAAATATTAGCTTTCAAATGGTTAACAACATCTGATTGGTTGGGGCAACGTTGGCACCATTTTTATTGATAAGAACTTTTATTACATTGCCCTGTATGTGTTGATTATAAATTATGTGTGAACTGTGCACAATTACATGGCGATGCACTAAGAGGTGCACAACTTCTGTTCTGGAGTTTAAAAGGCAAGTCCAACCCTCCAATTAAAACTTATATACAGGTAAATTACCCCCCAAAACCCTAAACTGTAATAGTTTGAAACATGAAATATATAAGTTTAACCAAGCTGCCTATTCTGAGCATACAGGTCACTAAATTGCTCAGTTTCCATGAGGCACCCAGAAGCATATTAGGGATACAGTAATGAATTCAGAAGACAAAGTAGTATATAACGACATCTTTTACAGAGACCATTCATTCTAAAATATGTTATTATGAGGGTGGAGTTGCCCTTTAAGTCACACTAGTTGTAGAGGCCTAGGCACACCAGGTAGCAATTTGCAAGAAGTTGGTAAGTGCAACTCTCAAAGGCCCTCTATCCCAGTACCATAGTATAAAATGTCCAGTAAATAGTAGAGATGCACACTACATATGAACGCTTAATACATTTATTTGTGAATCACATATGTATATATGTATGTAATTCACAAATAAATGTATTAAGCATTCATATGTAGTGTGCATCGCTCTACTATTTACTGGACATTTGCCCTTTAAGTCACGCTAACTAATATTTTATTGGTTAGCGCAACTTAAATTCCTTCACTGTGGTGGCTGTGTGGCTAACACGGATGTTAACTACGCAGCTGCCACTATCAATGTTATATGACGATAGCAACATTCTATTCTGGCACTTTTTAACTCCAGCTAACTTATTAATTGTTGTTTACTTGATGAGTAGAGATGTTCGAAACCAATGAGTTCAAATTTTTTGAAAAGATTAGAAAATGTGGAAATCCAAATGTTACATTTAAGCATTAAACAGCAGTAGTATGTCAGTGTAAATGGTTTAGGGACCTGGGAAATGGTCTGGGGAACATGTACAAGTAAATAAAACCTATCTAAAACTATCTTTCTTCACGCTTAATCTATTTTCAAGGTTCTGCATTGGGGTTTTCACTGTCTGTCACAAATCACAACCTCCTAGCCAGTTTAACATTCAGTTGAAGCAAAGTTCTAAGCACTCGCACCCCTCCCAGAGCTGCTGGTAATTGCTGGTAAATGGTATCTTCTTGGTATGCTGATAAGCAAGGTCAACGCTAAAGTGGAAGATACAATGTTAACGGCAGCTCTGAGAGGAGGAGTGTGGGTGTTTAAAGCTTTGCTTCAGCAGAATGTTAAGCTGGATATACACTGTAAAGATCTTTTAAAGGTGCATGTCAAATTACTATTCCCTTTTCTATCCCTTTGTGTAATGGTGGACATAGACGCTTCAATCATGGCAGTGCAATCCGCGGATCGTATCATCGTATTGGGCGTTAAAATTCCTACTGGGCCGATAGGGAAAAATATTGTATAATTGGCAAGTGATCATCTATACACATGCCGAATATTGAACAATCTAAGGATCATAGCGTCTATGGCCAACAAAAGGGCTAGGCACATTTTTTTCAAGCTCTAGCAAACACGCTTGTGATTAATAAGCATGTGAGAATTGCAACACAATGCATGTTAAGGTGCCCATACATCTATAAGATTTTACTTACCCGACCGAGCGCTCACGCGATGTTCCTTCGATCCTGCCGGAACCGCTTCTCCCGATCTTACATTCGACCGACATGCGATCGCAAAATGAATGGGATTTTGCGATCGCATGTCGGTCGAATGTAAGATCGAGAGAAGCGGTTCCGGCAGCATCGATGAACATTGCGTGAGCGTTCGGTCGGGTAAGTAAAATCTTATAGATGTATGGGCACCTGTGGTTGGTCACATTGCATGCACTGCACTGCTTTCCATTGTGCATGCAATTAGCCATAGGACTATAAAGCATGACCCTACCAACAAGTAAAATTAGACAGTTGTCAGCTGAGCTGGCATCGGCAAAGTTTAGGGTTGACACTGAGGCAGTGGAAAGGAGCAAGTACAGGTGACCAGGGGAAAGAGACCTTCAGTCAGTAATAGGGTTATTGTACTAATCTGTGACCCATACCTCAGTCATCTTATTTCTCAGTGGAGAGAATGTACTTTTCCAAAACAACACCCCCTGCTGCACTAAAGATCCTGTCCAAAAGGGCAGAAAAGGGCATCAATGGCATACTGTGCCAACTTGGGCCAGATGTCAAGCATCTATACCTTGTACCCTATCTACACTGGCCCTGGATCTGATGTAGTTGGTGACCTGGCATCACCAACTGATGTAGTTGGTGACCAGCTTGGGGGTGAATAGGGGGTCAGTTTCTTCCTCCACACCAATAACTGGGGAAAAGAGATCTGCCGCTAGGATAAAAGAAAGTGATGATTTCTGTGTGTGTTTCTTTGGAGTTTGCAGTGTCAAGGGGCCTCTTAACACTGCCTGCTGAGGCCAAAGGCTAACCCTCCTCCATACATATCTCCCTCTTAGTAAGCAGCTGATTCCTTTAATGTATTGATTGAAGTCCAGAGGTTAAAGAGCTATGCCTTACCTCTCATTCTTCAATCAATTGAGCAGGAGCCAGGGTCAAAGGTAAGTATTAATCTTTTGCGCAATCCACCGCTGCAGAGATAAAAAACTAAAAAACGACCGATTCTAATCTTCTGGTTCTAGTTTACTTTTGCGTGCAATATCGCGAGTGCACACTATTATAATTTCTTTACTCTGCAGCGGTGGACCGGGCGAAAGGAAAATATACTTACCTTCGTCCCTTGCTCCTGCTCAGTTGATTGAAAAATGTGAGGTAAGGCATAGCTCCTTAACCTCCCTGGCTTCAATCAATATATTAAAGGAATGGAATTATAGCAAGGTCAGCACCTAAGGTAAAACATACAATGTTGCTACTATGTTTCACCTTTAAAAGATGAAACATAGTAGCAACATTGTATGTTTTACCTTAGGTGCTGACCTTGCTATAATCAGCACCTGAAGTATACGATACAGTGTTACAAGTGCAAACTTCCAAATGGTTTAGGGTACCCACCAAGCATCCAGTTCCTCCCTGGCCACCTGCCAGTATCAATCAGCAACCAAAAACAAAAAAAAAGAGCTGTCCACTCTTTAGAATACAAATTGGGGTGCTCCCATGTCTGGATTGGAACAATGTATACATTTCACTATAGATTCCCTTTAAGCTGCCCAGTAATGTTATTTACTTGCATGTTGCTGGTATTGATGAAGTTGGAGTTGATCCAGGGATTTTCCAATTGCCACTCCTTGGGAAGGAATTTTTTACCCTTTATAATTCTGGTGGGTTTTTGTTTTTTTTGCCTTCCTCTGGATCAATAGTTAGGCAAAAAAAAATGTGCTCAAATACTACTACTATACTTTCCTGTTGACAAAGTCAAAGGGAAATAAAAAAACTTATTGGGGCACTTATAGTTTCTGTTAATTTATAAATCACATATATTTAAATTTTGCAGTAATGAAATGTATATAACTTTGATACAAATGTATTCAGCTACTGTTTTTATAAAATTAAACCATTCAGCTGTATTATTTCCCCCTTATATTTTTAAGTTTTATTTATTGTTTGTCTACCTCATGTGAAAAATTCCAAAGTTTTAATAATTTGATGAATCACACTTATCAGCCAATGAAAACCACCCCTTCAAAAAAGAAATTACCTCCTGACATTTCAGCAGTGCTCCAACAATTACCTGGAACATTCATCTTTAAAGTCGTAAATGTGATCTGGCTGTATACGTTGGCAGATAAAACTGCTGCTCCACTCATCATTACAAAGGATTGGACATTCATTTTAGATCGAATGTCTAATCAGTGTAATATTGAGGTAGTGAATGGCCAGCTTAAGTAAAAGGGTCATGGTGATCCTGAGCATGGGAAGTGCTATATGGAGATGAGATTATTTAAACTATATTTGCCTCTTGGAGTTCTATTTTTTATTCACAATACAAACTGTATAGCATTACATTTACACTTGGTATGCAGTAAGTGTAAAGAGATTAAAATATTTCAATAATGGGAGATAAATTAACAGATGACAAGTCCTACTGGCAAGTTCGTTGGCTAAAGGAATTATGTTTTGATTTGTTTAATTTTAAAATGCTGTTAAGAGAAATGTTTGGTAAACTAAGTATTTAAACTTGTTTAGCATTTTCCTTAAAGGATGGTACACACCATGCAATATTTAATTTTGATCGACCGATAATTCAGTGTATCGGTTGATTGGGCTGAAATAATTGCATGTCCTGATCGGACGAACACATGATCGGACATGTCCAAATACAATTGCTCGGTCCTCCATGGGCCGCACGCTCGGTCACAGTGGCCAATATTGCCATGACTGACAGTCCTTCCTCCTGGCCAACTGGTTAGAAGAGCCGAACGGACGGTCAGGAAATGGGGCACATTTCATCCTAAAACACCTATACAATGAAATCTGTCAACATTAAAGGTATATTCCTATATTCCACTGTACCCCATTTTATATCTTGGAATCCATGAAGTGGATTTACTGCCAAGAATAAATTAAAATCACATGGACAGGGCTGTTATTTAGGATTTCTTTTTCTGCTTCTGAAACTGGGCCCTCTGAAGTTCCTGGGCCCTAGATATGTGCCTAGCTTGCCCGTGGATTCTCCTGCTTTGCTTGTAAGATATACACAGATGGGCCTTCCTACAGTATTCATTACAATGGATGGTTCCACTGATCAAATGTTTGATCAACACAGTATTGCCGTATTTCATTATATTATTATATATGAGAAGGGGATTTTTGGACACATTTTACAAAAATGTCTAAGCTAAGTTAGGTAGGGTTAAAAAAAAAAGAAAAAAAGAGGAGGGTGAATAGGTTGGACTTGATGGACGTATGTCTTTATTCAATCTCAATTACTATGTTACTATGTAAGCCATCTAAGATTCCTGGAAATCTTATAATACATCCTTATTGCTGCATGTGTATTTACAAGTGATTTCTTTCCACCTTGTCCTCTACCACTATAATGTAATATAGTTCAAAAAGCCCTACTCCCCACCCCACCTTACCCCCAGAAAGCCCTGGAAATAGGTCAGCTAAGGGGAGGGGCCCATTTGCTGATAGGCCTGCACGGATTGGTAGTAGGGGAAAGAAGTGGGCAAGCTGCCATGGTAAAGTAAATGAGGGCCAGCTTTAAGGTTAACAAGCAATAAAAAGAGTTAAAGAAATCGCTAACTGGCATGGTCTCCAAGGTAAATGTTGAATGGTTGCAGATATATATTGTTTTAAGGTATATATACAATCAATATTACAATCATAATACTGATCACAAAATGATCTGTTAAGGTGGTTTTTATAATGTTGTGGTAACATCAGGAGGTACGGTAATTTGATTACTATATGGCACCTTAAAGGCTTTTTTCTACTCTACCCTACAACCAGATATTTGAAGAATATAAAGAACTGGCTGTTGTCACATGAATGGAGCAACCGGTACTTACCTAGAAATCCTTCAATTTTGCTTTAGGCCCCCCTGGCCAGTTTCCTCTTCAATTTTGGAGGAACATCACTATTGAGCCATATTTTTACCACTTGTTAAAGGGCATGTACACCAATAAAATTAAAATGTACATATATCAGCAGCACCCCCCAAACCACAGTTACATTTTACTTCCCCAAAGATGCACCTGAACATACTTACAAGACCTGGTCCCTCGATGCTCTGCTGCACTTCCCCTCCCTGCTTCTTGGTCACGGCTGTCAGTCAAAGGCTGAGCTCACAACAGCAGCAGGAGGCAGCACCCAGGTGGTGAAGGACCGGGTCTTCTAAGTATGTTCAGGTGCATCTTTGGGAAAGGTAAGTGAAACATAACTGGGGTTGGAGGGGTGCTGCAGCTATATGTACATTTTTGTTTCAATTTATGGGTGGACATGTCTTAAAGGACATGTCCACTGCCCCAACTCAAATTTGCCCCACTGTGTAGTGTATCTTTCTTTTCTGCTCCTTATGGTTGTCCTGCAGTGCCTTCTGAAAGAGTAGGAGCCACTCTCCGTGTCATCCAGTATCTGCCCCTTTCCTGTCCTCCTGGAGGACTCTGGCATGCACAAACTTTTCTGTAGTGTAGGGACCCTCCCCCCAACCCTAACTGCTAGGGTTATAACTTTTAAAATACCCAGAAATAGACTTATCCACCTTCATTCCCTCGGCTCAATAGTCGGTAGCTGCATCTGTGATTGGCTGACTTTTAGTGGGTGTCAGTCTGGCCCCAATTGCTACTCCCTTCCCGGGAAGTAGCAGTAGAGGCAGAGGCTGAGGGAACGAAGGTTGATAAGTCTATTTTTAAAACCCTAGCGTTCAGGGTGGGGGTCCTCTTGCACTACAGAAAAATGTATATTTGGGGGCAGAGATACTCTTTTAAAACAAATTGGCCAGATTGGTCAGATGTCTGTTACCTGCCCCCAACCACAGCGGATATATTCAGCACATTTTAGATGTATTATTAAGCAGATATTTAAAGGACTGTAAACGGATCATTTTCCAACTAATCACACAGTAATTAATTACCACCAACCTTAATTCTGCTTTTTCCCCCGTCTCTGACCTTCCTATCCCTTGTTTTTCAGCTCTGGAATGTTTACTTTTTAAAGCGAGCGGGGCACAGTTAGTCAGTAAAGAACTGTCAATCACCCAGCCCCTCCCTGGCACACTACATGTAGAAATGATCCATTCTATAAAAGTAAAGCTTATTTTTCCTGTCATTGCATGGCTTACTTATTCAGCATTAAGATCAGGAAAAAGAATAAGCATTATATGTTGCTCTGTGCTCTTTCTGTGCCTGCAGCTAAGACCCATTTAGCTGTTGTCTGTTACTGAAGTCCCAATGTACCTAAAGAAAATATTTACAAAGGCCCCCTTTTTCCAAAATGGATTAGTCAAGAAATTAAGTTTATCTTCTCTCAAAAGACAAGTTTCTGCATTTTGTACTATATCAAATATAAGATGGGAATCCGACCCTCTAGTAATCAGATTTTTCTTAGGGGTACAACATTTAAGACCTCAGATCAAAAGAAAAGTCCCACATTGGGATTTCCCTCTCGTATTGGATTTCCTTCAGTCAGATACTTCCATAAAGAATCTTACTTTTAAAACCCTATTTCTAGTGTCTATACCTTCTGCTAGAAGAATAAATGAAAGGTATTGGTGAGGATCACGTGGTTGGGACCCGAGGATGCTGTGAGGCTAAAGTTTTCCAGAGGCCTCTGAGACGTGCAGCTGTGGTGGCCTGTATCTTGTGAAGGAGGGAGCAAGAGATCCATTGGCCCTGTTACTTACCTGGAGTCTGTGTTCGAGCTGGTTGGGACACTAGGTAAGGGGGGTCCAGTACACATGGTGTCCACTCCCGGAAGGCTTCTGGAACCAAGATACCTGTATATATCTTTTTATTACATACTGTTTTTAGTTTTTATTGGGTATTATTCCATCTGTTCAGTACCCTTTGAACTTTAGTAAGGGTACGTGTTTCATTACTGAACTTGTTTGTCGGAATTTGATATATTCCGTGGGGGTATTTATGTGATCATTCTTGTCTGTATCGGATAAGGTTTTTATCTGATATACTATCCTTTGTGATTTTAAGTATACTGCATATGTGATTTTATTTATATATTTATGGTACCTTATTAAAGGATTATTCCGATTTATATATATTTCTTGTTATTTATTGGTTTTCCTTGCTAAATTATTATTTTTTATAGTTGACTTGTAGGATAGGTTTTTACCTACCCACCTTGATTTTTAGCAAGGCTCATTTCACAGTCAGTCGCTTTTATTAACTGAGTATGTGTTTGTAGCAGTGTACATGTACAGCGGAATGTGAATGTGTGAAGTGCTATATGTAGCTTTTAAGTGTGTGGAAAGGCTGAAAGGGTGTGTGTAACAATGTGTGTGTATGATTGTAGCAGTGTGGTATGTATAGTATGTTTGTGGCAGTATCCGTTGCATTTGCCAGCAACGGTAGCAGTGTAATAGTAAGTTCGTGGTAGTACATGTTGTGTAGTAGTTTACGTGTGAAGCAGGGTATGTGAGTGGCACAGTGTGTATAAATGTGCAGAGCAGTTTATGTATATATGTAGGTGGTATGTGTTGGATTGATTGGTTGGTTGGCCCCTCCTGTCAGATTCCTTGGTGGGCCTCATGTGCACAGTCTGACACTGGGTGTATGGGTGTTCACTACTAACCATTGTAGAGCTTGGCCAGTCCAGGAGACATGAAAGGTATGTGAGGAGAAGGAGGTTGTAGAACGGAGAAAGAGAATGCAGTTTTTACTTCCATCTGCACAGCTCTAGCTAGAAACTGTCAAAAATACTTAAACCAATGAGAGAAGCATGGAGGGTCCAGATCTGCCGTTTTGCCTTGATCCGGCTCTGGCAGTAGCAACCTCATGGGCTCTATCAGTTATGATTTCACCTGAAGAAATATGAAATAATTAGCAAATAAAACGTTATAGATGAAAGGGACTGTCCACCCCTCTTTTGAAAAATGAATATGTGGTAGATAAGCCCCCAAAACCTAGACATCGTTTAATTCTCAACCTTTAATTCGGCTCCCACACTGAGATATTATACTTACATCCTCCTCGCTCCACCGCCGCTTCCGGGTTCTTCTCCCAGTCTCCACTGTGGCCGCTCTGTTCTTTTTCTGTTCTCGAGCAGCTGCAGTGGAGACTGGTCCGGGAATGGCAGTCAGTGATTGGCCGTGACGTCACAGTCACGGCCGACACTGACTGCCTTACCCGGAAGTGCAGAGCCGCGGCGGTGGAGCGAGGTGGAGGATGTAAGTATACTATCTCTGTGTGGGAGCCGAATTAAAGGTTGAGACTTAAACGATGTCTAGGTTTTGGGGGCTTATCTACCACATATTCATTTTTCAAAAGAGGGGTGGACAGTCCCTTGAACAAATGCCAAAAATAGGTCTGTAGTTAAAAATGGAGTTGGTAATGTCAATGCATACAATCACTGGAAATTAGGCAATATATAAGAATATTTCCTTTCCATTACTAGCCTTACATTTACAACATAGTTCACTGGCTCTGTGTATATCAACAGCAGTTACTGTCCTCCTATGCAGTTAATACAAAGTTAAATGCCTGCGTGTTTATTCACAGCAGTTTTACTCCTGCTCTGGAGTTAAAGTCACACAAGGCTGTAGCTTCTTTATTTTGATCTGATGAGCACTTCAGAGCATGTGAAGTGTACTGCGTACTCTTAGCTGGGAGGCACCCAGTTTAGGTGGATAATTGGATACCTAGTTCCCCTAGGTTAATGTCATAAATCACCCACCAGCAACAGCTAAGGGAGAGGTAAGAAACAGCTTACTATATCTTTGTAAATATACTTTGTCTATTGTTGTCTGGAGGCTTAAGTTCCTCTAAAAGATTGTATATGTTTTCATACTGCACATTAGAGCAAAATGCAAATAAAATTACTGAAACACCTTAATAGAAGTGTACTGAGTGAGTATTGTGATTTAGGTTATAGGTCTAAAAACAAAACGCCAATAGTGTGTGGGTGTTTCTTTGTCCATTGTCTTCCATTATGGCTCATCCTTTTTAATATAGTAAGGAAGGTCTAACCAAAAGTCCCCAGGGTGTTTGATATTCATTTTCTTCTGTTATATACTATTTCTTCCGTAATCTCTCTCTTAATCTTTCCTCTGACACATTTCATAATACTGAAGTAAGTAAGTTGCATTACAGAAACCTTGCTGCAAGGTAAAATATTCCCATAGCGTCCTTATGTTGTCAAGTCCAATGCACATTTTATATTCATTTTTTCTCTTCTTTAAAAATTTGGATGGATTATGCTCTGAAAACATCAATTTCATTTAGAGATTTACAGTGTTAAGTGAACATCAATAAGAAATCAGAAATTAAAGGATTACTTGGGACACTGACAGCTCCTTGACAAATTGTATAGCTTCTGGTATATGAATCTGTCAGACTTGTAGTAGTTAAAAGGGAGAAGGCAAAATAATCTCAGCAGATCCTCAGTCCAGAAACTAGAAGTATACAAAAAATACGAGTTGAAAGAAACAACTCCAGTGTCCCTAAAGAGCACTCGTGGAATCACTCACTAATAACACTAGTTACTTATTAACATAAAGACAATATCATATAGACACCTTTAAACACGTGTATGTTTTATTGCACCAATTCCCTAAACTAAAAACAGTGAATTAAAACCTCATATATCCTGTGAACACCACAACTTGCAGACTAATCAGTACGCAAGTATAAAATATTACACATTGTTACTATGTGGCAGATCTTAAAAAAACATCTCTAGGCACATGTATGAAATGGATACAATATTATTACTGGAAAGTGATTCAGTGTCTGTTGATTGCAAGAGAACATGTATCTAATCCAAATTAGCAGGGTCCCAGTTTAAATGGATCAATACATTGTCCTGGGGTTCTCTCCTTTCAAGTTGCATAAAACTGTATATCAACAGCAATACTGTTTCAGAAATATTCCAAATATTAAAAAGTGTGGGCCCAGCTACTTACCTGAAGTATCCTCGGCAGTGTGACCACGCTAACTCAAATATACGCGGTGGGACTTATCCGGGACGAGTACGCTCGTCTCCCCGCTGTCGACCGTCTTTCCCCTATTAGACTTGCCATTTACCTCACAATCCTCCAATATTTTGTGGCTTTAAGTTTGATCCACATGTTGCCAATCAAACTAGTGTGGGCATCATGGATCCCTGCAGTATACCCTGCAGACAATGTATGGATCCATTTAAACTGGGACCCTGCTAATTTGGATACAGTACAGAGTACGAAAAGAGACTTTACAAGCTTATAACTTTAGATTGAAAACAGCTAGAGAGATCATCTAGCCTTGTTTGAAAGGTATAAAAGAGACTATTTTTAATAGAGGACACTTGTATGGATGGAAACCACAGTTCATAAAAAATCACAACGTTTCGTGGGTGTTACCCCTTCATCAGATCACCGGATGAAGGGTTAAACCCCCAAAACGTTGTGAGGTTTGGGGTTAACCATTAAACAAGAATTTAGCACTAGCGATTCAAAACTGGAATGTTATGCTCCTACTCCTAATCCAGTACTTCCCTATCTACATCCAATTTTGGCAAAACAACCAACTTGATGTCAATAAATTTGGACTATCACACCCATAGCAATAGGGAAGAGGGAAATAACAAGATAACAGATGCATTATGGCTGTGAATGCTCTGAAAATGTATGCTAAAAATCTACAGTGTAGTAGCTCAAAACCTTTTGTGGTTTTGATCAGTAGCTGCCTTTAAAAAACAGGTTTGTCAGATGATGTTATAATGAGGATAATTATAAAGAATGCAATTAGCAGGAATGTTCTAATTGCATTTAAATTGCTTATATTATTGCACAGCCCTAGTGTATATATTTTAGTACAGTATGTGTCCCATCATTATAGTTAGTAAAAGGATGAAACTTAGTGCTGCCTGCTTTTCAGAGCATCCCTATAAAATGGGACACCAACAGTACAAATACACTTTGAATGGCTGATTAGGTCACATATGCCACATTTTTGTATAGAAACTCATGTATTGCACAGTAATTGCTCCTAATAAAAAAACATTTAGTTCTGAAATGTGCTACAGTTATGCCCGTATTCCAAGTTTGTTATCATTGCCTAATATGATTTGATGATCATATTTGGGAATGATCCAAAAAAAAGGGAAAATGCGCACGAAAAAAATTCTTAAAGTGATACACCCCCCCTTTTTTTTTACCCTAAAACTATAAATTAGAAAAAAAATTGTCTTCTTCAAGCTTCCCAATGTTCCCGGTGATATTGGTAAAGTAAACGCAGATCATTTTTTGTTCGAATTCAAGGGAAACTAAGCCTATTTTAGTAGGAAACTTTGCAGAGGTACCAAAAAAAGGCCGGGATCAGTAAAGTGTGCAAAAACTTGTGTGACTCTCCGTACTAACCGGTTTTCACTAAAATACCACTGAAAGGGGGAGTGGGGGTGGGTTGTGGCGTTTTTTGATTTTTTTCTTGTAATTGCAATTACCAATTGATTCAGGACATGTGGGAGATTGCCATTTAGTGGGTTTTTTTACTTGCCAAGTGGGTTTAGGTAGGATTTTAACCTTTGAGTCCTCCTATTTTATTTTTTCACAAAATCTTATAAAAGCACGGAGTTCTATGAATAACAGCGTCTGGAATTCTTCATGCATACATGAAAGCATGAAACCGTTACGTAGCTGAAGGTGTGTAGATTCCAAAAATATATAGTTTGTAGGGGGTATTTCCAAGTTGAATAGGCTGTTCAAATTACAGCACACTTTGATTTTTTCTTGTAATTGCACTTTTCAATGCGTCCCATTTGAGCTAGTTGGTGGCCACACCTCTGTGTGCACCCATGCATATGGCATACCGTTTGATTCAAGACATATGGGAGACTGAGATTTAGTGGGGTTTTTTGCTTGTCAAGTGGGTTTAAGGTAGGATTTCAACCTTTGAATAATATAATTTTATTTTTCACAAAATCTCTGAAAAACACAGAGTTCTTTGGATTACTGCATCTGGAATTATTCATGTATGTATGAAAGCTTGGCACTGTAACATAGCTGAAGGAGTGTAGATTCTAAAAATATATAGTTTGTGGGGGGTATTTCCGAGTTTCGGGACTGTTTTCTTTGAAAAAGCGTGGGCTGTTTTAAATTACAGAGCAATTTGATTTTTTGCTTGTAATTGCACTTGGGCATGCGTCCCATTTGAGCTAGTTGGTGGCCACGTCTCTGTGTGCACTGCATAAAAGAATGACCCCCTTGCATAGCTGAAGGCATGTAGATTCCAAGAATATATAGTTTTGGGGGGTATTTCTAATATAGGGGGTGTTTAGTCTGACAAATCTGAAAATTGTAATTGGGCCACTGTGATTTGGCTCACTTTGTGGCTAGTCCATTCCACGTATGTATGTGTAACCATGCATATGGCATACTGTTTGATTCAGGACATTTGGGAGATTGATATTTGGTAACTTTTTGTTAAATTTCATGGGATTTTGGCATGATTTCTACTTTCGAAAGTGGACTCATGGTATGAATGAACAAACAACAGCATTTCGTAGTTGAAAGCTGAAGGTGTGTAGATTTGAGGAATATATAGTTTGTGGGGGGTGTTTTGTGGGGAAAAACTGCAGACTGTTCAAATTCAAAGTTGGCTGAATATTTTAGCTGTTTTTAGCCATCGTGCATAGAACTTCGTGGCTATTCGCTTCTACATCCCTGTGGGTAACCATGCATATGGCATACCGTTTGATTCAGGACATTTGGGAGATTGATATTTAGTAACTTTTTTTAGTAAATTTTTTTACATTCCATGAGGTTTTGGCATGATTTTTACCTTTTGAAGTTGTTTTTTGTTTATTTTTGTTAAAAGTGCCCCTTTCTTTGACGAACTCTGCCCACACCATTGATGGTATGAATAAACAAACTACAGCATTACATAGCTGAAGGTGTGTAGATTTGAGGAAAATATAGTTTGTGAGGGGTATTTCTGAGTTATGGGGTTGTTTTGTGGAAAAAACTGCAGACTGTTCAAATTCAGAGTTGGCAAAATATTTTTGCTTTTTCTGAGCCATCTTGCTTTGTCTTACTTCGTGGCTATTCGCTTCCACGTCCGCGTGTGTAACCATGCATATGGCATACCGTTTGATTCAGGACATTTGGGAGATTGATATTTGGTAACTTTTTTTTACATTCCATGAGGTTTTGACATGATTGCTACCTTTTGAATTTGTTTTTTGTTAATTTTTTCAGAAAAGTGCAACTTTCTACGACGAACTGCATCCACACCATTGATGGTATGAATGAACGAACTACAGCATTACATAGCTGAAGATGTGTGGATTTCAGGAATATATAATATATATATATATAATAGTTTGTGTGGGGTATTTCTGAGTTACGGGGTTGTTTTGTGGAAAAAACTGCAGACTGTTCAAATTCAGAGTTGGCTAAATATTTTCGCCTTTTCTGATCCTTCGTGCAATGTCTCACTTCGTGGCTTTTCGCTTCCACGTCCGCGTGTGTAACCACACATATGGCATACATATGGCATACTGTTTGATTCAGGACATTTGGGAGATTGATATTTAGTAACTTTTTTTTACATTCCATGAGGTTTTGACATGATTTCTACCTTTTGAATGCTGTTTGATGTTAATTTTTGTAGAAAATCTGCAAAAAGTGCGAACTTCTAAGAAGAACTGTGGGGGGTATTTCTAAGTTGGGGGTGTTTTTTGGGAAAAACTGCAGTCTGTTCAAATGCAAAGCTGGCTAATTATTTTTGCTGTTACATTTAGTTGGTAGCCATGTCTCTGGGTATACACATGAATGTGGCATACCGTTTTATTCGGGAGGGGTTAGGCTTTTATATTTGAGATGCCTTTGAACTTTCCTCTGCAGTTTTTAGCTGAAATTCGCATTTGATTTTGTCTCTGATTTTACAGTTGAGGAAAAAAAGAAAAATGTGAGAAAATAACTTACAATTGGATGAAGAGCTGCGTCCGGGTATCTGCATTTTGATCAAAACTTACCTCACTCATAAAATCTTGCAGGTGTGTAGTTTCTAAAAATATTTTAGTTAATTTGGAAGATATTCTATGTTAACAGTGAGAAGTAGTTATACATTTCAATTTGGTGTAATATTCTTGAATGTGCAGTTTTAGTTTGGGGGGGTCTCCTGTACAGGAAAAGTGGGGTACCTACATATATCTGGTATCGTTGTACTCGGGAGCTTTTAGAAACAGTAAGATTTTTGTGTGTAACCTTAAGATAACCATAAGTAAAAATTCGAAAAAGCCATGAAAATTTGCGAATTTTACATTTTTTTGACATATTTTACCCATAATTCCAGGAAAATTTCCGGAAACGTTACAAAATTTTGTTACCATGTTTAAGTACGCTTTGTGCTGAAAAAAACAATGTATAATATTTCTGATTTACTGGTGGGTTTCCTACTGTAAACTTTGACTGAACCATATGTGTCTAAAATCCTGAAAATTCTTCTGGCAGTTAACACACGCAAAGTGGTGAATTCTGCTTGCACTGAAAGGGTTAAATGCTACATCCCCCCACGCCTTGTTACCTAATTATCAATTACAGCCCTGGTCTACTATTGATAGAAGTTCTGGTGACATTTCCCTATTTTGCGGCATTATTAATCTGAATTGAATTGGCGATATTCGGCCACATTACACTGCGGCGACAATTCAAAAACACTTTTGTAAATACAGATGTAATAACGTAAATAGTGAAGACTGCCAATAATAAAATGGGGAAAATATTCCCCATTTTATATATATATGCCTTTAGCAAGCATAGCTAAAGTTTTTATACATAGCTGCCATTTTAATATGGGCTTCAATGCAAAACAGTTTTTTTCAGATCTACCTTAAACTGGACACAGTACATTGTGCTTTCCTATGTTTTATTTATAGGTTTCTGATGATCCTTCATGCAGAGGTATCATTATGAACTAATAATGTCCCATCAAACTTATTTAAACATTGATTTTTAACCCCCCTAAACTTTTTTCTTAAACCATATTTTAAAATAGTTCATATACATTTTCTATAATGTAATCTCTTGAACTACCTAGTGTAGATATTCTATTATCAAATTTAAAGAGATCGAATCCACTTAAAGACAAAACTTCTTATTTTAATTAATCTTGGGACCAAGAAAATTAGATTATTTGATTACGGCCTTTATTTTATGACCAATTATCAATGCAAATTTATAATCATTTTATATTTTTCTTGTCTCAATTACATTCCTAAATTATGGGCTACGATGATATTGTTTCTTTGATTAAAACATCTTTATTAAACTTGGGCATCTACATTTTTATAATATCTCCAGTAACATCCCCCATTCTAATTTACTTTTCTCAATCCAATATTTTAAGATAGAAAACACAATGAATGTTCTCTTTCAAAGAAAAAGCCAATTTAGACCAGAAATTGCTAATTTAAATGATGGATCAGTTGCTTTTGAATGTGATATCTTTTCAAGGGCATGTACACTTGCAAAACATTTTTCTAACATATTGTACAGGACCCGAGCCCTCCCCCAACCGCTAGATTTGTTTGTTAAAAAAGCTTTAGAACTCTACCTACTATCCTTCGCTCAGATCTTGGCCCTCTGCTTGCCAGAACTGTAAGCAGGGGGCCGGCTCGGCAGCCACATCTGTGATGATGAAGGATTTCTGGGGGAATGAAGGATTGTAAGTAGAGTACTGCTGCTTATTTAAACAAATGGATGTAGTGGTTTGGGGTCGGATAGTGTGTCCTACAATATGCTAAAAGCTTTTAGAGGTAGGGCACCCGGCAGCAAAGAGGGTTACAAAGAGATGGAGGGAGGGAAAGGGCTCCCCCGCACATGCCACTGTCCTCTTTCAGAGGACAAGGAGGAGGCAGAAACCTTTCACAGAGGAACTTTCCTTTGTGCCAGTTGTGCCCAAATCCGGAAAAGAGCCTCTTTCTTTGTTAAGCAGCCTGTGAGAAAAGCCGCTCAACCAACCAGAGGATGGTTCTTTGCTCCTTAGGTGGTCAGCCAGTTTTGAAGCAGCAAGCACAGGGGGAGATGGGCCATGATTACAGAAGGTAGGAAATGAAACCTGACAAAAGGGAGTTTCATGTGATTGGAAACAAACTTGAGTAGAACCTCTTTCAAAGTCCCTTGTTATAAAAGACATGGAAAAAGAAGGACTTGTGTGAAAGTTTTAAAATTAGGATTTTGTGCTTAGAGTATGCTGTGATAAGGACTGTGTGCAAGTAGAACATTCTTTCTTTCTTCCAGTTAAAAAAAACAAAAGTGTTTTGTTTTTTCACTCTCTTCCTGAGCTCAATTTTGTTGGTACCATGCAATGTGCATCCTGCCACATGTATAGGTACCTGGAGCAGACGTTCTAGGGGTCCTATGTCTGTGTCAGGTGTGAGTGGGTTGCCCATTTGGAAGCTGAGGTGGAGGGTCTAAGGGGGCAGCGTGCAGCATTGCAGGGACTGGCAAATCTGGGGGGCACTGGCTGGGGCCAATATAGAGGTGGTTGGAAATGGGACAGGGAATGTTGAGGGGAGGTAGTTTTGTAAGGGTTAGTAGGGGAAGTGGGGGACAGAAGGGTAGGGTTGCTTCTTCCCAGCTTGCCCATCCCAACAGATTTGATACCTTAGGTGATGAAGTGGAGGAGGACAGCTTGGAAGCATGTATGGAGCAGGCTAATCCATTGAACACCCAGGGGACTGCCATCTCTAATACAAGGGAGAAAGAACTTAGGATCAGGAATGATAGGCAGGTGGTAGTGGTAGGAGACTCCATTATAAGAATGGTAGATAGGGTAAGCTGCTGCTAAGACCATACATGACGAACTGTGTGTTGCCTGCCTGGTGCTAGGATTTGGCGGATTGTGTTAGGATTCGGTGGATTGTGTAGACAGGTTATTGGGTGGTTCTGAGTGTGACACGGCAGTCTTAGTTCACATTGGTGCCGATGACAAAGTTAGAGGAGGAGATGTCCTTAAACATGATTTCTGAGAGCTAGGGGCAATCAGAAATGCTACCGTAGCCACGTGCTATTCTAGGGAGACAGCAGGAGCTTAGGAGTGTTAATGCATGACTAAGAAGAGAAGGAAGGAAGAAGGGTTTGGGTTTATAGAGAACTGGGCAGACTTTTCTGGCGGCTACAGGCTCTTTAGTAGGGATGGGATGCACCTCACTGATGGTGCAGCTGTTTTGGGGGAGAAGATGGCTAGAGGGTTGATGCAGATTTTATACTAGCTTTAAAGGGGGAGGGTAATATCAGTCTCACTGGGATACATAGCCCAAGAGGAAAGCAGGGTGTAGATTGGCGAATGGTGAGTAGAAAGGGGGGTGGGGATTGCATAGGGGATAGGGAGGCATGTGTATTAAAGTGTATAAATAAATTACAGGATCATAATCTGAAATGTATGTTTACAAATACAAAAAGCCTGGCTGACGAAATGGGAGAATTGGAGATAATGGTGTTGACTGAAAAGTATGATGTAATAGGTATAGCAGAAACGTGGTTGAACAGTTCTCAAGACTGGGCAGTAAATTTAGAAGGATTCTCCTTGTTTAGGTAGGACAGAGAAAAAGGAAAGGTGGAGAAGTATGTGTTTTTGTTAAAAAAGATTTGAAGCCAAATTTAAAAGAAAATATACCTGGCAATATGGAGGTTAAAACAGATGCAATATGGGTGGAATTAGGCAACAGGAAAGTGGGTAATATCATTGTTGGTGTCTGCTATAAGCCGCTGAATGCTAGCAGGGAGAAAGTGAGTCAGCTTTATATGCAGTTAGCAAGGGCTGCATGTTTGGGAAGTGTACTCATTATGGGGGACATTGATTGGTGGAGTAGAACTGCCAACACAGAAAAGGGCGATGAGTTCCAGAACTTGCTGCAGGATAATTTTCTCTCACAGGTGGTTGAAGTTCCTACTAGAAAAGGAGCTCTGTTGGATCTGATGATATCTAACTTTGTGGATTAGGGAATAGTGACCATGAAATAGTGTCGTTTTAGTGTGTATTATCAAAAGGAAAATTGCGCTGGGTTAACAAAAACTTTTAATTTCAGCAAAGCAAATTTTCCCAGGTTAAAAGCAGCTCTTCAGAATGTCAACTGGGATAAGGTATTATCAGGTAAAGGTACTGAACAGAAGTGGACTGTGTTTAAGGGGATTTTAAGCCATTTCACATCTAAATTTATTTTGGGAAATAAATGTAAAAAAAATAAATCCGCACCCATGTGGCTGAATTCTGATGTAAAGAGGGAAATGGAACGTAAGAAAAATAGTTTTAAACCTTTAAGTCAGAGGGAATGGAAAGAGCATTTAGGGATTATAAAAACTGTAACGAGGAGTGTAAGAAAGCAATCAAACTAGCTAAAATTAATAATGAAGTTTTTTTTATGTATATTAACAGTAAGAAGATGAGGACTGAAATAGGGATAAATTAGTTATGGAGGATGGCGATAAAACAAATGTCTTAAATATTTTTTTTACTCTGTATACACTATAGAAGATCCAAGTACAGATATCTGTCACAAACTTACCTGCCGCTCCGGTCCTGGATTTAAAAACCGGCGTCCTCCGGGACCCGGTGCCCGATAGTAGCGTTAGCTACCAACCTGGCTCCCTGTACTTACCTGCTTTGGATCCTGCTCCTGATACTTACCTTTCCCCGTTCCTGAGACTACCTACCTTGCCTGCTCCTGTGACCTACCTTGCTAGTTCCAGTTCTTCAGGACCTTGTTCCAGTATTCTGCCTGCTCCAACAACTTTCCTTCCCCACTCCTGAGACTACCTACCTTGCCTGCTCCTGTGACCTACCTTGCTGGTTCCAGTTCTTCAGCACCTTGTTCCAGCATTCCGCCTACAGTTCCCAGCAGCACCTTGTTCCAGAATCCAGCCCTCTGTTCTCAGCAGCCTCTGTGTCCTGCATGTTCCGGACTATCCGCCTCCTCCTAAAAGCGTACTTGTAAGTACCCCGGCCTCCCGGCCATTTATTACAATATCATATATAGTAGCAATAATTGTATAAAAAGTGCAAGTGCACTTTGGTTAACCTTGGATATGGTACAAAAACAACTAAATAAGGTTAATAATAAATCTCCATTACTGGATAAAATACATCCTTGTGTCCTTAGGGAGCTAAGTTCAGTTTTATCTAGGCCATTGTTTCTTATTTTTGAAGATTCCCTCGTGTCCGGATGTGCCTCTGGATTGGAAAAAGGCTGATGTTATTCCATTATTCAAAAAGGGTAGTCGTTCACAGCTGGGTAATTACAGGCCTGTAAGTTTAACTTCAGTGGTGGGGAAGATCCTGGAAAGTTTAATAAGGGAACATGTTCTAGAGTATCTTTCAAGGACTGACATTATAAGTAGTAACCAGCATAGATTTAGGAGGAATAGACCTTGTCAAACTAACTTGCTTGGCTTTTATGAGGAAGTAAGTAGAATTGTAGACTCTGGCATAGCAGTAGATGCAGTAAAATGGTATTTTGCAAAGGCTTTTGATACAGTTCCCCATAGGCGACTAATGTATAAGCTAAGGTCTGTTGGTATAGGGACTTTTTACATGGATAGAAAATTGGTTAATGAATAGGATACAGAGAGTAGTTGTTGATGGGGCTTCATCATTATGGACTAAAGTGCGAAGTGGGGTGCCACAGGGTTCTGTGTTGGGGCCACTTCTATTTAATCTATTTATTAATGATTTGGAAGTGGGTATTATCAGCAAGGTTTCTGTGTTTGCTGACGACACAAAACTTTGTCGACCATTAAAAACTTTAGAGGATGTGCAATCGTTGCAGGGAGATCTAGATAGAGTGTCACATTGGGTTTCTAAGTGGCAGATGAGATTCAAAGTTCATAAATGTAAGGTGATGCATTTTGGACTTAAAAATCCTTGTGCTACTTATACTATAAATGACTCTGTGTTAAGTGAATCCCTGTTGGAAAGGGATTGGAGTTTTGGTGGACAACAAACTTAAAGGTAGCAAGCAGTGCCAGGCGGCAACAGCCAGAGCCAGCATGGTATTGTCTTGTATAGAGAGGTATGGATTCAAGGGATGAAAATGTAATTCTCCCTCTTTACAAAGCATTGATAAGGTCTCATTTGGAGTATGCAGTGCAATTTTGGAATGCTGTGTACAAAAAGGACATCTTTGAAATGGAAAGGGTTCAGAGAAGGGCAACTAAATTAATAAGGGGAGCTTGAATAGGAAGAGAGACTGGAAAAGTTACAATTATGTACGCTGGAGAAAAGGCGCTTGCGTGGGGATATGATTACTGTGTATAAATACATTAACGGGCCATACAATAAACTATCTGGGGCATTGTTCACCAATAGAACATGTCAAAGGACACGAGGACATCCCTTAAGACTTGAAGAAAAAAGGTTTAGGCTTCAAGTTCGGAAAGGGTTTTTCACTGTGAGAACGGTAAAGCTATGGAACTGTCTTTAAGTGGACGTTGTTATGGCAGGTTCTTTGGTCAGTTTAAAAAAAAAAGCTGGATGAGTTTCTGCAAACAAGGAATGTTGCAAGTTACTGGTATTGATTCATAACCAGGGAAATTTCCGATTGCCACTTGGAGTCAGGAAGGAATTTTTTCCCCCTCCATAAATTTGGTGGTTTTTTTTTGCCTTCCTCTGGATCAACAGTTAGGCAGGAAATGAGGATATTGCTAAATGGTTTGGACTGGATGGACATATGTCTTTATTCAACATCAAATACTATACTATACTAAATATAGAGGATAGGAACAGGAAATCCAGTGGCCATTGTTTTCTGGCAGTGATAGAGCAAGGGACAGCAGTCTATGTCAAGGAAAGATAGCAATATTAGGAAGAAGAACTGTGTGCTGCTTGCTGCCTGATAATAACTATAAGTCACTGCAATAAAGTTAAATTGCTTTTGAGAAAGTCTTCCATACCTCGTGTCTCAAGGTTACATTTGGCTTAGTCGGCAGGATGGATGACTTTGGAGCAGTGACGCCAGCGGCAGTGATGCTCCTGCTACCGGTGAGTGCAGCATTGGCCAATATACCCAAGTTTGATGGGAGGAATGTGACAGACTGGGCTGAGCTATTGCAAGGGCATGCAGGGCTAATTATACAAGGTGCCCACTGAGCATACAGCTGACCTGGTGCTCGGCTCACTGGAGGGTGATGCTCGTAAGATAGTGCTCCAGTTATCAGTGGCAGAAAGAAGTTCCCCAGGTGAAATAGTGGAGAGGGGCTCTACGGAGAATTTGCAAAAGCCACAGAGCTACGTACCAGGTTTTTCATGCGAATACAGAGAGAAGGAGAGCCACTGCCCCAGTTTGTAATGGCACTACGGGAACTCTGGAATAAGCTAATTAAGGTGGATAGCCGTGGACTTGCTGTTGTAACTGAGCCAGATTTGTGGCAGGCCTACGTGAAGCCAGAGTGAGAACAGCATTAAAAGAACATTCTTTTCCGGATAGTTCTGCGGGAGGCCATCGAGTGGAGCCAAGAGGAGGAAACAATCTCCCCAGAAGGTCCCCAAGCTGCGACAGTTGCTGTCTCTGAGTCAGCGGCAGGTGGAACCTCCTATAGACTTGAGGGAATGGTAAAAGGGTTACAGGAGTCCCTGGCAGCAATACAGCAAAAGGTGGCCAGCCTTCGAAAAGCAAATTCAAACTTGCCCATGCCAGCCAGGGGCCAGCGACAACAGAGTGGGAGATGTTGGCACGAACGGGCACCAGGACATTTTGCTCGAACATGCCCTGCCTCAGAAAACCACCATTTAAACTAATGGAGCCCACAGTCAGGCGGCCAACTATGGGGGAAGTGGATGCCTGCCCCATGGAACCTCAACCCTTTGTTATAGCAGAGCTGGAAGGGAGACAAGCCCATTTCCTGTTGGACACTGGCTCAAAGGGAACATCCATGATCCTGTCTTTCTTTGAACAAGGAGGATTCCAGCACCTGGAAAGACAGTTATCGGGTTTCTCCCTCTTGGATGCACATTGTTAGGACAATGTGTGCCTTATAAGGGGGTTGTGGTGGTGAAACAGCCCCAGACCCGAAGCTCTCCTTTTATCATTGGTATGAACGTCCTGCATGAGCAGGATGGATCACTCTTGGCTGGTGTGGGGCCAGAATACTGGAATAAGGTCCCAGCCAACTAGAGACTCGGCAATTACTGTGGCAAGTGGACTGGAGGTGTGAACAACAGCAAGAGTTACAAAAGCTGCCTGGCCGTGCGGAAATTGTACGTACAGCTAAACTGCCACCTCACCTTCCAAGTAGGCATGAAGTAGTAGCCTATATGGGTCGGCACCCAGTTCTTGATGGAAGGGGCTACTGTGATCATTGAACACTATGCTGACATCAATGTGCTGGAAGAGGAATGGGTAGTTGCCCGCTCTGTGGGGAAGGTACAGGATGGCTGGGTGCCAGTGAGGATAATGAACCTAGGCCCCTCACCAGTGACTATGCCCACTAATACTATTGTAGCGGAAGTGTTTGCTATCACATCCGATGATGTGTTGGATGCCTCTGAAGGAAACAGCTCCACAGAAAACAATTGTCTTCCAGATAAGTCTCAGCAACATTCAATTCTTCAGCAACTAAATGTGGGCCATTTAGGGTTGATAGATTTACAGCGGCAGGCCCTGAGTGTTGTGCTGCTGCGGCACTGGGGGGTATATGCCTGTGATGATGAGGACTATGGATTTACTGAAGCTATTGACCACCCCATTGATACAGGAACATTTCCCCAGCATTATATCAAGAAGTAAGTAGCTTATTGCGTAAGATGCTTGTCCTGGTCCAAAGGAAGGATGGTTCTCTCAGGTTCTGAGTAGACTACCAGCGGTTAAATTCCTGCACCCTCTGGGATGCATACCCGATGCCACCAATTGAGGAATCATTGGCCACATTGAAACAGGCTGCTTATTTCTCCTCATTGGATCTGGCCAGTGGTTGTCCGGCCAGTGGAATGGGCCAAAACTGCTTTCATCACTCCTATGGGTCTATATGAATTCAACAGAATGCCATTTGGCTTGACAAATGCCCCCAGCACTTTCCAAAGGCTATTGGAACGATGCCTGGGAGACATGAACTATGACAAAGTACTCATATATCTCAATGATGTGGTAATCTTCTACTGAACATTTGAGGAACATGTCCTATACTTGGACACTGTGCTAAGCCGTTTAGAGTAAGTAAGCTTAAAATTAAAGCCTGCTAAGTGTCAATTGGCCCAGAAGCAGCTGACCTACTTGGGACATATTAATAGCAAGGACAGGGTGGCTCCTGACCCCGGTAAAGTATAGGCCATACAAAATTGGCCTCCTTCTACTAATGTGGGGCAAATGAGATCCTTTCTGGGCCTGGCTGGATACTATTGGCGCTATGTTAAGAACCTTGCCCACTTGGCAGCCCCTTTGACTAAACTACTAGAAGGGCATATGAAGGGGAAAGGAAATAGACACCAGGTGACCTACTGGACTTGGGGATCTAAACAACAGAGAGTCTTTGAGCAGTTAAAAACCTACTTATCCTCAACTCGCATATGCAGATTACTAGCATATGCAGATTACAACCTGCCATTCTGCTTGTATACAGATACCAGCTTGCAGGGACTGGGGGCCATAATAGCCCAGGCCCATGAGGGAAAGGAAATCGTGATAGCATATGCCAGACAAAGCCTGCGACCTACTGAGAGAAATCCAACAAATTATAGTTTGTTTAAGTTGGACAAACTGGCTATTGTTTGGGCTGTCACTGAAAAGTTTGCTGAATATTTGGTGGGGCATCATGTGGACATTTACACAGACAATAACCCATTGGCCTACCTGGGCTCTGTACGATTGGGGGCCTTGGAGCAGCATTGAGTGGCACAGCTAACCCATTTTGACTATGTAGTTCACTATAAGCCTGGGAAGTCCCACCAAAATGCAGTTGCCCTGTCTCGTAACCCCACAGATGTGCCAATTGGGCAGCAGGATGAGGAAAGAGAGGGGGGTGAGATTCCCCCACTGAAAGTAAGGGCCAGAGGGAGGCAGGAGGCCTCTAATGCACAAGTGGCTGGGGTGGAAGGCCTAATGCAAGAAATCTACACAGTGGACCAGTGGAAAGAGGCCCAAAAGAAGGATCACCCTCTCCAGCAGGTACTCAATTGGGTGAGAAAGCAGCAGCGGGGTACAGGTCGACACAAATTAAATTGAAACATCCTTAAAAAACCCTCAGATCTAGGCAGTCTGGTAGTACCAGACCTGAGAAGCTACTATGTGGTGCGCAGCTCTCACATATATGCCACTGGTCCCTAGAGGAAAGAGACACACCCTATTAAAAATACCTAACATTAATAATAACTTTAACACATTAGAATCTATCGCTAGAGGCTACAAAGGAACCCAACCCACTAGCAACTCACATCCTCTCCTCCCCAAGCATTGAAAAAATGGGATCAGGCACTTAAGATGATGAACATTTCAAACACCAAAGGAGACACACCTCTGTGGCAAAAAACAAACTTTTGCCAGAGTTAATCTCCATTCCACAGGTGGGATCTTGGGTTGAATACAAAATAACCCGGATTTCGCACCTCACACATAACAACATACTTAAAACCTTTGAACAGTTAAAACACTAATGTGAATTGCCTAACAACATGCTTTTCAGATATCTCCAGGTAAGACTGCTTCAAACGCAGTTTAGGAACAATAACGTGGAATTGCCTTCGATTACCCTCAGCAAACCTACTAGCTCAGCAGAAAAAGTAACTTGGGAATTTGAGGTGGGACCTATAGAAAGGGAAGACTGGATGGAGGCTCTAGCATCCCATACACTAGCTTCTCCTAAAATGTCTGATAGACTAACCCAATTATATATACTCCACAGAGCTTATCTCACCCCGGTCCACCTCTCACGCTACAAACCTAAATACGACCCACACTGCCTGAAATGTTTACTAGCACCAGGCAACTTTTATCATATGATATAGGAATGTCCCAGAATGGCACCAGGTAATAAAATTTTTACATGACCATATGTGAACCCCGGTGGGTTTGGACCCCAAAATTTGAGTCCTAGGTATCATGGAGGAATCCATACCCAATAAATTCTTCCATATCTTCCTTAATGAAACCTTATTCTATGCAAAGAAACTTATTGCTCAAACCTGGATTCAACCAACCCTCCCTTCACAGGTAAGATGGAATACCGTCATTAATGCAACTGCTTTTACCTTTTAAAATACACCCACCGGGGTTGCCCCACCAAATACGATAAAATTTGGCCTAGATGGGAATCCTCCTCTCACACATGCAATGACTGAATATCCAAATCAAGATCAATGTACGGCAATGGCTTAATGTTCACTCTTCAGTTCTATACCTTAAGATTATAAATTTACGAGGCAGAATGTTTCTTCTAGTTCTAGTTTTTCAATGTTTATAAAATCTACGGAAAACAATGTACACTGAAACAAAACAGAGACAAAATAACTACATGCTGTTTAATGAATATAATTGAACACTTTGCACAATATATTAACCATTACTATCTCTGTACACCATTTCATACTGTACCTGTATTCTTTTAATTATATTATTAATAAAATTCCTCCACGAGGAGGGGATTTAAAAAAATAAAACATGGAACTGTCTTCCAGTGGACATTGTTATGGCAGGTTCATTGGGCAGTTTAAAAAAAAAGCTGGATGAGTTTCTGCAAACAAGGAATGTTGCAAGTTACTGATACATAAAGTAGAGTTGATTCAGGGATATTTCCGATTTCCACTTGGAGTCAGGAAGGATTTTTCCCCCCCTATTCAACCTCAAATACTATACTATACTAAAACTGAAAAAAACTAATATGGCGGTTCAGTTAGCATTGATGGTGGATGATACTGGACAAAAAAAAGTCTGTTTTATGGGTGCACTTCAAAAGTGTAGTAAGAGTAAAAATAATTTTCTTAAGTAGGAAATCTCATACTGGAATTTTTATTTAGCTGTGTAAGGGTTTATTTTGTATGATTACCCTAATAAAATTCCTTAAAAACTCAAAAAAGTACAAGAAGCATGCTGAGGTAAACAAGGTAACAGAAGGGCCTTTTTATATTAGCATAACAAAACTTGACCAAATGTATTTGTAGAGAAATAAACTGTTGCAATAGAAACATAAGAGTTGAGTTTCACTTTGAGCAATGTATATGATACTTAGCTGCTGGCTTCTTTTTAGCAATAAACAAGCCCACTGAACATGGTCCTTGTTCAACTCCACATATTTAAGCAATCCACTTTAATTACTAATACTTTTAGGCAGGGCACAATAAAAGCTGAACGTCAGCTTCAGTAAATCAGTGAATGTGACAGGCAGCCTTTCAGTCCAATTGTTCTCATTTAGTCAAGACTTCACAAACATGGTGGTAAAATATGACTTTGGTTCCAGATGACATGAAACTACATTGCCATCAATCAGCTCAAACAGGGAAACAGGGTGGGAATCGATGTATAGCACAAATGCAGAGTGCTCAGACTCTCAATCAATGCCACGCATTTCACAGTTTTCCCCCTTTCCTCTGTGTAACTCAGCTATCTGGTAATATTTTAAAGCAGGAATCAAAAAATCAATATTAGACAACAATGATAGTCTTTCAAACACTCAAAAACTGATTATCTAAGAATATACCGTCCAAACAAGGGCACAAAATATTTTTTCTCACCAAATAAAATAAAAAAAACAATATGCATTTTTTTGTTGTGTCCTTTTTTGTGTCTGTAATACATAAAAACAGTTTCACTGCAAATTTGATTTTGATGCTAAGCCAGCAAAAAAGATTTTTGTGGTTTTAAAATCACCAAATTCTCATTTTTTCAGTATCATAATGCACTGCAAAACAATAACTCACTAGGCAGCAAGGTTACAATCAACAATTGCTGCTATTTTTTGTTTTATGTTTCAGTCCGATTTTACCCTTGCGTGCTAATTACAATGACTGACCTGTCAGCTTGCCAGACAGTCAACTAGCAAACATTACTACTCTCTATATATATTTGACTATTGACACATTTTGTACATTTTCCCCATGCCATTTTCCAGATTCTATGTAAATCCAACACTATTATTATGGCTATTACCCTTATGATTGTCAAAGCAGGTCTCAGCTTGCTTAGCTTGGTCTGACTTTGCAACTTGTGATCTAAAATCACTGGTTAAAACTGTTTTCACAAAGACCATTGCCTTTTGATAGGACTGCTCATTAGTCAAGGTATGCAGCAACAAACATAATTCTCCTTTTCCAAATCTTCAGCCATTATACTAGTATTTTTACTAAAAGTTTTGATATTTCCTTTGCCTGAACCTATGGTAATTTTTTCTTAAAGGAGAACTAAACCCAAATTTTTACACTCCAGAATCTGAACATATCCCCTCTAAAAACACCAATGAACTGTAAAATAGCGACACAGTAAACGGCATTAAAGTAAATGTTATCAATTGAAGAACTGGATAAAATAACTGTGTGTATTTACATTAACTGGCCACATCCCTGCTCTCTGTCACATGCTCCCTTGTCTAATCTGTCCTATAAAAGGATTGGCTAGAGGCTACTAGTGGTTATGACCAACTGTAACAAGTTCCTGCAGTATCTTAGGACTAAGCATGTAAAAGAACATAATGGTCAGGGACCACACTGTGCAATACTAGAATGCTGAGAAATAAAACACAAACTCCATATTAGAAAGTTATATTTCTCAAAAACCATATCAAAATCAAGACTGCTTTTAAAACAAGGAGATCTACATTCTAATTCAATGTTGTTCTGAGGCTTTAGTTGTCCTTTAACCGGAAATCTCAAGTATTGGCATTAATTGCTAAACCAAAAATAATTGTTCTTGAGCATTATATCCAATAGATAACAGCTATAACAGCATTTCATGAGCTTAATGCAGAACCAGAGAACCAGTTTCAAATCCTAGTTTGGATCAAGTTCAGTTTTATCTAGATCATTGTTCCTTTAGATTCACTTTTGTCTGTCTGGAGATGTGCCTCTGTAGCTGTAGTGAGCAGTGCCAGGCAGCAATGGCTAGAGCGAGCAACATATAAAAGAGGGGAATTGATTCAAGGGAGAGAAATATTATTCTCCCTCTTTACAAAGCACTGCTAAGGCCTCATTTGGATTTGGAAAATACAGTGCAGTTTTGGAATCCCATATATAAAAGTGATATCTTGAAAATAGAAACAGTTCAAAGAAGAGCAACAAAAGTAATAAGGGGAATGGAGGGGCTTGACTATGCAGACAAATTTGAGAGCTTAGAGCTGTTTACAAGGGAGAAGCAGCGATAAATTAATAAAGGGAATGAAGGGGCATGACTATGATATATGATTGCTTTATGCAAATACATCAATGTGCCATACAATAAACTTTTACTGTAGGTGTGTTTTTCACCAATAGATCATATTAGTTGACAATTGGGCATCTTTAAGATTAGAAAAAAACAAGTTTCATAATTAGGTTAGGAAATGGTTCTTTACAATAACAGTAAAATCGTGGAACTGTCTTCTAGCACATGTAGAAATGGCAGGTCCATTGGATTGGATAGTTTCAAGAGAGGGCTGGATACGTTTCTAAAATGAAAAATATTAAAGTTACTATTATTAATACTTATAGTTCTATTTAATCCAAGGATCTCGTCTGATTGCTATATAGATTTGTTGATTAAAAGGTGAATAATGGAGGGAAGGCATATGCTACCTTGCAAAATTCCTATTTGAATAGGTACACTTTTGAGAGATTTGCATTGTACAGATCTGTGCTAAGATCAGGTTAGTATAGTATTGTATTTGAGGTTAAACAAAGACACATGTGTATCTAGTCCAGCCTACTCAGCAATACCCACATTTCCGGCCTAAGGGCTCGTTCACACTATATCAGTTTGTATCTGTTTTTCAAACGCAAGTGCGTTTAAAAAAATGGACAGACAGTAAAACCCCACAGGATTTCATAATATCGTTCACACCTGCTGCATTATAATACTTTCCAGTCTGTTTAAAAAACGCACTGCATGCAGCATTTCTGTCTGTTTTTTCGTGCATTTTCTATAGAAATCTATGGAATACACATTGTTAAAAAATGGATACAAATGTATGAAAAAAATAGATACAAACTGACAGAAACACATGCTGTACGTTTCTGTCAGTTTCTAGTGTGAACGAGCCCTAACAATTTATCAAAAAAGGAAGGCAAACTAAAAACCTAGTATGAAGAGCAAAAAATGTAGCAATCGGAAATATCCCTGGCTTAACTCTGTGTCAATACCAGTAATCTGCAAATTTCTTTGTTTTTAGAAACTCATCCAGCTTTTTTTTTTTTAAACTATCCAATGATCCTGCCAGCAATAGTGATGGACTAGAACAGACTCGGACTTCTCAAACTATCCCGGATTTCTCAGACTTATGTACTTTCTGGACTTTCAAAAATTATCGAACGTTCTTCTGCGCAGTTTTGAGAATTATCGAATTTATGAGCCGTTCGCTAACCTTTGAATGTATATTTTGCTAACCCTCGAAAGCATCGTTCGATTCTGCTAACCCTTGAATTTATGGCTCTATTTTCGGTAACCCTCGAAAGTATCATTCGGTAAGCCTCGAATTGGACATAACCCTCGAATGTAGCTTGCGCAAAACCCGACAAATGTCCGCTCATGTTTAAGAAGTGTTTTAACAAGTTTTGGTGATAGTGACATGCTCCCCAGACCATTTCCCAGGAGCCACAGCCATTTACAGTAAGTTACTATTGTTAGTTTAGCTGTAAATCACCCGGGACTTTTCAAACTATCACTCCCCCAGAAGTTTGAAAACGGACCGAACTTTATGAAGTTCGGCCATCTCTAGCCAGCAATTAGCTGGCATTAAATAGTCTTGCTGTAATGTGCACATATTGAATTAGTTGCACCTGTTGCGCAGGTGTCTTGCGATACTCTTGTGCAACTTTAAAGGACAATTATACTCACCTTTTCCCCGATCCACTGCAGCATAGTACCCAGGGTGAGGACCTAAAATCGCTAAGTCCTAACCCTGGGTACTTTCCCTAACTCCTGCACTACTTACCGCAAATCTGCTTCGCCGATCCACACTGTTCCACCTCTCTTCTACTGTCAGTGACAGTCGCGAGGCAGCCAATTGGAAGACACGCCTCTTTGCAGAGCGTATCTTCCTATTGGCTGCCTCGCGATCTGTCACTGAAGCAGGAAGAGCGGAGGAATGGAGCGATCGGCGAAGCAGATTTGCGGTAAGTAGTGCAGGAGTTAGGGAAAGTACCCAGGGTGAGGACTTAGCGATTTTAGGTCCTCACCCTGGGTACTATGCTGCTATGGAGGAAGAGGAGCGAGGGTGAGGTGAGTATAGTTGTCCTTTAACTTTGTGTTTATTAAATGATAAGTATGCTGTAGAATAATGTTAAGTTTTAAGTTCCTACTTCAAAGTTGCTGACATCTTGATTCTGGTTTCTCCAGCTTCTTTAGTCTCAACGTAATGTCTGTTGGTTCCGAGCACGTGTGTGGACTCTCATGATGTCGCGACACACACGACGTGACGTCCGTGCGTGTGTGACATCATCTTTCCGAGCCGTGCGTGTGCGGCAAGATGATGTCACGCGCACACATGTTCATGCACGCTGGGAACCAACGGAAATTACCTTTCGAGCCTAAAAAAGCTGGAGGAACCAGAAAATCTCGGAGGCGCAGAGCTACACATTTAACAATGCAGAATCAAGATGTCACCAACGTTGAAGCAGGAAAGGTAGGCTCTGGAGGGGCAAAGAAAAAAAATGACAAAAGATTGCTGCTTCCAACTTAACTTTATTTTACAGCATACTTATAATGACCGCACACATCCAATCATCTGATGAAGGGTGGCTAGGCCCCCGAAACGTTATTTGGTTGTTTCACCTTTACTAAATGGGTTAAGGACCCTTTTCACTGATTGGATGTGTGCGGTCATTATTATCTCTACTTACCTTACTAAGGACGTGGCAGAACGTTCAAGTGACCAGCACCACCAGGAAATCAACTAGAGGCACATGCTAGTGCCCAGGGTGTGCAGCTTCTCTTCTATATATATTGGACAACAGGACAGAAAACCCCAAAGTACTTGGTTAGATAGTGGTAGAAAGGGTATGATTCCGTGCTGCCATTGCATATATTGGAATTTGGTAGTTAAAGGAACTCATTTTGTGCACCCAGTAAATGGGAATAAAATTGAATTACAGGGTAAATTTACCTGTGACTCTAAGTTTGTGGTTTACGTGATTGTCTGTCCATCTGGGCTCCTCTATGTGGGGGAGACTACACAGAAGATAAAATCGCGTATCTCGCAACATAACTCCTCAGTGACCCAAAAACTTGTAAATTTGCCATTAGCTAGGCACTTTGTGGAAAAGGGACACGGAGGGAGGGACATGAGGTTCATGGTTTTGGAGAATGTTCCCTTAAACTTTCAGGGTGATAGGGAACACAGACTTAAATGTCGTGAAACCTGGTGGATCAAGGAATTGAAAACATTGGCCCCTAGTCGGTTGAACAAAGACTATAATCTATACTTATTTCTTTGAGACACTCCTTGAGGACACATCCCTATTATATCCTTGAGGACACATCCCTATTATATATCTTCCACTGACTGTGTGCAATTAGTATTCTGACCAGAGGGGGTGTATGGGGAGGTGTTGATACTTAGGGGCATATTTATAAAAGAGCGAAAAGTAGCGAAATGTTTTTGCATTCGCTTTTCGCATGGGTTTTCGCCAAAAAGACAGTTAACGCTATTTATAAAGGTAGCGTTAACGAATGGCGAAACCGTTTCCGCGAGCTATCGCTAAACCATTTTCGCCTTACTTCGCAATGGTAATTTTAGCGAAAAGGGAGCGAAAAGGCATAACGCGATTTATAAAAGAGCGAAAGGTGGTTTTTGCGTTAAAAAGAGCGAAAGATTAGCGCGACCCTGAAGGTGGTGAAAAGTCATTGTTTGAGCGAAAAGGCATTCTAATGGGTAATATGCCTTGAAAAAGCGAACGCGCATTAGAAGGGCGATCACGCATTAGAATGTAATATGCCTTGGAAAAGCGAACGCGCATTAGAAAGGCAAACGCAATTCGAAACGGCGAACGCACATTAGAAGGCGACTGCTCATTATAATGGAATATGCCTTGGAAAAGCGAACGCGCATTAGAAAGGCGAATGTGCAGTGCAAAAGAAAATTGTATTCCAATTGAGAAATTCTAAGAAGATTGACTAAATAAGACATGCTGACTTCTTGGTAAATGTGAGGTGGCCATTTTGAACTTGACATCATTTTCTAGTGGGCTTTTCTGGTTTCGAATGGTTTTCGCAATGCAGTCTTCTTAGATGCGTTAAGTTTTCGCTGCGATACTTTTCGCTCTTTATCGCGCCCGTTCGCCTTTTTCAGCCGCGAAGTGTGTTTTTTTCGCTTTTTATAAATATGGCGCTATTTTCGCTGCGATGTGCTGTGCTAATTATTTGGCGAAAAAGACAATCCTTTATAAATATGCCCCTTAGAGTTGCTTGGAACTTGGGACTCCACACTAGGGTTAATTGTCTCTATTGTAACAGAAACATTAGGTCACATCCTGTCTGGATACTATATAATGTTGATAAGAAAAATGTGTGTTATTGTATGTCACATGTTACTTGAGAAAGGGCGCTGTGACGCCCGAAACGTCGCCTGTTGTTGAACATGTGACAGTATTGAATAAATATAAGCTTGTTTTATATTGAGGAGTGCTGCTTCGTTTCTATTTCCTATTGTGTGTTGAACAGGACTGCGGGGCCTGTATTGAAGCCTGCACCCATATATATATAACTACTACGGAGTGCCGCCGACATTTCTACATTATGCTATATATATATATATATATATAGATGTCAGATTGTAATTAACACATTTTAATTGAGTAAGAAAGATCACAATATATTGATGGTACCTTTAATTTGTATTTGTATCTTGTTGCACTTGAATTGCACTGGCACCTTTTAGCCCTCGAAATTGAGGGTGGAGTTTTGCACTTTATGTGATTGATGTCATTATAAATAGCCTTCACTTTGTATTGTCTAGTTACACCTGAGGAAGGGGGTTGGACACCCCGAGACTTTGTGTACCTGGTTGTTTCAGCACCTAATAAATTTAATGCTATAAAGCTTTTTTGAGTGTGCCTCCCTTAAAATATAAACACTGCAAATCTCTGACTGTGGCACAGACTATTAGGGGGAGCACCTCACATCTTACCTGTTACCACTCCACAGACTCTGTTTAAAGTCCATATTTATAAAGGCAGGGTATTGATGTGGTACATTACCGATAACGTGCGGTATCGCTAAATTGCGTTATAACGCGCTTTATAAACATTATCCTAAGCACCATGGGATATTCAAAGCTACCGAGCAAGTCTATAGCTGAAAAACAGGTTAACTCTCGTTATCATCTTAATCTATAAATAAATACGTGTAAGTAATACTCTGAGGTTTGTGTTGCTGCATGCCTTCAATCCAACGATTGTTCGCTAAAATATGGCACTTTCCAAGATCATTGCTTAAGTAATTCTAACCAAGAAGGCAATAATTATGCAACAATTATAACAATAAAAGTTGTCCCCTGCTGCTATCCTGGAAAGAAAGATGTATTAGAAGCAGTGGAGACCCTGTGAAAGTGCAGCAACAAACTACACTCATATTTAATTCCCCGGTAGAGCACCATGGGTAGCTAATAATTCACTCTCTAATTAGTATCCCTTCTGCTGCTACTAGTACAAGGAAAGACAAAAGACTTATCCGCTTCATTATAAACCTGCCTTGATAATCCTTAAATGTCTTTTTCTCTGCGGGTTGGATAGCAGAGATCAGGAGTAAATAGGATGAACAATTAAAAAGGTTGCCAGAAATGTCCATGTGAGCCAATATATTCTTAATTCAGTGTATATCCCGGGCTACAAAGGTCATTTGAAATGCACTTAAGGTCTTAAATTGTTTTCCTACTGTCCTTGTAATTGTACTATACAGTACACAAACAAAACACACAGGTGTCTAAGTAAATGGCGAAAAAGAATCTGGAACGAGAGCTGTAATGTCGGTAACTTGGAAAGGACATATAATTTTTAATTAACAGGTTTTCAGGGATTACATTTACCTCAAAAAGAATAGAATCAGTCGTTTCTTCTACATACTTGTGGTCATTTCACAAAATTTCTGCATTGTCCTCTAATTCCAGTGACACCACGTGTTTTAATTACAAATGATTTCCTACCCTAGCATTTTCCACTAAATCACCCTTTCAATCTCATGCTGCTAGAATATATCATAGCCTATTAAATCTCCATGTGCTCTGTTTACTTGCAAATTAGTATCTGTTTAACAAACATGTCTTTCTGAAATGGCAAATAAAAAGTGTTCTACAAATTACTTGTTCTGAAAAAATTTGCAGATATTCACTGCTTTGAAGAATTTACTCTTTTTGCTAAACGTGGAATTAAAGGAGCTTTCTCTTCTTTGCACATCAAAGGTTCAGTGAGTAAGCTCTCTGGTTGAAATTTGACCTGTAATGGCCCTTATGAATTGCTCTTTTTGGGGATAGTTTCTGGCCATGTTTCCTTATTTGGGCTAGTTTATGCCTTTTTTGCTGTGAATACCTTTCCTTGGGAGAAAATGGAACCCTGGAGGATTTCCTACTGTATATGCAAGCTCAGGCAGACGCGCTCACACAGACAGACACACCCTCACACACACAGACACACACTTACACACACAGACAGACACTCTCCTACACAGACAGACACTCTCACACAGATACTCATTCACACAGACACACTTTAATATTTGAGGAAAAATAAAGAAAAGTAATTATGTCCATCTAGTCCAACTTGCTTAGCAATACCTATATTTCCTGCCTTAACCGTTGGTCCAGAGAAAGGGGGAAAAAACATTATCAGGCTGATTTACCCAGACTCGCTGGTTCGCTACCAGTTAGCATGACTTTAACTCCATATTAGCCTCGGAAATGCGGGTTATGCAAAAATTGCCTTCCCATCCGACGCTCATGATTCAACATCGCGTTTGCGCTAGTTTAAGTGCATGATTTTAAAGCCAGCAGGTGGGCCTTGAATCGCGGAAGAAGCATTTACCCTGAGTGATAGCTGCTCTGGTTAAAATGTATAAAAGGGGGGAAAATCCTTCCTGACTAGCAATCGGAAATATCCCTGGTTCAACTCTGCTTTATGTATTAGTACCAGTAACCTGCAACATTCCTTGTTTTCATAAACTCATCCAGCTCTTTTTTTAAACCATCCAATAAACCTGCCATCACAATGTCCAATGGAAGACACTTCCATAGTTTTTCCGGTTTCACAGTGAAAAACACTTTACAAACTTGAAGACTAAACTTCTTTTCTTTAAGTCTTAACCTCTTCAGTGCCAAGCACATACACTGTTCGTGCCTGGCTGGGTGGTCTATCTGACCAAGCACATACAGTGTACCTTTGTGCCTATAAAAAAATATTTTTTTGCTGCCAGCGGGTATCGGAGGGTTTATTCCAAGTGCCCCCCTAATCCCCTTGCTTTCTGGCAAAACTGATGTTGGGATCCAGAGAAATTACCCCACCAATTGCCGGATAATACAGAGGCTGGTTCCACTGTTTATCTGCAGCGCTGCGCGGTAAGGGAGACCACAGTGATGGTACTGAACTGCGATCTGCTTTTGGATCGCAGTGCAGTACCGGCTATAGTAAGCAGTCAGTGTGTGACTGCTTGCTATTTTATTTGTTATTTGTTAATGGAGCTCAGAGTTAGTATAGTATAGTATAGTATTGGAGGTTGAATAAAGACATACGTCCATCCAGTCCAACCCATCTAGCAATATCCTCATTTCCTGCCTAACTGTTGATCCAGAGGAAGGCAAAAAACCCCCACCAAATTTATAGGGGGAAAAATTCCTTCCTGACTCCAAGTGGCAATCGGAAATTTCCTGGATCCTCTACTTTATGTATCAATACCAGTAACTTGCAACATTCCGTGTTTGCAAACTCGTCCACTTTTTTTTGAAACTGACCAATGAACCTGCCATTACAACGTCCACTGGAAGACAGTTCCACACCTTACGTGTCTCACAGTGAAAAACCCTTTCCGAGCTTGAAGCCTAAACCTTTTTTCTTCAAGTCTTAAGGGATGTCCTCGTGCCTTTGACATGTTCTCTTGGTGAACAATGCCCCAATAGTTTATTGTATGGCCCGTTAATGTATTATACACAGTAATCATATCCCCACGCAAGCGCCTTTTCTCCAGCGTACATAATTGTAACTTTTCCAGTCTCTCTTCATATTCAAGCTCCCCCAATCCCCTTATTAATTTAGTTGCCCTTCTCTGAACCCTTTCCATTTCAAAGATGTCCTTTTTGTACACAGGATTCCAAAATTGCACTGCATATTCCAAATGAGGCCTTACCAATGCTTTGTAAAGAGGGAGAATTACATTTTCCTCCCTTGAATCTATACCTCGCTTTATACAAGACAATACCATGCTGGCTCTGGCTGTTGCCGCCTGGCACTGCTTGCTACCTTTAAGTTTGTTATCCACCAAAACTCCAAGATCCCTTTCCAACAGGGATTCACTTAACACAGAGCCATTTATAGTATAAGTAGCACAAGTATTTTTAAGTCCAAAATGCATCACCTTACATTTATCAACATTGAATTTCATCTGCCACTTAGCAGCCCAATGTGATAATCCATCTAGATCCCCTTGCAACGATTGCACATCCTCTGAAGTTTTTAATGGTCGACAAAGTTTTGTGTCGTCAGCAAACACAGAAACCTTGCTGACAATACCCACTTCCAAATCATTAATAAATAGATTAAATAGAAGCGGCCCCAACACAGAACCCTGTGGCACCCCACTTAGCACTTTAGTCCATAATGATGAAGCCCCATTAACAACTACTCTCTGCATCCTATTCTTTAACCAATTTTCTATCCATGTACAAATGTGACTCCCCAGACCAACAGACCTTAGCTTATTCATTAGTCGCCTATGGGGGACTGTATCAAAAGCCTTTGCAAAATCCAAGTAAACTACATCTACTGCTATACCAGAGTCTAAATTTCTACTTACTTCCTCATAAAAGCCAAGCAAGTTAGTTTGACAAGATCTATTCCTCCTAAATCCATGCTGGTTACTACTTATAATGTCAGTCCTTGAAACATACTCTAGAACATGTTCCCTTATTAAACTTTCCAGGATCTTCCCCACCACTGAAGTTAAACTTACAGGCCTGTAATTACCCGGCTGTGAACGACTACCCTTTTTGAATATTGGAATAACATCAGCCTTTTTCCAATCCAGAGGCACACCACCGGACATGAGGGAATCAGCAAAAATAAGAAACAATGGCCTAGATAAAACTGAACTTAGCTCCTTAAGTACCCGAGGATGTATTTTATCCGGTCCAGGAGATTTACTAATATTAACCTTATTTAGTTCTTTCTGTACCATATCCTCGGTTAACCAAAGTGAACTTGAATCTTGTATACCTTTATTGCTACTATACTCTATGATATCTGTACTTGGATCTTCTATAGTGTATACAGAGGAAAAAAAATTATACAAGACATTTGCTTTATCGTCATCCTCCGTAACTAACTTATCCCCATTAATTAATGGTGCCACATTCTCAGTCCTCATCTTCTTACTATTAATATACTTAAAAAAATGTTTAGGCTTAGTGATGCTTTCTTCAGCTATCCTAACTTCATTATTAATTTTAGCTAGTTTGATTGCTTTCTTACACTCCTTGTTACAGTTTTTATACTCCCTAAAGGCCCTTTCCGTTCCCTCGGCCTTAAAGGTTTTAAATGCCTTTTTCTTCCTTACCATTTGCCTCTTTACATCAGAATTCAGCCACATGGGCGCGGATTTATTTTTTTTACATTTATTTCCCAAGGGTATAAATTTAGATGTGAACTGGCTTAAAATCCCCTTGAACACAGTCCACTTCTGTTCAGTACCTTTACCTGATAATACATTATCCCAGTTGACATTCTGAAGAGCTGCTTTTAACCTGGGAAAATGTGCTTTCCTGAAATTAAATGTCTTTGTTAACCCAGCGCACTTTTCCTTTCGATAACAAAGTCCAAATGCCACTATTTCATGGTCACTATTCCCTAAGCCTCCAGTTACCTTTATATCTATAATGCGCTCCACAATGTTAGATATTACCAGATCCAACAGAGCTCCTTTTCTAGTAGGAACCTCAACCACCTGTGAGAGAAAATTATCCTGCAGCAAATTCAGGAACTCATCGCCTTTTTCTGTGATGGCAGTTCCACCACACCAATCAATGTCAGGGTAATTGAAGTCCCCCATAATGAGCACACTCCCCAAACTTGCAGCCCTTGCCAACTGCATATGAAGTTGACTCACCTCCTCTCTGCTAGCATTTGGCGGCTTATAGCAGACACCAACAATGACATTACCCCCTTTCCTGTTGCCTAATTCCACCCATATTGCCTCCACTTTATCATCCATATCACCAGCTATCTCTTCTTTTAAATTTGGCTTCAATTCTTTTTTTAACATATACACATACTCCTCCCCCTTTCCTTTTTTTTCTGTCCTGCCTAAACAAGGCATATCCTTCTATATTTACAGCCCAGTCGTGAGAACTGTTCAACCACGTTTCTGCTATACCTATTACATCATACTTTTCATTCAATGCCATCATTTCCAATTCACCCATTTTGTCAGCCAGGCTTCTCGCATTTGCAAACATACATTTTAGATTATGATCCTGTAATTTATTCGTACACTTTGATACACATTCCTCCCTATCCCCTATGCTAGCCCCACCCCCCTTTCCACCCACCACTGGCCTATCTACACCCTGCTTTCCTCCTGGACAATCTATCCCAGTGAGACTGCTAATACCCTCCCCCCCAAACCTAGTTTAAAATCTCCTCCAACCCTCTAGCCATCTTCTCCCCTAAAACAGCTGCACCACCATCAGTGAGGTGCAACCCATCCCTACTAAAGAGCCTGTAGCCGACAGCAAAGTCTGCCCAGTTCTCAATAAACCCAAACCCTTCTTCCTTACACCACTCTCTTAGCCATGCATTAATGCTCCTAAGCTCCCGCTGTGGCTGCGGTAGTATTTCTGAAAACACTACCCTGGAGGTCCTTGCTTTTATCTTGGCCCCTAGTTCTCGGAAATCATGTTAAAGGACCTCACCTCCACCTCTAACTTTGTCATTGGCACCAATGTGAACCAAGACCGCCGGGTCACACCCGGCCCCACCCAATAATCTGTCTACACGATCCACCACATGTTATTAAAAATGTTTGTGTACAGGACTAGTATTGAGGGGCCAGATGGGCAGCCAATGGGCCGCATGTGGCCACCAAGCCTTACTTTGCCCAGCCTTACTTTGACCATCTTAGTCCTATTATTTAATTGCTCCACATTCACTGTCCTTACCTTTTTACTATTGATATACTTAAAAACAAATTGAGTTGGTCTTGCTTTGTTATGGTATCCATACTTAATTTTCTATTTTGCTAGCTTTATTGCTATCTTACAATCTGCTTGTGAAGGTTCTCATTCATCCAGGTCATGGTATATCTGATGTATTCAATTAGATCAACTGGACTTGAAGTTTAGTTCTTGAAACTAAACTTCAAGTCCAGTTGATCTAATTGAATACAATAGATATTTCTTACAATCCTTATTAAAATATTTTAAATGCCCTTTGCTTTCTTTCCATGTCCCCATTCATAGGTGTGAACCTAAAATATCATTTTTATTCCTTTACAAAATTAACTAGAGCACAAACAATTTTTTTTATTACAGAAAAAAAGTATGCCTTGTAACAAAACATCCCAAAATCAATCATGTCATAAAAATGTCAGGACAAAGTAGGTGTAACGGAAAAAAGTTATCTTGCACCTACAGGGTACATTTTTCTGTTGACAAAACCTATTCTGTGATCACAAAATGGATTTTGCAATCACAACTGTATTTCATGATGATAAAATGGATTTTGTGACACAAACTGTATTTGTTTTTTGCTTGTTTTTTTGCTGGGAAAAATTGTGTCATCTAAATATATCTTTTTTTTTCTAGCTAAAATTTTTTTTGTCTACTAATGAACTCGGGAACACTGAGTTGTTTGAGAAAAATACATAAAGCATCATCCTCTAGGAAAGAATCCTGGAAGAGACTTTATTAAAAGTACTATTATGTTTGTACCCTGCTGACAAAAGCAACCTTGACATGATGGAAGTGAAATGGATATATTGTATATATCCATTTCATATATTGGCTGAGAGGCAGCCAATCACAGTCGCGGCTGCCGGCAGTTCAGAACGCCGGAGGAGAGAGGGAAGGTAAGTAAAGATCGGGGGGACTTTCTTATAAATTTTTTATTGTGGTTGGGGCTGGGGAGACTATCCCTAATATATGTACAAGGGGATTTACACTAGGGGGAGGGAGAGGAGAACGGGTGGGAGAGGGAGGGGGAGGAGGGAGTGAAGGGCTGCTTTGAGCAAGCCAAAAACCTCTGAGAGGACAGCTTTTCACTGGTGGCCAGGCTCCTGGTGGTCAGTTTTTATAAATTTGGGGGGACATTAAAGGAGAACTATTTGAAGCAGGGATGTATGGTAAGGATTTTTATACAGTACAGAGTGGGGCCAGTAGTGGGTTAAATTTTAGTTTGGGGTGGACATGCCCTTTAATTTTGTCCATATGTTTAGTTATTTAATGTAATATAATTCATGTCTCACTTTCTATATGTTTATGGACATTGATATTTCTAGGCCAAGCCAATTGTATTAATGCAGCAACTCTTTAAAGGGTAACTAAAATCTCCAGACAACATTGTCCTAATAGACACAGCACATTCACAAATATACAATAAGCTGTGTCTAACCTCTCCCTTTGCTGTGACTGTTGGCTATTTTATATAATTATCCAGTAGGCAGTAGGGGGTCAGCACCCATAATCCATCTCTCTATGTTACTAGGAGTTTGAGGCACAGCACATGAAAACAAAGAAACTGCAGCTGGTCCTGCCCCCTAGATGCTGACAGCCAATCATTATACAGCACATAGATTTATTTCAGAGAGAGATCAGGGACCAACTCATATAGAAAAGAAAAGTAACCATACACATGTAGGTCTGTGGATTTGAACCTGTATTGGTCAAATGACCCCCAGAGCTACTACATAAAGGGTAGGTTTATATATTTAAACCTGGTGGAATCATTAACAAGCCTGGTTGCTTCCAAGATGAAATTGGGAGGTATTAGGATGTACTGTGAATAAGTAATAGTAAAGGGAAATACAGGCTTATTTAATAAAAGAGCAAAATTTGCTATAAATCTGCATTGACCAATCAGATGTTACATTTTAACTGGTCTACTGCTGATTAAAAAACATCTGATAACATCTGCAGATTAATAGCACAGGCATTATTTAAGGTTGGGTACACACGAACCGTCCCCTTTATACAAAAAAACTATAGGTTACCGTTTGAGAGAAATCAATACCAACAATGGACAAAATTTGACACCAAGTTTTGTCCATTTTTTGCATTAATTGCATTAATTGCCTGAGTGAAAAATGTCAACTACATAAAATATAAACTCCTATGTGTACACAGCCTATGGGTGGTAGGGATAACATAGTGATAGGGGGTCTGATGTCATGTCTATCCTGTGATGTCACCTTTCTTGCTTATTCCAATTTGAGAACTGGATTATTTTATTGTGTGATTTAATAAATCAGAAGCTCACAACAGAAGTAGTTATGCGAGAAGGACAGATTGATTTTATTAAGAGTTACATCTACTACTACTACTACTACAACAATTGGATTATACAGGACATGAAATGACAGCCAGCAAGGTACTGACATTCACTGCTAATGGACGTCTAGTATTTGTCCTTTGATTGCTGAAAGCAATGAAAAGTTTCCTTCCCCTTATCTTGGGTTTGTTGCCCACTGCCTTGGCTCTGGGTAGTGCTCTGGATGTGTTGCCCACTTGTCCGTGTTTGCCCACTGGATTGGTTTTGCTGGTTCCCAGACTGGCTACTTTGATTCTGCTGGTTGCATGTGTCAGTCGGTTTCACTGTTGTCTGTTGGCCACAGCTTGGGGTCGGAGCTGGTGGTGGAGTTGACTGCTTTCCGTGATCTTGAGCTGGTATAGTATCAGTGGTGGTCTGCAAATATATAAACACACACAAACTGTAACCTGCAGCCATATATGTAGCTTTATGGTAGAAAGGCTGATCTATGGATACGTTCATTCTTTATTATGATTTATAGATGAATTTTGGTGGAAATTTTCCAGATTTTCACAATCTCGCCGTCAGAATGACCCCCGGAAGGTTATCTCTCTCTCTCTATTGGCTACCAGTATTTACTAATGGGGTTATTAGTCATTTACTTACTGTTTGCTTGTTGGAGGAGACGCCCTAAAACATGCAGAAAAATGTATTATCCTTTCTCACAATGTATATATAGTTACAGTATATATTATTATATTATCTTACTACCTCCCCCAACACACTCACACAACCGCCACTATTAGGATTTGATTCTGTTATAGTTCTATTGACTGTATTTCTACCATATGTTTGGACATGAGCTTCATTAAACACAGACACTGAATAATAATTAGTATTTCATGACTGTAAAATAAAGCCCAGGGGGCGGTTAATGGGCCAATACCGGGCGGCATCTTTGTATTTATCGCCTGCTACTAGCAGTATTGTTTGACCGTAATCCGTAATAGATCCTTATAATTAGGAATCTCTTATATTGAACATTTAAATCTCTTACCTTCTTGGATGGACTATATGCTGCAAAGGAAACACATACAATATATAAATAAACAGATTAACCCAAATCTTTCTTTTCAGTGGTATAGTTGGGTAACAGAGAATAAGGATGATGTTCATTGTCCTACCTCCGTCCATGGCTGAACTTGGATTGTTTGGTAACTAAGAACGGTTGGTGAATATAGACCTGTGGGTACAAAGATTAATTATAACTGAAAAACTGAATGGAACGTACTGTATGTTATATTGAGAAATCCCTTGTTTGTGGCCAGAAATGTGAATTGCTGACATAATATTATATTATGTGTAATATAATATTATATTGTTAGTGACGCTGTATCACCATGTAGTGAAATAATAATTTCTGGCTTTACATCTGTTTAATGTACTGAGATGTACAGTGTAAATTCTCTAGTTCTTTAATCCTGTGTTTGCCTTAAATTATGATGTACTAACAGTAGCAATCAGTGATCTGTTCCAGCATGTCTTCCCACAGGAGTTTAGGTAAATATAAGTAATTTAAGGTAAAGCTCCCCACTAACATTTCTTTTGTACTTTAGGTTAGAAAAGGCATATCACTTGCCTTTATAAATATGTTTTAACCAATGATATGCCTGTGTACGCAGCAAAAAAAAGGGGGGGGGGGATTTCTTCCTTACTCCAAATGGAAATCGGAAAGTATCCCTGGATCATCCAGAACTACAGTATATGTATTAATACCAGTAATTCTCAATATTATATAGTATCCCTGTACCAACCAGAACTACAATATATGTATTAATTTCAGTAATTCTCAGTATTATATAGTATCCCTGTACCAACCAGAACTACAGTATATGTATTAATACCAGTAATTCTCAATATTATATAGTTATATGAACCCAGTATTAGCAAAGCTTGAATTCCAGACCTTTAGGTAACAGCTCCGATAACCAAATCCACTGCAAGTATGTATCCGCCACCAGAGTTTCTGTAAGCCTGCTCTATTCCATCCAGTAAGCCCGATAGGAAAATATCCAGCCCAATGTCATTAAGGTGCACCCCATCTTGCCTCATCAGTTCCCTGTTATCTCCTTCTAACTGCCACTACTACTCCTCCTTGGGATCTGACAAACCTGGACATTCTCGTATTCAGGATCCTCCGCTTTCTCCGCCCCTAGATCCCTAGTCCCTTGCCACTGTACCCTGGGAACCACCTCCGACCACACTAAAACCACTTCCCGAAATAAAGCCTAAAACCTGATCAGGCCTGCCTTTATTAAATACAATAAATCCGAGAGGCGATTTTGACAAAGATTATTTCCAGAGACATGAATAACCAGAACCGTGGGTCCTGGATCATCTCTGCTGATTTGAACGACTTCTAACAAGACCTGCCACCACACTAATCCCCGAATTCCTCTCCAGTTTAGTGATGCTGTGTGAAAGCCAAGATAACGTCCCAGAGGGCGCAGCTCTGCTCTCTGCGCTGCCCAGAAAAGATATGAATGCCCAACCAACCATTCTGAGGGTTGTTGAATGCCATGAATTGCCCAAGTAGACAGTGCCACTGATGATCAGACTAGCTGCATAAGTTGTTATCCACGATCTTCCATAAGAAATCCGGGCACGCGATGGGCACTCTCGTTTGCGGCTGGTCTCAACCAAAGGAATTCGTCCCACTGAAAACGAGATAAAGCATCAGCCACACAGTTATGAACCCCCCTGCACATGTCTTGATTTAAACTGCACATTTAATTCCAAGCGCATTGATGCCAGATTAACGCTAGCACGGCCTGAGATGAACTAGTGAGATAATTGATAGCATACACTACGCTTTTGTTATCTGTCCAAAAACAAATACTCCTATTTTGCATCTCATGACCCCCTAATTCCACTGCTACTATTATGGGAAAGAGCTCTAACAGCGTGAGATTCCTACACTAATCACACCTTCTCCAGGTTTCTGGACATCCTACTGCGCACCAAACTTTACCGTGAATAGCCCCAAAACCTAAAGAGCCTGCTGCATCGGTAAACAGCTGTAAATCAAAATTAGACAGTTCCTCTTCTTGCAAACATGTCCTTTTTATTATAGTTTTCTATGAGTGCCACACTCTCAAATCTGCTCTCAATTCTCTAGTGATGTGAATATGATGTTGTGCTGAAGGCACCGACCAAGTGGCCAAAGACAACCTCCTGGAAAATACCCTGCCCATTGGCATACTTCTACATGTGAAATTCTGTGAACCCAGAAAAGATTGAATTTAGTGCAACGTTACTTTTTTAGCCTGCAGGAACACTGAAAACGAATCCAGCATATCCTTTAATTTTCCAGCAGGGAGACAAAATTACATTCTAACTGTCTCAATTCCTAAAAAGGACAAAACCGTTAATGGGCCAACACATTAAAGGGGAACTGTGGTCCAAAAATTACTTTAGGTAAATTGAGGTAAATTGATAGGAATTGCTCTCCTGAGAATTTTTGCAATTTATTGTCATTGTTTATTTTGCATAGTTTTGAAGATATTTACATTTTTGTGTGTTATATGGCAGCAGCATCACCAGGTCCCCTGCACTTCCTGCTTCCTGCTCTGAAACCATGTCAGCCAATCTGCCCTGTGTCTCCTCCTTCCCTTTGCAACCCCCTGGTCCCTCCCACTCATGGACCCCATGGTCCCTCCAGTTGCAGGCCCCCCTTGGCCCATTCTCTTACAGCCCCATGTGGCCCCGCTCACTTGCGGGTGCACAAGCCCTGCCCACCCATGGGGTGCACAAGCCACACCCACTTGCGGGTGCACAAGACCTGCCCACTCGCGGGTGTGCAAGCCCCCCCACCCACTTGTGGGTGCATAAGCCCCGCCCCCTCATGGGTGCCGTGGTCCACTCAGGGAAAGAAGGGCTGTAGATTCCCTTACCTTCTCTGTGAGGACACAGCAGATAGGAGGAGGGACTTCCTGTCTCCCTCAGACACTGAGGAAATCTGATGCTGTGCTCGCCGGCGGCACTGTGCAGGAGAAGCCTTAAGAATGCAAACCAACTCGGGGGCCAAAGACAGCTCCCCAGAAAAAAGACCCTTATATAAAAAGGCACTTACAATACAGGTCCAAAATATACAAAATACATTTATTTGGCATCCAATTTGTTACTAAAACTTCCCTACAATACATAATAAGTTATATATAAAGTGCAGTAGCATAACCACCCCCCAATTTATCCATCATCTTAAATATACATATAAATATAAAAGAAAAAAAAAAAGGCACTGGGCGTCCCCAGTAACCAAATCCTAAATCCGGCTCAGTGAAACAAAAGCAAGTCCAGTTACTCAGAATCCTTGTGTCTCAGCGCCTCCGGTCACTGCACTGTTTGATTTACTTCACTGAACGCCGGTAGCCTCACCATGTTCTTAACCTACTTGCGTTTCACCAGCTGCGCAAACTTGCACTATGGCTTCTTCAGGGTCTCGCAATATCACCAGGTGAGACCTTTTTATCCCGAACTTACTTAAAGACATACGCATCCCATCAATCCTCCCCATTACATACAAGGAGCGCTGTCCAAAATTACATTAAACAACTGATGGTTATGCCATTAATGCATCCATATGCACTGCACATTTAAGTTCCATTAAGTTCCCTCTATAATCCCCACACATACAAGTTTCTAATAATGCATATATCCCGGGGAGGGCAACTTAACCACAAGGAATAAATGTGTGCTAACTTGTCACTGCAAACCAAAATTGCCTATCAATTAAACCCATCGATTTTCAGAGTAATACTTCAAAATACATATTAGTCATTATTGCCAATTTGTAAAGCCCTAGGAGATTACTGGTTATCAACAAGTAACCAAATAGTCCCATTGAATGACATGGTTAAAACTTGTTGCTAATGGCAGACTCAACCATATTGTGGAAATATTAACCCCTAATTAACCAATATTATCATTTGGAAAGAGGAGTAGAGCATAAATGCGGTGAAAGCTATATAGTTTGGCAAAGGCCAATTATTATATGGATACACCGATTAAAGGGTAAGTCTACCTTTGGTTTGTGTATGCCAATATACAACAATGTGCCTCAAACATCAGTCCAAACATATAGATCAGTAGCTAAATATTCACACAAAGATATTACAAAATGTCAATAAATCCAATAACATACTGGTGTTATCCAAGAGGAACCTGTTAGTAAAGCAGGTGGACTCGTTAAGATGATAACTGTAATTAATTCAAAATTGACGATTGTCATGCCGCTTCCTTATAGGAAACATGCAAATTTCCTCATTGAGGCCCAATGGACTTTAATTTATGAATCCAACGTAACTCTTTTTGTAGCAGACATCTGTCCAGATCACCTCCCCTTATTCCTAAGGATACCGCTTCTATCCCACAAAAGGACCAAGCTACTCGTCTCTTGTATACCTCAACCATTGTTTTGCTAAAGCAGCAGATCTCTCTCTTTCCATTTTAAGCTCTTTCATGTTCTAAAATACGTATTTTTAACCCTTTCACTGCCAGGAGATTTTCTTTTTTTTTGCGTTAACTGCCAGAAGAATTTTCAGGATTTTGTCCTTAATCGCTTTAGACTAATTTTACAGTAGGAAACCTTGCAGTAAATCAGGAATATTATACATTGTTTTTTCAGCACAAAGTGTACTTTAACATGGTAACAAAATTTTGCAACTTTTCTGGAAATTTTTACTGGAATTATGGTAAATATGTAAAAAAATGAAAAATTTGCAAATTTTCATGGATTTTTCCCATTTTTACTTATAGTTTCTTAAGGTTACGCACAAAATTCTTAATGTTTCTAAAAGCTCAGATACTCCCGAATACAACGATACCGATATATGTAGGTACCCCCACTTTTCCTGTACAGGAGACCCCCCAAACTAAAACTGCAACCTCCTAGTAATATTACAACCAAATTAAAATGTCTAACCACTACTGACAGTTAACATAGATATCTACCAAATTACTAAAATATCCCCACAAGTGAGATATTTTTAGAAACTACACACCCGCAGGATTTTACGAGTGAGGTTAGTTTCGATCAAAATGCAATACCCGGACGCAGCTCTTCGTCAAATTGTAAGTTACTTTCTCACATTTTCCTTTTTTCCTCAACTGTAAATCGGAGACAAAATCAAATGCGAATTTCAGCTAAAACTGTGAGGAAAGTTCAAAACGCATCTCAAATATGAAAGCCTAACCCCTCCCGAATAAAACGGTATGCCACATTCATGGGTGTACCCAGAGACATGGCTACCAACTAACCTCGATGCGTGACCAGTGCCAAATGTCAGTAGCAGCAAAAAAAATTTAGCCAGTTTGTATTTGAACAGTCTGCAGTTTTTCCACAAAACACACCCCCCCAACTCAAAATACCCCCCACAAACTATATATTCCTGAAATCTACACACCTTCAGCTATGTAACACTGTAGTTCGTTCATTCATATCATCAATGGTGTGGGCGCAGTTCTTCGTAGAAGTTTTGCACTTTTACCAGATGTTTTCAAAAAAAATGACACAAACAACGTTCAAAAAGGTAGAATCATGCAAAAACCCCATGGAATGTAAAAAAAAGTTACCAAATATCAATCTCCCAAATGTCCTAATCAACGGTATGCCATATTGTGGTTACACACGCAGACTGGAAGCGAAAAGCCACAAAGTGAGACAATGCACGATGGCTCAGAAACGGCGAAAATATTTAGCCAACTCCGAATTGGGACAGTCTGCAGTTTTTCCACCAAAACACACCCCGTACACTTAGAAATAACCCCCACAAACTTATTCCTGAATCTACAACACCTTCAGCTAGTAACCTGTAGTTTGTTCATTCATACCATAATGGTGTGGCGCATTCTTCGTAGAAGTTCGCACTTTTCTGAAAAATTAACAAAAAAACAACTTCAAAAGTAGAAATCATGCCAAAACCTCATGGAATGTAAAAAAGTTACTAAATATCAATCTCCCAAATGTCCTGAATCAACGTATGCATATGTGGTGGTTACACACGCGGACGTGGAAGCGAAAGCCACAAAGTAGACATGCACAAGATGGCTCGAAACAGCGAAAATATTTAGCCAACTCCGAATTGGGACCAGTCTGCAGTTTTTTCACCAAAAACACCCCCGTAACTCAGAAATAACCCCCACAAACTATATATTCCTGAAATCTACACACCTTCAGCTTGTAACGCTGTAGTTCGTTCATTCATACCATCAATGGTGTGGCGCGTTCTTCGTAGAAGTTCGCACTTTCTGAAAAATTAACAAAAAACAACTTCAAAAGGTAAAAATCATGCCAAACCTCATGAAATCTAAAAACAGTTACTAAATATCATCTCCCAAATGTCCTGAATCAAACGGTATGCCATATGTTGGTTACAAACGCGGACGTGGAGCGAAAAGCCACAAAGTGAGACAATGCACGATAGCTCAGAAACGGCGAAAATATTTGCCAACTCCGAATTTGGACAGTCACAGTTTTTTCCACAAACACCCCCGTAACTCAAAATATCCCCCACAAACTATATATTCCTGAAATCTACACACCTTCAGCTATGTAGCACTGTAGTTCGTTCATTCATACCATCAATGGTGTGGGTGCAGTTCTTTCGTAGAATTTCGCATTTCTACACATTTTCTGGAAAAATAGAGAAAAATACATTTCAAAGTTACAAAATCACACCAAAACCCCATGTAATGTAAAAAAACTTACCAAATATCAATCTCCTAAATGTCCTGAATCAAACGGTATGCCATATGTGTGGTTACACACACGGACGTGGAAGCGACTAGTCAAATGTAAAACAATGCGCAGTGAGCCAATAACAGCATTTCCCAGATTTTTCAAACTGAACACCCCCTCTAACTTGAAATACCCCCCGCAAAACTATATATTCTCAAATTCACATACCTTCAGCTACGTAACGCTGTAGTTTGTTCATTCATACCATCAATGGTGTGGGCGCAGTTCTTCGTAAAATTCGCATTTGTCTGAAAAAATGAAGAAAAACACTTCAAAAGGTAGAAATCATGCCAAAACCCCATGCAATGTAAAAAAAGCTACTAAATATCAATCTCCCAAATGTCCTGAATCAAACGGTATGCCATATGGTGGTTACCCACGTGGACGTGGAAGCCAAAAGACACAAAGTGAAACAATGCACAATGGCTCAGAAACAGCAAAATTTCAGTCAATTCTGAATTTGAACAGTCTGCAATTTTTCCCCACAAAACAACCCCCACACCCATATATTTCGCGAATCCTCACACTTTATCTACGAAATTCTGTAGTTTGTTCATTCGTCCATCAATGGTGTGGGCGCAGTTCTCTCGTAGAAGTTCCAGTTTTAGCAGATTTTCTAAACAAAATTGAAAAAAAAACACTCTCAAAGGTAGAAATCATGCCAAAATCCCAAGTAATGTAAAAAAGTTACCAAATATCAATCTCCCAAATGTCCTGAATCAAACGGTATGCCCTATTTATGGTTACACGCGCAAACTTGGAATCAACTAGCCACAAAGTGAGCCAATGAAAATGGCCCAATTACAGCAACTTTTCAGATTTGTCAGACTAAACACCCCTCTATATTAGAAATACCCCCCCAAAACTATATATTCTTGGAATCTACACACCTTCACTACACAATGGTGTGATTCCTTTATGCATACCACCAATGTGTGGGCGGAGTTTCATTTAAAATTTCGCTTTTTTACCAGATTTTCAGGAAAAATTATAAAAATACAATTCAAAGTTAAAAATCATGTCATGTAAAATGTCATGTAAAAAAAACTTGTCAATTATCAATCTTCCAAATGCCTGAATCAACGGTATGCCATATGCGTGAGTGTACACAACATGGCCACCAACTAGCTCAATGGGACACATGCACAATGTAATTAAAGAAAAAAATCAAGTGCTCTGTAATTTCAAACAGCCCCAAAACTTGAAAATGCCCCCCACAAATAAAACTCCCAACTAATATCAATCTCCACATGTTCTAATCAAACGTTATGCCATATGTTGGATGTACACAGAGACGTGGCCCACCAACTAGCTCAAATGGACGCATGCACAAATGCAATTACAAGAAAAATCAAAGTGCTCTGTAATTTGAACAGCCTACACTTTTTCTAAGGAAACAGTCCAGAAACATGGAAATTCCCCCCCACAAACTATATATTTTTGGAATCTACACACCTTCAGCTACGTTCCGATGCCATCTTTCATACATACACGAAGAATTCCAGACCCAGTGATCCAAAGAACCTGTGTTTTTAGGAGGTTTTGTGAAAATAAAAATAAATGATTCAAGGATTGAAATCCTACCTAAACCAACTTGACAAGCAAAAAAACCCACTAAATGTCAATTCCCACATATCCTGCATCAAACGGTATGCCATATGTGGTGGGTGCACACAGAGACGTGGCCACCAACTAGCTCAAATGGACACATGCACAAGTGTAATTACAAGAATAAAGTCAAAGTTGTCTGTAATTTCAAACAGCCCCAAAACTTGGAAAGGCCCCCCACAATAAACCACCCACTAAATATCAATCTCCCACAGTTCTGAATCAAACGTATGCCATATGTGTGGGTGCACACAGAGACGTGGCCACCAACTAGCTCAAATGGGACACATGCACAAGTGTAATTCACAGAAAAAAATCAAAGTTCTCTGTAATTTCAAACAGCCCCAAAACTTGGAAATGCCCCCACAATAACCCCCCCCACTAAATATCACTCTCCCACATGTTCTGAATCAAACAGTATGCCATATGCGTGGATGTACACAGAGACGTGGCCACCAACTAGCCAAATCGACGCATGCACAAGTGTAATTACAGAAAAAAATCAAAGTGCTCTGTAATTTCAAACAGCCCCAAAACTTGGAAATGCCCCCCACAAATAAAACCCCCCACTAAAATCAATTCTCCCACATGTTCTGAATCAAACGTTATGCCATATGCGTGATGCCCACAGAGACGTGGCCACCAACTAGCTCAAATGAACGCATGCACAAATGCAATTACAAGAAAGAATCAAAGTGCTCTGTAATTTGACACAGCCTACACTTTTTCTAAGGAAACATGTCCAAAACATGGAAATTCCCCCAACTATAATATTTTGGATTCTACACACCTTCATCTACGTTACCATCCATGCTTTCATACATACATGAAGAATTCCAGACCCACTGATCCAAAGAAGTCCGTGCTTTTAGGAGATTTTGTGAAAAAATAAAATAAGAGGACTCAATGGTTGAAATCCTACCTAACCCCACTTGGCAAGTAAAAAACCCACTAAACGGCAATCTCCCACATGTCCTGAATCAAACGGTATGCCATATGGTGTGTTGCAAACAGAGACGGGGCCCCCAACTAGCTCAAATGGGATCCATGCGCAATTGCAATTACAAGAAAAAAAAAAAAAAACGCCACAACCCACCCCCCACCCCTATCCCCACTCCCCCTTTTAGTGGTATTTTAGTGAAAAGCGTTAGTACGGAGAGTCCACAAGTTTTTGCACACTTTTACAGATCCTAAAAGTTAAATCTGGTCTTTTTTGGTACCTCTCGCAAAATTCCCTACTAAAATAGTCTAGTTTCCCTTGAAATCGAACAAATAATGATCCGCGTTTACTTTAGATATCACCGGGGATATTGGGAAGCTTGGAGAAGACAATTTTTTTTGCTAATTTATAGTTTTTTAGGTTAAAAAAAAAAAGGTGTGTGTATCACTTTAAGATTTTATTTTGTGTGCATTTCCCCTATTTTTGGGGATCATTCCCAAATGATCATCAAATCATTTAGGAATGATACCGAACTTGGAATACGGGCATAAATGCCTTTTCCAATTCGAAATCTGATCGGAAAAAATCACTTCCCGGAAATCATTTTCCAGGAAGTGATTTTTCATTCTTGGCAAAGATCAATAAATTGGTGATCAGAAGTGATCACATTTTGATCTCTGTCCCATTTTTTTTCTAAGCCTTCGCTAAGTAGCAAAGACTTAGAAAAAATCCTATTTGTGAATGGAACTTTGAGTTCCATTCACAAAATGTATAGTAAAGCTGTTAGCTTGACAGCTTTTACTATACTTAGGGACTGCAGCATGATCTCATAGATCATGCTGCAGTACCTCCACTGGACCACCGGGGTGTACCTCCATATGGGAAGACCCCGTGAAGGATTAAGTTCTGTGATGTCACCGGGGTCTCCCATTCAGCTTCCTCCTCCGGACCGGCAGCTTCAAGTGTAGGGAAAACTTCAATGCAGGATATCTCCTGATCCCCCCCTCGGATTTGGACGAAACCGAGGGGATCGAGGGGACTAGGGGGCAGTTGATTGCTGCCCCCCGATCGGCCCTAGCAGGGGGGGAAAAAATTTTGGAGGGGGGAAGCCACAGATCGTATATTCACGATCTGTGGCAGTTGGTGCATTCACTGCACAGATCGTGAATATACGGTCTGTGGCAGTGAAGGGTTAACACCCTCCTCGTTTTTCCACACTATTTTTGTTACACCACACGTTATCAAGTAAATCACCTTAGGAAACCTTAGGAATATCACGTCAGCCTCCCACCCATTAACTTTCTGGTAAGTCATTTCTTTATTCTTGGGCTGTGGAGCACATAGAGAGGTGTTTGATGGCTCGTTTTAAAGGTAGGAAACTGGCCTTTAATTTAGACTCAACTTATTCTCTTCTGACAAAGGGACCCCAAACTTTTTCATTAACTATCTAAATGAATGTGCACACTTGTTAGATTCCTTAGGGCCTAGGGATAAAAAAGCATATAAGGAATTAAGCACACCTGAAAGAACCGGTTTTAAATCACACCGCCAATTCAAAAAAAGATAAATGTCTCAAACGGAGCAGGAAATAGCGCAACCTGTGGGTCGAAGTAGTCGAAGTAGTACAACCCGTCTAAATGGCAACCCAACAAGTGCAAACATTCCTGATGCATTGGAAGTAAGCGAAAAAAGCCCCGCTACCTGCTTTCCTTACAAGATGTACCGCCCTGTCAAAAGAAACATAAGACACTGAAGACTCTTCCTTGCTTATACCCTCATTAAACTAATCACCCTTCGGGAAAGATAGATGATGTATCATCCAAAATTTACCCCCTTTTTTTTTGGGGACGAGTCCCAATGGGTACAACCTTTAATTATCAAAAGTGGCACGATGAATGGGACAGCCATGCAACCTAATTTCACTTCCGCTTTAATTTTGCCTTTGCAACCTCAGGGGCCTCCCTAACTGATTTTAAATTGTATGCAAAAATTGCAAACTGTAAAAACGCAAACAGAATCCTAAAGCCCACTTAAAACCCCCGCCTGATGAGCCCTGCCACTTCCTTCTGCGGGTAAGCCTCTAACCATGGCTCCATTGCTGCCATGACCATTGCAGCCTACCTCTGGTAGCTCTCTTCCCCAGGGGGTGAGATTTTTTAAAACACTTTGCTGCCAAGTGACCGCCACCTCCACAAAAGGAACATTTGTGCTTGAACCTGCATGCTGCCCCAATCTTGCAATGTCTCTCTTTAAACAACCAATAAGGCCTGGATTTTCCCCCCATTGACTGAAAGGAACCCGAGTTCACTATCCCAGTTCTGGTAGGAGGGACTGCTGGGCCCATTAAGCCAGCATGATCCTAAGCCACAAATCTGTTGCCTTCGTGTTCCACGTCTCACTGCTAGTCTTCTCCTAAACTTCTCATCATATTGCCCCCAAGCTGAGCCCCCATGTAAGCTCCAAAAATCATGGCCAGATAATTAAACAAATCCAAATACTTCTGGGAGAATCTCTGCCCAATGCCCCCTGCTAGCACACAAAAGGTTTGTAGCCGATTGCCAAAAGTTGCTACTTTTGGCTTCCTCTCGCCTTTTTCTGTTTTCACTATTTCTTTATCCACCGTCAACATAGCGGTAGATATCAAAGACCAAATGTCTACAAACTCATTTTTCCATATTTTCTCTTTTAGATCTTCTGCTAAATGTACCCCCAGTGGGCTGACCCCACAAAAATATGACTCCTTCTGTGCTTTGACCAGACCCCACAGCCCGTGTATCCGTAGCAGTATCCCTTGCTGAAGCCGTCGCTACAGCTTGGCGAACAACTCTCTTTGCCACAGGGTTAAATCCTTTTAGCCCCCTTGACCTCCCTCTAGCTGATACTGAAGCAGAGGGGACAGAGGGGCCAGGTTCTTCCTCCACTGCCGACAGTTGGGGGTGATGTAACAGAGTAATTGCGGTAGGTTCTGCTATCATCGCTGCCCTCCTACTGATTGCAGCTGCCCCTCACTTTGCCTGGGACCCCTGGTCCCTCTTAATGGTGTGTGGGGGACTGGGACTCAGCCGGGAAGAGGGACATGACTGGCGTACAGGCCTACCTCCTGCCCGTTGCATGGCCCTTGTAGAGGGTCTGATCCACTCACTCAGCCCCTGGGTAATGGGGGAGTCAGCCCCCAGAAGATGTACAGTATGTATGTATGCATGTATAATTGTATTTATAAAGCGCCACTTGGGTATGCAGCACTGTACATAAAATACAGAGTAAACAAACAAGGGTATAAGTGCAAGCAATTATATAGAAAGATAAAAATTAAATACAATTTCATACAAAGGTTAAGAACGCATATATATATATATTATATATATATAATAGTAGATCCTGCAGCCACCCTGCCCCCTCCGAACTTATCCTCTCCCTTACCCTCTCAAGAATCCCTCTGTCTCTAAGAACGTGCGTCTTACCAGCAATTTAAAAATTCTAAATGGCACCGGGTACCTCATGTGGCTGTCTAATATACCCCTGCTGACATCACTGATACCAACGTTGTACAATTCTCGCGAGATCCTGGCACGGCCAATCAGTGACTGTGCACCATGATGACATCATTCCACGCTACAGCTTGGCGAACAACTCTCTTTGCCACAGGGTTAAATCCTTTTAGCCCCCTTGACCTCCCTCTAGCTGATACTGAAGCAGAGGGGACAGAGGGGCCAGGTTCTTCCTCCACTGCCGACAGTTGGGGGTGATGTAACAGAGTAATTGCGGTAGGTTCTGCTATCATCGCTGCCCTCCTACTGATTGCAGCTGCCCCTCACTTTGCCTGGGACCCCTGGTCCCTCTTAATGGTGTGTGGAGGACTGGGACTCAGCCGGGAAGAGGGACATGACTGGCGTACAGGCCTACCTCCTGCCCGTTGCATGGCCCTTGTAGAGGGTCTAATCCACTCACTCAGCCCCTGGGTAATGGGGGAGTCAGCCCCCAAAAGATGTACAGTATGTATGTATGCATGTATAATTGTATTTATAAAGCGCCACTTGGGTATGCAGCACTGTACATAAAATACAGAGTAAACAAACAAGGGGATAAGTGCAAGCAATTATATAGAAAGATAAAAATGAAATACAATTTCATACAAAGGTTAAGAACGCATATATATATATATTATATATATATAATAGTAGATCCTGCAGCCACCCTGCCCCCTCCGAACTTATCCTCTCCCTTACCCTCTCAAGAATCCCTCTGTCTCTAAGAACGTGCGTCTTACCAGCAATTTAAAAATTCTAAATGGCACCGGGTACCTCATGTGGCTGTCTAATATACCCCTGCTGACATCACTGATACCAACGTTGTACAATTCTCGCGAGATCCTGGCACGGCCAATCAGTGACTGTGCACCATGATGACATCATTCCATCCACCACGCCGAAACACAGCGAGACCTGTGCAAGGAGAAGCCTATGGCTCCCAGCATGCCCAGAAGGTAACCCCCACCCGCAGTCAGACTCCCTAACCCAGGCCGGAGCTGACAAAATGTATGAAAGAATGACACTGTTACGCAGCTCAAAGTGTATAGATTCCAAAAATTGTTTCTGGGGGGTATTTCCAAGTTTTCTGGGTTGTTTCCTTACTTTGATTTCCTTTACTTTGATTTTATCTTGTAAGTGCACTTGCACATATGCCCCATTTGAGCTTGTTAGTGATGTCTCTGTGTGCACCCTCACATATGGTATACAATTTGATTGAGGGGCATTTGATTTTTTTTGTGGACTACTATGTCTGGAATTTTTCTATTATGTATTAAAACATGGCACCATTATCTGATAGTTTGTGGGGGTATTTCCAAGTTTCTGGGCTGTTTCTTTTTTAAAAAGTGTAGGCAATTTTGATTCTTTTCTTGTAATTGCACTTATGCATAATTGCAATTTGATCTAGTTGGTGGCCATGTCTCTGTGTGCACCCATGCATATGGCATACCGTTTGATTCAGCAAATGTGGGTGATTGAGGGGGGTTGTTGGGTAGTGGGACTGTTTCCTTTGAAGAATTGTAGGCTGTTCAAATAATAGAGCACTTTGACTTTTTTCTTGTAATTGCACTTGTGCATGTGTCCAATTTGGCTAGAGGAGCAGAGCGAATTTGTCCAATTTGGCTGGAGGAGCAGAGCGAAGGGATTTAAATGTTAGGAGAAGGATTTTGTATGTAATGCACTGTTTAACGGGCAGCCAGGTTGTTATCCGGTACAGAGGAGATTTGGGATCTTGTTTATTAGAGAGCGAAACAATATGTGTGGCAGAGTTAAGTATAGACTGAAGGGGAGAGAGGTGGGAAGCAGGAAGACCAGAAAGTAGTAGGTTGCAATAGTCCAGGCGCGATAGGATGAGAGCATGCATAAGCATAGCGGTGGTCAGGAGAGAGAGGAACCTGCGGATTTTGGCTATATTGCAAAGGAAGAAGTGGCAGATTTTCGCAACATAATTAATGTGGATAGAAAAAGAGAGAGAGGAGTCAATAATTACCCCTAGGCAGCATGCCGATCGGATAGGGGAAATGGGGGTATTGTCACCAGAGATGGAGAAAGATGGGACAGAACCAGGTTTAGGTGGAAAAACAATCAGTTCAGTTTTAGAAAGATTTAATTTGAGGTAGCGTTGAGACATGTAATTGCATTTGTGCATGCTTCCCATTTGAGTTAGTTGTTGGCCATGTCTCTGTGTGCCTTAAAGACTATGTAACAAGGAAAACCACACTGAGTTATCTCCATTTACTGGGTGAAGACAGGGGGGAAGAGAGGCATTGGGATTGGAGGCAGGATTGTTAACAGGAGCAGCAGTGCAATATAAGTCACTCAGCTACGTAGCTTAGTGTTTTTTTATATGAAAGTATTCCACATTTAAATTCCAAACCCTTTATGTATTCTAATTCTGTTACACTTTATTTGTTTTTGTATTCTAAAAAAAGTTCACTATAGAACCAATGGGGGAAAATGAGCGTCTCCCTTTAAAATTAAAGTGGGTTAAGTGATGCTTAATCAAACTTTAATTTCAAGAGAAATCAAACAGTAGCTGCCATCGTATTATTTGCTTTCTCAGATTCCAGTATCAATAATGAATGGTGTATACAGACTGGAACAGGCCAGAAATTCTGTGCGGGTAACCTGACAATGCTCGTCATTCAAGACAACAAAGCTCTGAACAGAATTTTTCTATGAATAAAAGTTAATGTTCTCCAGCAAGGGATTTCTATAGTGCTAACAAATCATTTATTATCTGTCTGAAAACTGCATGTGTTTGTACTAGATGTATTACCCTGAAAGTTCAAATAAAGTCATTCATGTACTCTAGTGAACTTTAATTCCCAAGACCAAACCACACAATTAAAACAATGTAGAGAATATATCTTTCTAAAGTCAAGCTAACTGATTTGTGGTAATGAGTTTATCTGAACACGGGAGTAAAGGTGGAATGCATAAAGATCTAATCAATAAAAGCAGACAATTCTCAAGGCTTTTGCATCCCCTAAATTAACTATACCCTTCTACTTTTAATTTAAGGTCACCAATTAAATCCTTGTATCTGTTACATAAAATTACTCTCTTAATCTAAGAAACATAGTAAAGCAATTTTAACTTTAATTGTATCACAAATTAAATTTTGCAATGTTGAAATGATCCTCCTAAGTGTATTAAGTGAGTAAATAAAATTACTATTGTCTTGAGTGAGCTCATTCAAAAAAAAAACAATGTTATCCAACAATGTTATGCAATTTCTGGATCTTCATGCCAAGTCAAACAATGCATCATACATAACTAGTCAAACATTGGCATTAACCAAAAAAAAAAACAGAAACAGAGGAAGAGCCAAACAACAGAAGAGGAAGAGCCTCCAAAGAAACCCTTATACAGCACTCACAGCAATACTTAAATAGATTATTTATCAATAAGGCACCAATCCGATAATAATAAATTCCGCTTGGTATATATAAGGGCCTCAGGTAAATGCAATACACACATAAATATAAAATGGAAAATTTCTCAAATTAATTAGAACATCCATAAAAAATACTACACAGAAAAGAATCTAAACATCAATTTGTATATGATAATAAAAAAGGCAGCTAGAAAGCTTAGGGAGAGTGGGGGCAAAAGGAGCAAACAGCCCTCCACTGAGCATAAAAATGGAGAAACATCTTCTTATAAAGGCATCTTAGTAAAAGTTAAAAACCAGGCTGGTTTGATCGTAGGAAAACAAAAGGGTAAATCGGCCATTTCACATAGTTCAATATAAGGGGTCTGGAAATCAGTGATTGGATCCCAATGATAAACACCACTATACGAGTCTACCCCATTGGGGGTATAAATCAAGAAATTGGCTGAAGATATATTTGATGCAGAGACTAGGTATGTGTCCAACATAAAAGGCTTATCATAGGGAAAACAATAAGGGCTCCAAAACGAATAAAGTACATACAGTCCTCTGGGCGTCCTCAGACTAATGGAATCTACCAATACACATTACACCATATGACTGTATGTACACCATGCCAGGCTTCCTATCAAATACAAAGCTCACCTGAACTACTTTGTAGCGGATTCTACCTCTGTTGGCCTCGTATATTGATGTTTTATCATTGGGATCCAATCATTTATAAAAGGACTTTACAAAACAGGGATACAGTCAGCCCACCCTGAATTAAAATCTGAATGGGAATGTGTGGTGATGTGAATTGTTCAATCAGACTATTAAATATTTTGGTTAAATATGATAGAAAAAAACTGGAAGATAGTAAAAAAGTAATTGAATCTTTAACATCCTCTGTGCAAAGTAAAGTTAACAAACAAAATTTTTGAGAATACAGATAAAAAACTTAAATTTGAGATCTGTAAACTAGAAGGGGAAAACATTCAGGTGAAAAGAAATAAACTTAAGAGGGATAAAGCTGGGTACACACAGTACACTCAATGTCTGTAGCTCATTTTCTGAACAAGCAATGAGAAATGAGAAATTCTTTGTAGTTAAAAAGGATGATTTAGCATTGAGCTGCTCACTTGTTATGGACTGGCAGTATGGTATCTGCACCTGGATCTAAAAGGATCTTAGAACATTAGAACACGTACTATTGTGTGTGAATAATAATATAGGAAATGTAGGATATTGCATAGGTCATCATTTTATTGTGTATTTTTGGGGGTTGTGTTCATGGGGAATTTAAACTGAAATAAGTCTTCCATAGCTTTATATGCCACTAGAGGGGATTTTTTTCTATGGTTGTATCACAGGTAGTAAGGTAATATGAAAAAAGATTGTGAAGTGTGATGCTGATATAGATAGATGGTTCTGGATACACATCAAAGGAGTATTCCTTGATAAAGGGCGCTTGTCGCTCTAAACATGTTGTGTGTTTGTGCAGTCGGTTGAATAAACAGAATATCTTCCACAGCTCAGTCTGTGTAGTTTGGGTTCATCACATCTACTATCTACAATCTATAGTAAGGTAATATACAACTGTCTATGTCCAATAATTTATGTCATTAGAGGGACATTCACTGACTTTCCCCAATGAAAAATGGCTTTAGTAAAGCCTTGCCCATTTGTTGGCCCCCTTTCCTTTATTCTCTGTTCTGCCTAAACAGGGTGTATCCTTCTAAATTTACAGCCCAGTCGTGAGATTGTTCAACCACGTTTCTGCTATACCTATTACATCATACTTTCCATTCAAGGCCATTATCTCCAATTCACGCATTTTGTCAGCCAGGCTTCTCGCATTTGCAAACATACATTTTAGATTATGATCCTGTAATTTATTCTTACACTTTAATACACATGCCTCTCTATCCCCTTCCCAACCCCCCTTCCCACTCACCACTGGCCAATCTACACCCTGCTTTCCTCCTGGGGTATCTCAGTGAGACTGATAATACCCCCCACCCCCAAACCTAGTTTAAAATCTCCTCCAACTCTCTAGCCATCTTTTCCCATAAAACAGCTGCCCCGCCATCAGTGAGGTGCAACCCATCCCTACTAAAGAGCCTGTAGCCGACAGCAAAGTCTGCCCAGTTCTCTATAAACCCAAACCCTTCTTGCTTACACCACCCTCTTAGCCACGCATTAATGCTCCTAAGCTCCCGCTTTCTCTATAGTATAGCTGTGAAAGTAATTCTGAAAACACTACCCTGAAGGTCCTTGCTTTTAACTTGGCCCCTAGCTCTCAGAAATCATGTTTAAGGAACTCTCCTTCTCCTCTAACTTTGTCATTGGCACCAATGTGAACCAAGACCCAGTTCGGCATGTAGAGTCTTGGCGGCAAATTACCCTATCTACCTTCTTTATAATGGAGTCCCCTACCACTACCACCTGCCTAGCATTCCTGATCCTAAGTTCTTCCTCCCTTGTATCAGAGATGGCAGTCCCCTGGGTGCTTAAGGTATTAGCCCACTCCATACACACTAATTCCTCCTCCACTTCATCACCTAAGGTGGCAAATCTGTTGGGATGGGCAAAATGGGAAGAAGCAACCCCCAGTTCCCCTAGTAACCCTAACAAAACTACCTCCCCCCTCAACCTTACCTGTCCCACTTCTACCTACCTCTATACTGGCCCCAGCCAGTGCCTGCTGTCCCCCCAGATTTGCCAATCCCTGCAATGCTGCCCCCTTAGATTCTCAACCTCAGCTTCCAAATGGGCAACCCACTTACACCTGACACAGACATAGGTCCCCTGGAACGTCTGCTCCAGGTTCCTATACATGTGCCAGGATGCACATTGCATGGTACCGACAAAACTGTCCCTTCTAATGCACAACACCAGCACAGTGACACACCAACCTTGTTTAATTGCCCTTCTTGTTTCAATGTCCTTCTTTTTCTTTGTCCTTGAGATCAAGGTCCTTTAGAACAAGGGACATGTTCCACTCTAGTTCGTTTCCACTCACAGGAAACTTCCTTTTGTTAGGTCCAAACCACAGGTCCAACCAATGTGAATCCTATTTAACTAATTGGCCCCAGCCCCCACACCAATTAGTGCAAGAGTCAGTAAGAGAGGGAAAAAAACAAAACACTTGTTAACCCTTTCACAACCTGTTTGCGATTACAACAGGTGCAATACTACCATATAGAAGCCCAGTGCACCCCTTTAATTGAGAGGGAAAAAAAAGATTAATCTACATACTGCACACATAGTCCTGCACACACAGTCCTTAACACAGCATACTATAAGCACAAACAATCCTTCTTTTCAAACTTATTTTCAAACTTTCACACAAACCATACAACCATCAAATAATTAAATGTCCTTCTTTTTATGTCATTGAGACCAAGGTCCTTTAGAACAAGGGACACGTTCCACTCTAGTTCATTTCCACTCACAGGAAACTTCTTTTTGTTAGGTCCAAAACTAACATTCCAATATTCCACCTCTGGTTTCTCTTTTCGTGTATCTGACCATTAGTACACACATAGTCCTTTAGTTTCCACAATAAAATGACATGTATTTATCTTTAAATATGTATAGTTCTATAATATACGGTTTCTGTTTATTTTACGGAATGTATAGATTCACTAGGCTGTTATATAAGCTGACTCTATAAGGTACAATCTTATGTTACAATGTTAATATGAGCTACAAATGTATAGCAATTAATTACATGTACTCTTTTGCCAAGTACTATGTGGGTAGGCTAAGATGGCAGTTCCCTCTTATATTGTTATTTATGTTTTTTTTTAACCTTTTATATTACATTATAGAAGAATTGGACACATCTTGGACACAAGTTTTTCACAGATAGAGGACATCATCAGAAGATTTTGGATTTTTATGGACTTTTAGATACATATTTTATGGACTTTAATATTATAATACAATTATAGTGTTTTATGATGGGAAATGTTCACTTAATAATTTTAACCAATCACACTTATGTACACTTGAGAATATGTTATTAATATATATTACTGAGTCTCAAAAAGTGGACGGTAACTTAATGACGTCACTTTCTTTTGCTTTTATATTCTGCTCACGTATTCTGCTCACGTATATGGCTCACTTAAACAAAGGACCGATTTGGGCCCGAAACATTTAGTGTGTGTTTTTTGCTATTAAACACAGTTCCATGTTTGGATTGTCATAGTCCTTCTGGGTTCCACCTCCTTTTTCACTAGAATATTGCCAGGTGCCTGGACAGAGCAGTGGGAGCCTCCAGAAGACAGTAATAGAGTGAGCAAGGGGGTAGAATTATATACTTTAAATAGCTTTGTAGCTGTCTCTTGTTCTGGCTTTGCTTTCCCTTCTAAAACCTCCTTATTTATGTGCTCCTCGGCAGAATCTTCTCTGTTGTAGGAAAATATTATCTATATTATAAATATTATATCTGCTGGGTTATGTTTGTCTAGCACTATATCTAAGGATAAATCTGACATGTCGCTGTATAGCTGACAAGTAGACAGCATCACAATCAAGGTATCAGAAAGCTTTGGAATAGCCCCAGAGGCTGCAACTAAAGAGCATGATAGAGTACCATATACAGCTACTGAAGCTCATTGTATACAGCTTAAAGGGCAACTGTGGTCTCCAAACAAGTTAGGGTTAAAAGAAAACCTGCAGTATTTCCTTTAAAATGAGCCAACAATCACATATCTGAATGTTCAAACGTCCTGCTTCCCGTAGGGGCATAGCATGATCAGTCAAGACGTAATGATGGGTAAAACAGGAATTACCTGGGGAAAAAAACAGGTAGGCCCAGTTAATGTGAGATTAGATTCTGTTATAGATCACTCCAGGAGTGATAGATAGGAGTAGGGTAGCTAGTGATCAGCCTGAGCTCCAACAAGGAGATTTAGTAAGGACTAGAGTCCTGGGTATACCACCCAAGAATAGGGACATAGTGCCAGACATAGGGGTAAAATATTCCACTACAATGGCATGAGAGCTGGGGTGGCATTTACAAGCAGATTGTTATTTATGCTGTTTCTGATTCCTCTGGTTTGTGAGTATTTATGTGATATCTGGGCCATGCTATGTCATCTCTTTTTTGCTAATTGCAATGCCTTTATATGGTTATGTTAATTAATAAGTTACTCTTTAATTTTAAGAAACACTGGCGCCCATTTATTGCATTCTACCTAGAGTGGTAGTTCAGCAACACCCTGCCTCCAACGTATTGGAGGGCCCACTCCTGATAAATAAGAGTCTTAGAATAGAATTTGGGTAAGGCTGACAGTCTCTAGAGCAATTAAATACCCCCATTTTACTATCACCTTACAATATAATACACATCCTAAAATGATGCAAGGGTGTATTACAAAACAAACCGAGTCTTGTGGCTTGCATTCAATTATCATGACAAATAAATGTTTAGATTGGCAGATTTGCCCGGGCAGAATATGCTCTTCAACATTATCTTTCTTTTCAGAAGGGAAAATCATTAGCATTATAAAACTTTAGGAGAAATAAGGCATCCATCCAGGGTGCTGCTAAATTACATCCTTGTGTTTTTTCTGTTCTTTTTATTCCTTTTTCAAATAGAGCAAAGCAGAATGACACTTTCAACAATGAAAAATGCATTGTTGTCATTAAGGATAAGTTACATTTTGGATGTTTGGCAAGAAACCTAACCTTATCTTTTGTGAGGTTTTTTTTCATTTTGGGTTTACTTTTCCCCTTCAAAAATATTTCCAACAAAATTTCACAAAAAATAAAAAAAAATTGCCTCTTTATACAGGAAATCACATGTACTTGTTTTATTTGCATTGTATAAATCATAAAGGTTTTTTTTTTAATTTGATTTAAAAGGAAATAACATTTAAATTGCTTTAATCAGAGACCATGAAACTCCTTTAGAAACTATAGAAACTGTAATAACGGTTAAAAGATAGCAATTACGATAGCTAAAACAGAAAATAAAGTATAGGTTAATAATTAAAAAAAAAATATTCCAAAGTTCTTTAAGTATATCACTAATAAAAAAATATAGTGAGAGAGAATGAGGTTTTGAACCTCACATAAAAGTCCTCTTTGCAAAGAGAGTCAGCTCTGAGCGATTCACTTTTAAAGGGATTTTCTGTTTTAAAGAGGTTTGTCTGTTTTTAAGGGGTGCGTTAAGAAACAAAAGTGTTTAGAACAAAAAAGGGCTTAAGAACAAGATTGCTGTCTGTTGTTGTGTATTGCTGTCTGTTGTGTATTAAGAGATGTCCGAAAAAATCGAAAATCCGCGAGGGGACCCGTTAAAATTAAAAATACCCCTGAAATAACGAGATTTTTCGTATTTTCGAAAATTTTCGAAATTACAAGTTTTCACGTATTTTCGGGAATTTTCGAAATTACGAGTTTTCATGTATTTAAGAAAATATGTATTTTCGAAAATACAAGTAATCCTCGTAATTTCGAATATTTTCGAAATACGTATGTAAGGAATTAAGGGAAATCCTTGTATACATGTTTCCCCGTATTTTCGAAAATACGTGAAAACTCGTAATTTTCGAAAATTTCCGAAAATACGAAAAATCCGCGAATGGGAAGTTCGGAAGGCGGAAAATCCGGAAAAATCCGCAGTTCGCGAACGGGATAAATCCGCGGCGGATCCAGGTTCGGATCCGCGAACCGGCCATCCCTATTGTGTATTGCTGCTTTTGTGTTGTGTATTGATGTTGCTGTTGCTCTATTTTGCTGTTTAAGCATGGACAGTTTTGTTGGGGCCATGCAATGTGCATCCTGTCGCATGCATAGGATCTTGGAGCAGCTGCTCCAAGGGACCTATGTATGTGTTAGATGTGAGTGGGTTGCCCATTTGGAATCTGAGGTGCAAAATCTAAAGCATTTTTAGCAGGGCTTGGGGGAATGCAGGTGGGCCAGTAAACTGGAGGGTCACAATGGTGCAGATAAGGTGGAAAAGGAAGATAGATTTGTAAGGGTCACCAAGGGAAGTAGGGGATGGAAGGAAAGGGTCGCTTCTTCCCAGCTGGTCGATCCCAACAGATTTGCCATGGTGAACATGGTGAACATGTGGAGGACGACATGGTGAACATGTGGAGGACGATGGCTAGTGTGTGGAGCGGGCCATTCTCTTGAGCTCCTAGGTGACTGCCATCTCTAATAGAAGGGAGGAAGAATTGGGGGCTAGGAAGGATAGGCAGGTGGTAGTGGTAGGGGACTCCATTATTAGAAGGGTAGATAGGGTAATCTGCCGCCAAGACCCCACATGCTGAAAAGTGTGTTGCCTGCCTGGTACATTGGACCACACAGGGGTAGATAGAAGAGTTAGTGATCAGGGGACTAATAAGATAATGGAGGGTGGAAATGGGGGAGGGGGGAGCATAGAGGATAAGGAGGCACGTACATCAAAGTTTGTAGATAGTAGATGTGATGAACCCAAGCTGAGCTGTGAAAAACGTAATATTTATTCAACCAACTGCACAAACACACTACATGTTTTGAGCAACAAGCACCCTTTATCAAGTGTTAAAAATGGGTTAAGACAGTGCCAAAATATAGAGTCCAGACAGGAAGTGAAATCAAACAGACCCTCCCATTTTTTCAAAAGTTAAAGGTCAAGTAGTCCATATGTCCAAAAAATGAAAAATTTCCATATAAAAGGATCAATAAAAGTTCATGGGTGAAATTCAATGTTTGTGTCCAACTCCTTTTTCTATTCCCAATTCCAAAGTGCTCATTCCATTAAAAGTCATTTCATAATTGTTATAATGCCAGCTCCACTCGAAAAAGGCCGCTCCTGCACAGAACAAGCTGTTCTGTCCCGATCGCAGCGGACCCTATCTTTGATTGGTGCGCGCCATGCGCATAAGATAGGGCGGTGGTCGGGACAGAGCAAGCTTACCGTGCAGGAGCGGCTGACGAGTGGAGGCGGCCGTTAAGGTAGTTCCAGGGCCCCCGATCGTCTATTATTCACAGGAGGTGTAAATAAGCGTACTGCACCTCCCTGTGAATAATAGAAACGAACGGGACATAGTTATTTGGGGCTTAGGGGTTACAGGTCCTTTAAAAATAAGAAATTCGCCTTTTGAATTTTCTACCATTATTTAGATTCTTTGGCTTGAATAAAAAAAAAACAATGGTTTAGGCTATTTTACATAACAAGATAGGGTTCAGTGTGTAGTAACCATTAAATAACTACTTTAGCAAACCACCAGGGAGTATACCTATTTACCATTCATATGGGCTTACTTGGGGCTACATAATGTTTATGCTTTTTGATGAAATTCGCCCCTTTTAAAATTATAACTGTGACTGAAAAGAAAGTTGAAGGTTTAAAAATTGTGGTACAAGGGGTGGAGTGGGGAAAAAAAGCAAAAATAATGCCCCTTTATAAATAATCCCCCAGACCCCCATTTGACTTTATTGGTAGATAAAGAAAATCGGAACCTTAAAAAAAAAGAACGATCTTAAAAAGGAAAACTTAAATTAAAAAGTTTAAACTCGCAGATTGTATTACACGTAAATTGTGGAAAATAGTCTACACCCCCTAAGTACTTATTAGTATTGGAAACACTCCACAATGTACTAACACCTTCCATGACCCATTGGCAGGCTAAATAAATGGCCACTTATGCGTTTTCGCCACCTCAGACTGGGCGAATTGGAGTGGCTGAACTTATGAACCTTTATAAATATGCCCCTAATTGCCTGCTCATCTTAACCAAACCCCTTGATGGTGGGGATGTTTGCTGCGAGGCATAAACTAGGTTAGGTCCCAGGGGAAAAAAAGTCTGTCCCAAAAAAAGAAAGAACTGAAAGAGTAGGACACAGATAATCTAGTCAAGAGTAACAGTATTCAGGTCAGGGATGGTGGCTCAGGGTCATAAATGGCAATAAGCAAAATGATTAGGGCATAGGTTCGTTGTCAAAAGTCCAGCAAACAGGAGGTCAAGGCAAGCGGCAAGAGTAAGAAGTCTGGTAGGCAAAGAAAAGGGTCAGTAGCAGGAAATCAGGATACCAGTAGAAATAGCTCACCGAGAACAATGAGAAAAAACCAGGCAGCTGATCTGGATAAGATGACCAAATTGGAAAATCTAGAGGGTTTTAAATAGGCCAGATGACATGTCATTCAATGTGAGACAAGATGTCATAACACTGTAACTTTCAAATCTTCTGAAATTTTAGAAGCTCAAACCCACCATGGCACTCTTTGGTCTGCTGCGATACGTCCTTCAGGGTTTTGCTGATGAGCCATATTTAGAAATAAAATTATACATGACATATAGTGACATGGACGGGGGGAGAGTAATAAAAAATAAGTGAAACAATAGCTTTACAGCTGTTTTGTCATGTTGCCTTGTATTGTGTTGCCTATAACAGGTAAGATTCTGTATTGAACATGATTTCTATATTTTAAAAAAGGTTTGGTTTAAAGAATGAACAAGACAAACGGCTACATATAACTGATAGAATATATGTGTTTGATATCAGAACTGCATGATTATAGCTGCCATTAATGCTAGGCTTTAGTATATAAACAATCAATGGTATAGGATTACAAAATATTTATAATTGATTTAGTGGTTATTTAAAGGGAAACCAATGCGAACTTAATGTGTTTCTTTACAATAAATAGCTACTTCAGCACATTTCATCCGTACTCTTACAACGTTTCTGTAATGTGGTAATTTATCTTCACATTCTACACAAAGACTGCCAAATATGACATTGACAAGCTTTCCTGATCAGTTCAACAATCCTGCATGCCAACTAGCATCATTCAGTGTTGTCATGCATCTGCATATGCAACACATCCCTCGGTTTAAGCTGCAATATTTGACTGTTAGGGTTTTCTATTTTGCAGTTAACTGATTGGTAGGTGGATATTGTCGAAGATGGCACATAGGGTTTTGCCAAGGGACGCCTAGGATGCATGCAGCTGGTTTATATATTTTTACCTTGAGATTTGGGGTAGGTGTTTGTATGTCTATTTATATCTTTCTAGATTTTAGCATTTATGTACAATAAAGGTGATGTTTTATCTATGATCAGTTTGTTGGATGGTTTATTGTAACCAATTTTTTGTATTTTTTCCAATCCCCAGATATATCAGGGGGATACTTACTGTTGGTATTTTAATCGTATGACTGATTATTAAGTAAACCTGTCACTTGTCCTTAAACACCTACTACTCCGGGTTGCTAGAAGCAAAACATACTATATGAGAAATCTGTGAGCCATTAGTCCTAATAACAAAAAGCTCACTATAGTTTTCCTTTCCTGTACCTTACACATCAGGGTGCATCAAGGGTCAATATCCCCCACTGTTTCAAGGCCAGGATGTCCAATCATAATAAATGCCTTTTCCTCCTTGATGTGACTGTTTGAAAATCTGGAAATTTATAACACAAGAGAGTGGAAATTGGTGGCCACTGCCTTGTTCTAGTACCTGTAAGAAAATAATTGGTAGACCTGAATTGTCATTCCATTTTTTCTTTGATTTTTCTTTGAACCCCAGTTAGGGGCTCTCTTTTTTTGATAATAAATATATGCTATTTGCACTGTATCTCCTCTTTCTATTTCTTTCTTGAAGTGCATTTTTTCTTTGATTTCACAGCATTGATTTAGGGATGGAAATAAAATCCAAGATGAAAATGCCAATGCACACATTTATTATAAATCACCGATTTCAAATCTGTTGTAGCAAAAGAATAGAAATTTACACTGCGAAAGATAACCATGTTGCTTCCCTACACTAATCTCAATCATTAAAGGATGTTGATTATGATTAATCCGGTGTTGAGTGTCACTTGCTATTCGTTGCCAGCATATTAAGGTTGTATCTCCACCCCAAACTAAAATTTGGAGGTGTAGGGTACCCAGCCTTCCCCAATGCCGTTTTTTCAAAAATAAGCCCAGTAATAGACACTACCACCATTCCTTTCCACAGATCTCTGCTCCTGGTTCTCTGCTTGCTGGAAGTTGCAAGAAGGGGCCGGCTGGCAGTTGTGTCTGTGATTGGTGAGAGTCACCAATCACAGATTCATTCCCACAGCTATGCAGGAGAGCCGTGGGAATGAAGGATCTTAAGTAGAGATAGACTAGTATTCGAACTAGAACCTGGGTTAAAATCATAAATCAAAATAGTGCGAATGAACCCAAACTTTCAGAACTTTTCTGATTTCTAACTTTCCGAACTTAGAATATTCAAAGTAACAAAGAGACAGAATCTGTCTCTGAATTAAAATAGCAATGGTAACTACTATTACTTACTTACTTATTGCTCTGGGACCTGGGAATGCTCTGGGGAACATGACAAACATCCAGTCACTTCCTTCACACCCATGCTACTTTCAAGCTTCTGCATTCAATATTCAATATTATCCCAGAAATTTGAGAATTTTTAAATTTAAAAAGCATGTGCTTTTTGGTAATTCATAAAAAATGTTAGCAGTGTCAAAATTTCTTTCATATTGGGTATTTTTCAGTTCTCCAATATTTTACTATTAGCCTTTTAAAGGTCATGAATTATGATATATTATAGTTGACATATGTTCAGGAAAATTATTAGGACCATGGTTTAATAAAAGCTATTGTAGGTTGCATTGGGACCTGTAAAATGTTTTATTATAGGATTATTTGGTCATAGAATTAAACCCAATCTTTTTTCTAATAAAACTAGAAATTTGATAATATCTTAATAGCTCTGTTTGAGGTATAAGGATTTTTTTTTATTTCTTCTTGGAATGTTAGTATATTTTCATCTTTCATCAATTGTCAATATATTGTTCTAATTCTAACAGTTGATTAGTAATATTGTATAAGAGGAAGTTTGAGATTGTGTAATATATCTCCACATCTTTTTGTAGTTTCGACTGAGCAGTACTTTTTGCTTTGTTGAACTGGGAATGAAGACATAGCTCCCATTAAAGAAGGTAAGTTTTTATTCTCACTACTTTGTTCTTCCATTTCCACCCATTTTCTTCTGAGCATTAGTTTCAGCCCAATAAATTAAATGATCCATAATGGAGGCATAGTAGTTTGTCTTTAAAGTGTGGGTATGCAACTCCCCCTGTTTTTTTAGATTTAGTCAATGATAGATTGTTTTATTCTGCTTTACCACTTGTCCACATAAATTTATTTATAATCTTAATTTAGAACTTGGAAAAGGGTATCTGGTATAAGGATTGGAGGGTTTGAAAGCTATATAGCAACTTGGGTTGCTAAGACTATAATGTTTAACATTCAAATCTTAGTTGAGCCAAGAAAAGTAATTGGAGGACCATTGGTCTAGGTTAGTTTGATCTTCTTTTAACATTGTTTCGAAGTTGATTTTATTTAGGTCAGATGTTGCTTTGTTAGTTGGATTCCTAATAAGTTATTTGACCATTCTCCCAGTTATATGCATATCTAACTTCAAAAAGACTTGTATTGTATTTGATATTTTATTGGGTAGAATAGAGGATTTAGAATAATTAATTTTATAGCATGAGACATAGCCAAATTCTGCAGTATTTTTTGTATACGTATATACTCAAGTATAAACCGAGATTTCCGGGCTAAAAAAATAGCCTGAAATTGAGTCTCGGTTTATACTCGAGTCAAACACTTACCTGCTCTGGCAGCTGCACGCTCTCATCCTCTGCTGGCTGACCGTCACTACTTGGTCCCAGGAAGTGGAGACCGGCAACCGTTGGTAGTGTATGCAGCCAGCAGAGGAATGTGGAGCACGCTGATGCCGGAGCAGAGAAGAGGATCCAGAGCAGCGTGCAGGGGAACTGGAGCAGGTAGGAGAAGGCAATTGTGGGGACTCTCAGAAAGGGGAGGGGGGGGAAGTACAGTAATTCCTGCAGAAGGCAACATAGATGCCCATTCCTCCTTCTATTCTGTATGTGTTTTAGGCTTTAGTTGAAATGACCGTATTATAGATGTTTGGAAACTAAACTCCCGAGCAACTAAAGCATGCTGGAAGTTGTAGTTCCAAACATCTGTAGTGCCAAGGAAGAGGCTTGTAGTTGCATTTTTAAATACAGAAGCATTCCCATACACTAATAGCCAAATACAGTATGGCTATTACTGTATGGGACTTCTGTTTTTAAAGGGCAACTAAAGCCTAAAAAACAATACAGAATCAGAAGGAGGATGGTATATATTGTTGCCTTCTGTTCTGTATTGTTTGAGGCTTAGTTGCCCTTTAAATGGGCCGCAGAATTCCTACAGTAATACCTACTGGATTTGGCTATTACTGTATGGACTCTGTACGGTTTTCCCCTTCCTCACACTGTAAATTGGGATTTAGGAAGACCTTTGAACACCTGTTGGGGAGTGAAAACTTTGAACTGACAAAAGAGTTTGTGTGTCTGTCGCTTTAACAAATAACGATGTATTAAGTATGCCATCACTTATTTTAAGTTGTACATTCCAGAAAGTTAACCAATGTTAGCAGAGATGTTTGCTGAAAACACAATCTTATTATCGAGGTATTGAGGAAGGCAATAAATTCATCACCCTTTTCGCGTGAAACCCTTCCACCACACAAAACAGATTGTCAATATAGTGAACGAACAGTTTGCAAACACATTTTAAAAATTCATTTTGGTAAACATCTCGTTCTTCCAATAACCAATATAGAGGTTGCATAAGACGGTGCTGCCGGACTTCCATGGGCCGTGCCAAACGAGTTTGAATATAGAAGTCGTTCTCAATTTTAAGAAATCATTACTGAGAATGAACTCCAGACAGGCCACAAGGAACTCAGTGGGAGGTACAGTGACAGAACGCTTAGACAGAAAAATTTCACTGCTTCAAGACCTTTATAAGGTTCAATATTGGTATAGAGAGATGTGATATCAGCAGTGATAAGTAACATACCATTTTCCCATATATCAGTGGTAGACACATTTATTCAAAAAATTACTGGTATCTTTAATAAAATAGGGTAAGTCCCAAACCAAAGGTTTTAGAAAGTGATCACATAGGTTGATAATGGTTGGGTAATAGACCCAATAGAAGACACAATCAGACGAAAAGGAGGGTGATGCTTGTGGACCTAGGGATACCGTAAAAAACAGGTTCTTAGGGTAATCCTGAAGTAAAAAATCATAAGTGGCTTGTTCAATCCACAGATGGTGTAATGTGCCTTATCCAATAAATGTTTCAGTTTAGATGTAATCTGTATGGAAGGATCCTGATCCAATTTATTGTATGCCCCAGGCGTCATGAGATGTTCATGCATACTCATACTATAAAAGTCAAATCTAAGACCACAATCCCCCCACCCTATCCGCCGGTGTGATAATCAAAGAAGCATTTTGGCTGAGAGATTTAAGAGTATCTAAATATAAAAGTCCGCATTTACTAGGTTGCTATGGATGTTGCATTTGTAATATTTGTAACTCTCTTATTGTGGATCTTCTTTTAAACCATCCTTACTCCGGTAAATTGTTTAACATTAATGGCTATTTTGCTGAAGTGCCCTTGTTCTTTGGTATATAGGCAAGACCCATCGGACCTTTTAAGAAGCGCATGCAACACCACAAGGAGCGATATTAAATTGTCCCTTCAGCGATCCTCTGAGTCATCAAACACCAGTGAGGACTCATATGAGGCCACTCCTATTGCAACACACTTGTTACCTGCAAGCATGCAGTTTTCTGACCTTAAAGGGATGGATATTGACCCCACTTACCATACAATAGCAAGGGGTGGTGACCATCAAACAATGCTTTTACGTAGGAACCTACAGGATTTTTGTTATGGTAATACTCTGCGGGCACTGAAAGTGGTAATCAGATATTCTGGGGAAGTCTGCTGGCACTGAGGGTTAATGTCATAACCTGGAAAAGTGCTGGCACTGAAATATTAATAGAAAATCTGTTGGCATGAAGGGTTAATGTTAATACTCTGCTGGCACTGAAAGTGGTAAAGGCAATACTCTGGGGAAGTCTGCTGACACTGAAGGGTTAATGACAATACTGTGGAAGTGCTGGCACTAAAATGATTAATGCCAATACTCTTGAAAATCTGTTGGCACTGGAAGAGTTTGTGAGAATATCTCACATCTCATCAAAGTTCCCTGTTCTTGCCCTGGCTGAAAACAAGCTCTGGGGAGAACACTGGTGCCACAAACCACGCATTCACTGAAATATACTGTCCTTCCATTAGTATTTCATTGGTGGCTGGTGTTGCTGCATTGCGCACACAACATACGCCCACTAGTAAAGTGGTCCCACTATAAGAACAGCAGCAGTGGACAGGTCAAAATGAAGAAACCCTGCTGTAGTTTGAAAGGCCAAGTTGTTGGGGGGTTTTTTTGGGGGGGGGTGGGCGCACATAGGTGAGGGGCACATAGGTGGAGGGCGCCTAACGCAAATAAAATGGTTAGAAACAATGCCCTAAATACTCTCCACGATGTTAGAAATTACCAGATCCATCAGAGCTCCTTTCTAGTAGGAAATTCAACCACCTGTGAGAGAAAATTCTCTTGCAGCAATTCAGAAACTCATTTCCCCTTTTTGTTGCATTCCACTACACCAATCAATGTCAGGGTAATTAAAGTCCCCTCATAATGAGTACAAAATTTGCAGCCCTTGCCGGGTGCATATGAAGCTTAATTCCTCCCTGCTAGCATTTGGTGCTTATAGCGCCACCAACAATGACAATACCCTCTTTCCTGTTGCCAAATTCCACCCATATTGCCTCCGTTTTAAACATCCATGTCACCAGTTATCTCTTCTTCTTAAATTTGGTTTCAATTCTTTTTTACCATTAACACATATCTTTTATTTTTCTCTCTCCTCCTGCTAAACAAGGAGTATCCTTCTAAATTTACAGCCCAATCATAAGAACTGTTTAACCATGTTTCGGCTATACCTATTACATCATTTGTTTATACACTTTAATAACACATGCCTCCCTATCCTCTATGCTATAGCCCCACCCCCCTCTCCACCCACTAATGGCCAATCTACATCCTGCTTTCCTCCTGGGTTGCCTATCCCAGTGAGCTAATATTCCCTCCCCCCCAAACCTAGTTTAAAATCTCCTCCAACCCTCTAGCCATCTTCTCCCCCAAAATAGCAGCCCTCCACCATCAATGAGGTGCAACAAATCACTATTAAAGAGCCTGTAGCCTATAGATAAGTCTGCCCAGTTCTCTATAAACCCAAACCCTTCTTCCTTACACCACCCCTAGCCACGCATTAATGCTCCTAAGCTCCCACTGTCTCCCTAGCATAGCACGTAGCCCTATCTATTGGCCCCTATCTCTCGGAAATCATGATCAAGGACCTCTCCTCCTCCTCTAACTTTGTCATTGACACCAATGTGAACCAAGACCACACCCAGCACCACCCAATAATCTGTCTACACGATCAACCTCATGCCGAACCCTAGCACCAGGCAGGCAACACACAGTTTGGCATGTAGGCTCTTGTAGGGTTCGGCAGATTACCCTATCTAACTTTCTAATAATGGAGTCTCCTACCACTACCACCTGCCTAGCATTCCTAATACTAAATTCTTCCTCCTTTGTATTAGAGATGGCAGTCCCCTGGGTGCTCAAGGGATTAGCCTGCTCCATACGTGCTAATTTCAAGCTGTCCTCCTCCAAGGCAGCAAATCTGTTGGGATGGCCAAGCTGGGAAGGAGCAGCCCTACCCTTCCGTCCCCCACTTCCCCATGTAACCCTTACAAAACTACCTTCCCCCATATCTGTTGTATTCAATTAGATCAACTGGACTTGAAATGTAGTTCTGAAGACGTTTCGCTAGTCATCCGAGGCTTTCTCAATTCAGAATGACTGAAAGCCATCGGATGACTAGCGAAACGTCTTCAAGAACTACTTCAAGTCCAGTTGATCTAATTGAATCAACAGATATACCATGACCTGGATGAATAGAGACCTTCACAGCATACCTTCCCCCTAACCTTCCCTGTCCTACTTCCCACCACCTTATACTGCCCCAGCCAGTGCCTAGCTTTTCCCCCCAGATTTGCCAATCCCTACAATGCTGCAAGCTGCCCCTTAAGACTCTCCACCTCACTTCCAAACGGGCAACTTACTCGCACCTGACACAGACAATAGTCCCCTGGAACATTTCTTCTACAGGTTCCTATATATGTGGCAGGATGCACTTGTATGTTTCCAACAAAATTGTCCCTTCTCATACACAACACCACACAACCTTGTTGTTGCCCTTTTGTTCAAAGTCCTTCTTTATCTATGTCCTATATAAAAGGTCATTTGAAACAAGTTTCCACTCAAGGAAACTTTCTTTTGTCAAGTACAAACAAGTACAGTAGGTGACTCTATATCCCGTATAATGACCACTTGGAAGCGAGTTTACTGATGGCCTATTAATATATTTTATAAAGTGATCATATCCCCATTCAAACATTGCTTCTCTAATGTAAACAGCCTAACTTGTCTAATCTGCCTGCATAGTCACGCCTTTCCATTCCCTTTATATTTTATTTGCCCTTCTCTGAACTGCTTCCATTTCCAAGATGTCCTTTTTGTATTGGATTCCAAACTGCACCGCATATTCCAAATGAGCCCTTACCAGTGCTTTGTAAAGAGGGAGAATTCATTCCCTCTTTTACAAGACAGTATCTTGCAGCTCTAGCCATGGCTGTCTGGCATTATTTGCTGCAGCTAAGTCTGTTATTTACCAGAACCCCCAAATCTTTTTCCAGTCGAGATTTACTTAACACAGAGTTATTTATGGTGTAGGTGTCACCAGGATTGTTAAACCCCAAATGCATCACCTTACATTTATCAACATATAATCTCATCTGCCATTCTGCTGCCCATTTGATAATCTAACTAGGTCAGCTTGCAGCAATTGCACATAATTTGAAGTTTTCAAAGCTCTGCAAGACAGAGCATTAAAGGGCATCTATAGTGAAAAAAAACACATTGCCCCTTTTGCAAAGTTAAATTCATGTCTCTTGTCTGCCTTAATCCTATATCTGTCACTGACTCTGTTTAACCACGGTTTCAGATCTATGTGCAGCATTCCTCCCTTCTCCCTCCCCTCTGTTACCTCCTCCATGTCTCAGCTCCGGCTAACCGACAGCTTTTTATGTGCAGTAGGAGTTAAAGTTCAACATCCTGAAAACACACCCCACGCACAGTGGCCAATAGAAAGTAAGCTGTCCTGAGGACACGGAGAAGGAGATCAGTACAGTTTACGATCTCTCACTTTGTGACCCATCATCAATCAGTGAAAGCTATTAAGAAGGGGGGTCAAGTGCAGCCTTATATCTACCATCAAAGCTACCTTTCTCCCCCGCTAATGCTGTTATCTCTATGTTTATTACAGAGCAGGGGGGGGATCAAGTCCAGGGATTTGATTGACAGTCCAGTAGTAGAGAATGCATCACGTATCTTCTAACTGGTGTATCTCAGGACAGAGAGGGATCTGAAAAAAGTGAAGACATCTGGGGGTTGTAGGGAATTATAGAACACATGGAAGAAAGAAAAAAAGTTCATTTTCCCACTATAGATGCCCTTTAAGCCAGGCAGAGAGGACCTCATTTTTTTACTCCTGTTCCCTAAAGGTATATATTTAGAAATGTAATAGTTAATATCACTTTAAAAGTGGTCCCCATCTGCTCAGTATCTTTACCTAGGAACAATTCCCCCCAGTCTATGAGCAGGATGATTCCTTTAACAACAAAAAATTAGCTTTCCTAAAGTTAAAAGGTTTTGTTAACCCAGTGCACTTTTGTTTTTTGCAACCTATATTACATGACACTATATCATGATCATTATTCTCTAGCTTCCCATTACCTTCATCTCCAAAATGAGTTCAGGGTTATTAGATATCACCAACAAGCATCCTGTCTAGTAGGAACGTCACTTACTGTGAAAGAAAATTCTCATAAAGAAGATTTAAGAACTTGATAAACTTTTGAGGTGCTGGTAGTTCCCTTACTCCAACTATGTCAGGGTAATTATAATCACCCATAACCAGAACATGCCCCATACCAGTAGCCTTCGCCAACTGCATATGGAGATTATTTCCACATCCTCACTGGCATTTGGCGACTTACACCAACCATTAATTTACCCACCTTGCTTCCTGTACATAGCTCCACCCATATTGTTTCTGCCCTTATGTCCATTTATCTCATCTTTTAATTCTGGCTTAATTTCTTGTTTTACATACATACATACTCCCCCTCCTTTCTTATTAACTCTGCTATGTGTAAATAAGTATTTATCCTTCAATTTTAGTGTCCATTCATGTGAATCATTTAGCCATATTTCTGCTATACTGATCACATTATACCATTCCTTTAAAGCTGTTAGTTCAATGTTAGTGTCACAAACTTACCTGCCGCTCTGATCCCGCGCCGCACTGCACTTCCGGGTGGGCAGCGTCGTAGACGTCATGACGTCACGATGCCGACACGCCGGGCAGCGCTGAGGATTTAAAAAACGGCGTCCTCCGATAGTAGCGTTTGCTACCACCTGGCTCCTGTACTCACCTCTGCTTGGATCCGGTACCTACCTTTACCTCTCCAGCTACTTACCTATACTGCATCCAGTCTCCAGTTACTTACCTAGCCTGCATCCAGCCTCAAGTTACTTACCTTGCCAGCATCCAGCCTACAGTTCCCAGTAGCACCATTGTTCCAGCATCCAGCCTACAGTTCCCAGCAGCACCATTGTTCCAGCATCCAGCCTACAGTTCCCAGCAGCACCATTGTTCCAGCATCCAGCCTACGTTCCCAGCAGCACCATTGTTCCAGCATCCAGCCTACAGTTCCCAGCAGCACCATTTTTCCAGCATCCAGCCTACAGTTTCCAGCAGCACCATTGTTCCAGCATCCAGCCTACAGTTCCCAGCGGTACCTGGTTCCGGCATCCAGCCTACATTTCCCAGCAGCCTCTGTGTCCTGCAATTCCCGGACTATACGCCTCCTTCTAAAGCGTACGTTAAGTACCCGGCCTCCCGGCCATTATTACAGTTAGTGTCCAACTCCTTTTCTATTCCCGATTCCAAGTGCTCATTCCATTAAAAGTAATTTCATAATTGTTTATAACATCATAATACTTCAAAAGGCTCCTGTTTGCCAACATTGTGCTAAATAGTGCAATCTGCGAGTAAAGTGATTCTAGTGCTATAATATAATACGTAAGTACACAATTAAAAAAGTCGTATCATAATTGTTATAAAAATCATAAAATACTTCAAAAGGCTCCTGTTTGCCAACATTGTGCTAAATAGTGCAAATCTGCGGTAAAGTGATTCTAGTGCTAATGAATATATTATACACAAAGAGATATCTAAATGGATTATTTAGTGACTAAAAAGATGGTCATGTATGTACGAAAAACCTGCAAATAAGTATAAATAGAATACAATAAATAATTAATAAATAAAATAAAAAACATATATAGTTACAAGTGTATCTAAATGGTGAAGGTGTAATCTAAATATATAGGGCCCTATATTAAATGTAGAAGAAAAAATATTAACCTAAATAACCTCCATAGAGCCTTCAAAGGGTGAAAAAAAACCACATAGAATTCCTATAGAACTGCCTACTAGAGGCCTATCTACTGAAAAGCTACATAGGGTCTAGTCTTCGTAACATGCTAGTAATCATATAATACTACTGATACTTTGTGGTATAAAGGGGGATACTCCAAATTCCTTGTATCGCTCTGGATTGTCCTACCCATTCATAGTACTAATTTACCTCATCCTGTAGGGCGATAGTGCTATCTATTTGTCATACATAATCCATATGCTTATCCTCTGGTGCCTATTTTCAATACCTCCACCTATAATGAAAGGAATCAAAATTACATTAGTAATGTTTTAAAAAAAACAACTGATGTTACATTGGTCATTAAACCCTTTTGGTTTTGGTGTCAAGTTTTTTAATCCAAAAGTACTCCTTTTGCAGTAGTCTCTTTTTAATGTTACCACCTCTGCTTTGTTTTTCTACCTTTTCCAACACCATCCATTTCATTTGTGTCTGATTAGTTTGTTTTCAAAAAAAATGTCTAGATACAGTTGTTCCTATAGGTTTTGGGTTTAAAGTTCCTGATGTGCCCCTGTGTTCCTCTGGAGGTTTGCCCCACGTACCCCTTGCCACAGTGGCATTTTAGAAGATTACCACTTGTGTTGTATTGCATGAGGAGTATGCTTTAGTGGATTTTATTTCCATTTGCAGGATGGTTTACAAAATCTCCCTTAATGATAGTACTACAAAACACACATGTAAGACACGGAAAGGTACCTTTTTTATTAGATTGTGTTTTTCCCTTTTGTTCTCTGGATTCCGCTATGATGGCCCAGTTCGCAGATCCGAACCTGGATCCGCGGCAGATTTACCTCTCGTTTGCGAACGGGGATATCGCGGATTTTCCTTCCCAACTTTTCAGAACGCGTTTTCGAAAATTTTCGATATTACGAGGACTTCTCGTATTTCGAAAATGCGGGAAATACGTATTTTCGAAAAATTTTCGAAATTACGAGGATTTTTTGGATTTTCAAGGTTTTTTTTTTTATGGGTTTTAATGGGTCCGCTCGCGGATTTAGAATTTTCAAATTTTTTCGAAAATTCGCGGATCCTCGAGCAGACCGGATTTTGCAAAGTTCGGACATCTCTAGTCACTGGGCATAGTTTATCTCTTATGATTTCCGTTTTTTGTAACAAAAAATGGGAGTTGTCCTGTACACCTGCCCAATTCACTATCACTTTGTACAATAGGCCAATATTTTCTTATGATCTGATGCCTATGGCTCCATTTGCAGTATGTACTACTACAATGATATTCTTTTGTTTGTGGGATCCTTTGTTGTGTACCTCAGTGTATCCTCCCTCTTTATTTTTGCCTCTTCTTGTCTTGTTTGTTTGATATATTTGGGATTATATCTATGATCCATAAATTTATTTTCTAGAGCCCTAGCTGCCTCCTCATATTCTTCCTCAGTAGAGGAGATCCTCTTAGCCCACATAAATTGTAGGGATGGCTTTTGTTACATGTGGGTTGTGAAAACTATTTGCTAGTAATATGTTATTTTTATCAGTGGGTTTATTGTATGTTTAGTGTGCATATCTTATGCTCATATATGGAATTTCCATGTCCAAGAAATGGATGTAGTCTTTCTTAATTTTGTATGTAAACCGCATGATCGGATGTGTCTTGTTAGCTTCCTCTACATTTCTATGAAGTTAGATTCCTCTCCTTTCAGAATATTAAAATATCATACATACCCTCCAATAGTGTAGAATATTCTCTCTAAACCCACTGTTAAGAAAAAACAACAATTCCAATTTATGTACAAATATATTCGCAAAGGCCAGTGCCATGGCTGATCCCATCGACGTGCCTGGACGTGCATATAATAGTCCTTCTTGAACCTGAAATTGTTCTTTCTCAATACAATAGACAGACAATCCAACAGGAAATAATTATGCATGTTCCAGGTTACTGTCTAAAAGTTCCTCCTCAATAGTATCAATCCCTTCCTGTTAGGGATTGATGTATATAGACTCTCCACATCGATACTACAGAGGAGACACCATCAGGTTTCCAATGTAGCAAACTTTTGCAAAGCTCGTACTATCTCTCCACAGGTGGAAATCCCTTAACAACTTCTTGTAGGTGATAGTCCAGAGGTTTCGCCAAAGGTTCCAAACAAGATACCAGATACGATCGGTCTGCCCAGTGGATTATGAAGATTTTTATGTACTTTGGGTAGTGTGTATACACGGGAGTGCGTGGGTGTTCCACTGTAAGATATTCCTTATGTGGTAGAATTATGCCATTTGCCAGGCTTCCCGTGTGATATCATCAATTACCTTCTGTATTTCAAATACTGGATCATAGTTCAGTTTCAAGTAATGTTCAGATATATTAGCTGCCTTTCTACCTCTTTAGTGTACATATCTTTATTCATAATTACCGTGGCTCTCTCCTCTTTGTTCGCGGGTTTTATTACAATTTTGGTGTTATTCATCAGTGATTTGAATGCTGATTCTCTCCCTGTGTGAGATTAAAATGTTTGTTACCTATGTCCCATATCTTCCTGACCTCACGTGTTACCACTTGTTCAAAAGCATCTATAGACACATTGTTTATGTTGGAAACAAAGAAGATTTTTTCCTAAATATTTCCATGTTTTGGTTTTGTCTCCACCATCTTTAAACATGGCCCTTAGCTTAAGGTTCCTAATAAATTATAAAAATCAATTTCCCAAGAATATGCCTGTGAAGGTTCTCATTCATCCAGGTCATGGTATATCTGTTGTATTCAATTAGATCAACTGGACTTGAAATGTAGTTCTTGAAGACGTTTCGCTAGTCATCCGACTGGCTTTCTCAATTCAGAATGACTTGTACAAGAATCTGTGGCAATTATGTACCCTGGAAAATCCCAATTAGCATATCACAGCCGGTGTTAAGGGTGTGATTGGAGGTGTTTATAGGAACGCCCAGGGTAAGGTGTTAAAACAGCATTGTACATGGCAGACAGTTGGTGTCAAACCCCCCCACCTCTATTTAGGCTTGGTTTCTTTATTTTCACATAAATGGCCTCCTTAACACCTCTCTTGAACCAGTCACGTTCCTTCCGCAGTATGTTAACATTCAATCTTCAAAGGTATGCCTTTATCCTTAAGATGCAGGTACACGGCTGAGTCCTAAACCCGAGGAATTGGCTCTTCTGTCTGGGCCATACGTTGATGGCAGTTGCTGTTTGGTCTCCCCCACATACAAATCAGAGCATTCTTCACTGCACTGCACTGCATATATGATTCGCTTTTCTTGTGTTTAGGTATTGGGTTCTTCGGATGTACCATTGTGCCTCAGTGTGTTGTTCAGTTTAAAGCACAGGGATACGATGTTTTTTGAAAATTCTTCTTAATTTCTCGGAGACCCCTGCTACATATGGATGACCATGTTCTTCCTCCTGTCTTGCTTTTCCCCTTCACTGTTGGTATTCGTGTTCTTTTCTTTTCCTTCTACTTTCTTTTGACAAAGGCCCAGTCAGGATATCCACAAGTTTTTAGGGCCCTCTGAGATGTTTCATTTCTTTAGCCTTCGCCTCTGTGCTAGTGGGGATGTTCTCGGCTCTGTGTTGCAGGGTTCTGATGACACCCAGCTTGTGATCTAAAGGGTGGTGGGAGTCAAACATCAAATACTGATCTGTGTGTGTTGGTTTTTCTGTAAACCTCTACTTCCAGTTGTTGTGTGTGTTGGTTTTCTGTAAACCTCTACTTCCAGTTTAAGGAAAATGGTAAACTGGAAGTAGAGGTTTACAGAAAACCAACAGGCCATTTATGTGAAAATAAAGAAACCAAGCCTAAATAGAGGTGGGGGGGTTCGACACCAACTGCTGCCATGTACAATGCTGTTTTAACACCTTACCCTGGGTGTTCCTATAAACACCTCTTAGCCACTATCCAATCACACCCTTAACACCTGGCTGTGATATGCTAATTGGGATTTTCCAGGGTACATAATTGCCACAGATTCTTGTACAAGTCATTCTGATTGAGAAAGCCAGTCGGATGACTAGCGAAACGTCTTCAAGAACTACATTTCAAGTCCAGTTGCTCTAATTGAATACAACATAATTTCCCAAGAAGTTAACATCATATGACGGAATGAAGCCCAGGCCTTTGCTTAATACAGATATTCGTCCCCAAGTAACACATAATCTGAGATATTAATTTTGAGATCATTTACCTCGTTTCCATTCTGGAGCGGGGTGAGTACTGATTCTGCACAGCTGACCCTTCCTTCCTGTTGGGCTTCGTTCCCCGGTCCCCTAAAAAAGGCTGTGGAGGGGTGTCCGGATGATTTCCTCGCTGCTGCTGTAGCTGGAATTTTGTATCTCTGGATTGTACTTGTGCCGGTCCTGTATAGTAGGTATTTTATTATTTATTGTATTCTATTATACTTATTTGCAGGTTTTTCGTACATACATGACCATCTTTTTGTCACTAAATAATCCATTTAGATATCTCTTTGTGTTAATAATTCATTAGCAACTGAATCACTTTACCGCAGATTTGCACTATTTAGCACAATGTTGGCACACAGGAGCCTTTTGAAGTATTTTATGATTTTTATAACAATTATGATACGACTTTTATAATTGTGTACTTATGTTTATACTTATTAGCACTAGAATCCCTTTACCGCAGATTTGCACAATGTTGGCAAACAGGAGCCTTTTGAAGTATTTTATGATGTTTCTATTGTTCTGGTGCTATTCTACTGGTATCCTGATTTCCTGCTACTGACCCTTTTCTTTGCCTACCAGACTTCTTACTCTTGCCGCTTGCCTTGACCTCCTGTTTCGGACTTTTGACAACGAACCTATGCCCTAATCATTTGCTTATTGCCATTTATGAATCTGAGCCACCAGCCCTGACCTGAATACTGTTACTTTGACTATATTATCTGTGTCCCTACTCTCTTCAGTTCTTTCCTTTTTGTTGGGACAGACTTTTTTTCCCCTGGGACCTCAACCTAGTTTATGCCTCGCAGCAAAACATCCCCACCATCAAGGGGTTTGGTTAAGATGAGCAGGCAATTAGGGGCATATTTATAAAGGTTCATAAGTTCAGCCACTCCAATTCGCCCAGTCTGAGGTGGCGAAAACGCATAAGTGGCCATTTATTTAGCCTGCCAATGGGTCCATGGAAGGTGTTAGTACATTGTGGAGTGTTTCCCAATACTAATAAGTACTTAGGGGGTGTTAGACTATTTTCCACAATTTACTGTAATACAATCTGCGAGTTAACTTTTTAAGGTTTATTTTTCACTTTTTTAAGATCGTTCTTTTTTTTTAAGGTTCCGATTTTCTTTATCTACCAATAAAGTCAAATGGGGGTCTGGGGGATATATTTATAAAGGGGCATTATTTTTGCTTTTTTCCCCACCAGCCTTTACCACAATTTTTTAAACCTTCAACTTTCTTTTCATCAAAGTTATTAAAAGGGCGAATTTTCATCAAAAGCATAAATTATGTAGCCCAAAGTTAAGCCCATATGATGGTAAATAGGTAATACTCCCTGGTGGTTTTTCAAAGTAGTATTTAATTGGTTAATACACTGAACACCTATCTTTGTTATTTAAAATAGCCTAACACATTTGTTTTTTTTTTATTCAGCCAAAGATCTAATAATGGTGTAAAATTCAAAAGGCGAATTTTCTTTATTTTAAAGGACCTGTAAACCCCCCTTAAGCCCCCAAAATAACTATGTCCCGTTCGTTTCTATTATTCACAGGGAGGTGAGAACGCTTATTCTCACCTCCCTGTGAATAATAGGACGATCGGGGGACCTGAACTTACCTTAACACGCCGCCGCTCCACTCGCACGCTCCTGCACGGAAAGCTGCTCTGTCCCGACCACGCGCCCTATCTTATGCGCATGCGCCACCAATTCAAAAGTGGGTGCGCGATCGGGACAGAACAGCTGTTCTTTGCAGGAGCGGCTGCGATGGACGGCAGGTAAGGTAAGTTCCAGGTCCCCCGATCGTCCTATTATTCACAGGGAGGTGAGAATAAGCTTCTCACCTCCCTGTGAATAATAGAACGAATGGGACATAGTTAATTTTCGGGGTTTAGTGTTCCTTTATAAGATATGATAGTGTAAACCTCAAAAGGTGAATTTTCTCTTTTATTAATAGGACAATTTTTTTTTAATATTACTTATTTTCAGCAAATTGCAGCTAATTATCAAACCAGTTCCATTAATATGGGAACATACCATAGTGCTGTGTAAAGCTAGGTACACACCTAGCGATTTTTCCTCCTGACCGACCGTTCGATACTTTCGAACGGTCGTCCAGGAGGAAGGACTGTCGGTCGCGGCAAAAGCAGCCGCGTCCGATAGTCACCGCGACCGATCGTGCGGTCCTCACGAGGTTTTCCACCCTGTCCGATCGTCCTTTCGTCCGATTTGGACGAACGGTCGATCGGACATGGGCACATTCAGATGCGATAATTTCGGTCCGATCGACCGATGCACTGAACTATCGGTCGATCGGACCGAAATATCTAATCGTGTGTACCCAGCTTAAGAAATAGTCATGTTAATGGAACATTCCAGTAAGTAATGATGTTTGGCAAAAATTCTGGTAACACTGCAAAAAATGGAACAGAAGGGAGAAAGGGGCAAAAAGGCGAAATGTCATCTATTTATAAATAGCTTTAAATAAAAAAATGACAAAAATAGCTCTGAAATTACACTAGAGAGCAGTTTCTCTTTTCGCAGTGATACCACACTTAACACAATGAATAAGGTGAAAACTATCGCCATACATTGCGCAGTGATACTTTTCCACAAAGACGAAAGTGAAAATGAGCGTTTTTAAAAATAAGGCAAAACTAGCACTATTTGTCATCATGATGTCCTGCGACAGCGAAATGGCGAAAATAGCAATCGTTTATAAATATGCCTCTTTGACTCCACACCCAGGGGAATTTTCTGTTTACCAGTGGATCTCATTGAAATCCATATGAGCACCATTTGGGGACGCAGCGCTGTGCATTATTACGTACATTCGTAAACATAATATATACATTTATACATTTATACAAGTGTTCCAGAGACCTTTAGAAAAGGTTTAAAGGGATAAGAAGCAGTGTGTATGTATGGACAGGAACATATAAGATTAATGAAGAAGAATTAGTAGCAGAATGAAGGCATTTTAATGTTAAGAGAAGGATTTTGCAAACAATCAGGGTTATTCAATAAAAGTTCTTATTGTTTAAAATGGTGCTAATTTTGCCCCAACCAATCAGATGTTATTTAACATTTGAAAACTAACATCTGATTGGTTGGGGAAAATTAGCACCATTTTAAACGATAAGAACTTTTATTGGATCTCCCTGGATGTTTAATAGGGAGTTGGCACAGGGGACATTTGAGTTCCTGTTTAGTAGAGAATGAAGCAATACATTCTGCAGAGACAGGGGAGAAAGGGGTGGGGGTTGGGTCATGTCAGTCTGGTGCAGGTGTGGGGAGTGTTGTGTCACAGTCTGGTGGGGAGTTGTTAGGTCATTACATTAACAGTCCTGTTCAGGCAGGGGGTTGTCTCACATCTGCAGAGGGTGTCATGTCAGTCTGGTGCGGGATTAGGGGGGCTTCATAGTTTGATTAAGGGGGTCACAATCTGGTACAAAGCAGGAGAGAGGTCAGTTGGGGGGTCATGTCAGTCTGGTTGTGCTATTACATTCAGTCCTGTGCAGAAAGGTATGTCTTTTATTAATGGGAAAGGAGTGGATTATAATGGATAATTTATCCCCTACTGTAAATTATAAGGATATTAGAAGTCACATCAGAGTTCTGTGACTGTTATTAAAACACTTGATTTTATATGGTCACAGAACTCCTTGGTGACTTATAATTTCCTTATAATTTACAATAGTGGGTACATAGTGGGTACACTATAGATGACACAGCAAGGGATACCATAAGGGATACCATACATAACCCATATATCATTATTATATACCAATATAGGTTTTCTGTTGCATAATAATGTTAACAAAGACTTGTGTTATGAATTTGTTCTTTATCAGTTTGTAGATATTATTTTTGAGAATACAGTATATGAATTATTGGCAGTTGTGTTTGTTTGTCTCTTTGCTAGAAGACATGTTATACATCTGAGACATAATAACTGCCTGAAAAATAAAAAATAATTATAGTTTTGAGTTTATTTATGTATTTAACACTTTATTTGCCAATATCTTTAAAAATTTTGAGAACAGTAAGTAAAATAGATGACAAACCATCTATCACATTGTTCTCTGCAATAAATAATTTGCAAAATGTCCTTGAAAAATGCACTTTTTTAAAAACAATATTTTATGTGCTACACCATATACAGGGATGGATTTACCATTAGCCACAGTGGACAATTGTCACGGGGAGGTGGGGGTTGGTTGCCCATCAATCTCTCCTCAATTTTAAACCCCATTTTAAATCCCACTGTTAGCATTTGTATTTGCAGGACATCAGGATTTTAAAAAAGCATCTCACACACTCCTGCTTTACAGTTTCTATATTAACGTTTTTGTGTTTTTTGCTAATATTTCAGCATGAATATACAGGGAGATTTAATATTACTAATACAAGTCTAAAACCTACGCAACCCAATGTAATATTGAGTTAATATGGGGCATTGCATGGAGAATTTAAAGGAATGCAAACAGGAGCATCTTGCCTTACCACAATTCCGCAATGCAATACTGGACCTTATCGTGTATTGCATCATGGGATGGCGGCAAAGTAAGACGCTGTTGTTAGCGATAATTAATCTGTAAGTATGTATTTTCCCCCAAGTAGGACTGGGTGTGTTTTTTATGGCCTGTCTTTAAGGGTGGGGTTAAGGGCACCAGGCCTATACATACTACATACTACTACTTAGAGATACTGTAATGTCTAAATATGTAATTAAAATAAAAATATGAATATGAAATTAAAAAATAAATAAAATAAAATACTCTGCAAACCACTACTTTTCTGAGGTCAGTGCACAATATTGGTTAAAGTACACAATGAATATCTGATAGGGGGTTTGACATTTCCAAGTAAAAAGTAAAAAGCTTGTGAGATTTACACTGGGTTTGCTGTAGGGTCTGAAAGAGAGTGTAATGAATGGTATCTGCTTTGTTACTAATGGTTGCCATACAAATAGTGATATTATCAGGCCATCCCATGTACTGTATAATCGATTTGTGTGTGGTGTCAGACAACAAAAATGGGACTGACGGAATCGCCCTGTTTTAATTATCAGATATAGTGAAATTTTTTATACAGATATTCACACTACATCTAAGGCTTCACTTAATTTTCTCACTAATACTTAAAATTATCTTACCTAGAGTTTTGTCAGAGGTAGCTAAGAATTCTACAAGTGATAGTATCAGAAGCTGCACTATATTTATTGATCTGTATATTATATTTGAATAAATTGTGTATTTGGTGAATTGATGATTGAGAGATTAATAAAAATATATCATTTGGGATGAGAAAATCTGTTACAGAGCATAAAGTGGACTATATAGTAAGGTATGTATATAATGGAATTGCAGTTACAGAAACAGAACTAAATAAAATGCAGGACTGAAAAACAAATATGTATATATTTATTTTCAATAATGGCTTAATTAAAAGCAAGAGTTATGTCTTTGTCTTAACACATTGTTGGAGTATTAAAAGGCATTTTACAATTTCCATAAAAAGATCAATGGGTACCTCGACACTGTGAACATTTCTATAATGGTATAAACAAAACAAGATATTAGAGAGAATAAAAATTATTTATATTTAAATAAATTATTGTGGGTATTGTCAGCAAGGTTTCTGTGTTTGCTGATGACACAAAACTTTGTCCACCATTAAAAACTTCAGAGGATGCGCAATCATTGCAAGGGGATCTAGATAGATTGTCACATTGGGCTGCTAAGTGGCAGATGAGATTCAATGTTGATAAATGTAAGGTGATGCATTTTGGGCTTAAAAATCCTTGTGCTGTTTATACTATAAATGGCTCTGTGATAAATGAATCCCTGTTGGAAAGGGATCTTGAAGTGTTGGTAGATAGCAAACTTAAAGGAAGCAAGCAGTGCCAGACAGCAACAGCCAGAGCCAGCACTGTATTGTCTTGTATAAAGAGAGGTACGGATTCAAGGGAGGAAAATGTTATTCTCCCTCTTTACAAAGCATTGGTAAGGCCTCATTTGGAATACAGTATTCAGAGTAATTTTGGAATCCTGAGTACAAAAAGGACATCTTTGAAATGGAAAGGGTACAGAGAAGGGCAACTAAATTAATAAGGGGATTAGGGGAGCTTGAATAGGAAGAGAGACTGGAAAAGTTACAATTATGTACACTAGAGAAAAGGTGCTTGTATGGGAATATGATTACTGTGTATAAATACATTAACAGTTCATACAATAAACTATCTGGGGCATTGTTCACCAATAGAGCATGTCAGAGGACATGTGGACATCCCTTAAGACTTGAAGAAAACTGTGACGTTGTTATGGCAGGTTCATTGGCCAAAGCTGGATGAGTTTCTGCAAACAAGGAATCTTGCAAGGTACTGGTATTGATACATAAAGTAGAGTTGATCCAGGGAAATTTCCATTCTTTTGAAATGATCTGCTGCAGAACATATTTTTTTTTGTCTTTGCAGTCTCATAGCTTGTTAGCAACCATTTACATGCCCAGTGCAAATAGCCTACTGCTGAGCTAAATAGGATTTAGAAGAACGTTAGCTTAAAGGAGAACTAATCCCTAAAAATCTCATTTTAATTTAGAAAGTACTTGCATCAACATACTTCTCAGCATGGAACATTCCACTCAGGGCCTTTTTTTTACCTCTATGAGCTAATTTTAGGTTCTGTTTGTTCCCCAACTCTGAAGCTGACATTTTCCCTTGCCTGCCAGTACTTTTACCTTGATTACATTTTCATCACCTGTGGGATTTCCACTCCCACCTCTTAACCTCTATGGTGTAGGAATATATTAAATCATCAATATTAAAATTGGTGGTGCAGCTGATTAACCCTTTCCTAGTAGCAGTGTTGTAGTGTGATGTATATAGGTCTGGGTATCTAGTGTGTCCGGATCTGAAATAATGTATGTCTCACCTACGGCTTTCACTCCACCAAATCCGATATATAAACAATAAATTGCAGGTGAAACATACAAAGACACAGGTCTGTAACTGAATATTGCGCGAATCCTTCAATTTTTAAAGGAGCTGAGCGGTCGCCGTAGAATAACGATCGTTATTCTATGATAACTATCGTTATACTACGATATTGCCACCGTAGATTTACGATAGCGATATCGTAGAATTGCGATCAATATCATAAAATAACGATTGGTATCATAGAACACCGATCGTTATTTTACGGTGATCATAAAAAAACAATAGCGATATTTGATAAATATGGCCCGTAGTGTGAAGGTCTCTAGCTCTCACTGTCAGCTGCAGCAATATTAGTGGAAAGTGTAAGATGATAGAAAGAGTGTGTTTTTATAGAAACCACATGATGCAGAACTGTAGGGGGAGGATATTAAAGTGAACCTGAACTTAGCACAGCTCTGTGCAATGCATTTCTCATCAGTGTACCTTATTAAAGGGAATGTTGGAGGGTAGGAAGAATGTGTTTTTAAAGAAACCACATGGTGCAGAACTGTAGGGGGAGGATAGTGCAGTGAACCTAATTTTAGCACAGCTCTGTGCAATGTATTTCTTATCAGTGTACCTTATTAAAGGGAATGTTGGAGGGAAGGAAGAGTGTGTTTTAAATTCAGCTGTCTGTAAAAAAACAACAAACTGTAGTACAGAGCTAAGCTAAGAAATGCATTACACAGAGAAAGATCATGGTCATTATAGTATCCTCCACCTGCAGCACTGCACCATGCTCTATAAGTGTACTTATTAAAGGAAAATGTTGGAGGGTATGCCACTTGCAGCTCTGCACCATGTTGTTTCTATAAATGTATATATAAATAGGAATTATTGGGGGGAATCCTAATTAAAGAGGGATTCAAACATGTTATATAAAATTAATGCAGCAGGTGGGCTGCCTGTGGGAAGTTTTGCAAAAACCCTCTTCCAACTAGGGTTCCCACCTTTGCCTTTAAGACCCGAACACATATACAGGCCTATGTATTAAAAGTTCTTATCGTTAAAAATGGTGCAAATTTTTCCCCAACCAATCAGATTTTAAAGGGCATGTCCACCCCTTTTCAAAATTTTGTATATATTTTAGGGCTTCCTCCCCCAGCCCCAACTGCATTAAGTTTATTTTCAGAAAGTCCCCCGATATTTACTTACCTTCCCCCTCTCTCCTCAGCCGCACTGCCTGGCCTTCTGCTTGCATAAAAACTGCAAGCAGCCTGATTGGCTGAGAGGCAGCCAATCAAATACGCGGCTGCTGGCAGTTCAGAATGCCGGAGAAGAGAGTGAAGGTAAGTAAAGATCAGGGGACTTTTGGAAAATAATAATAATGCGGTTGGGGCTGGGGGAGGAAGCCCTACAATATATACAAAGGGAATTACACTAGGGGGAGGGAGATGAAAACAGGAGGGAGAGGTAGGGGGGAGGGCTGCTCTGAGCAAGCCAAAAACCTCTGAGAGGAAGCCTCAGAGGTGGAAACAATTTTCCTCCCTGCACTGCTCCTGGTGGACAGTTTTTTGGACTTTGGAGGGACATTGCAGGAGAACCATTTGGAGCTGGGATGTAAGGCAAGGATTTTTATACACTACACAGTGGGGCAGAAGTGGGGGAAATTATAGTTTTGGGGGTGGACATGCCCTTTAAGAACTTTTATTACATAGGCCTGATAATATCTACACAACAAAAGGTTGTTAGTATTTTCTAGAAGCATGATGCAGGCTGATACAGTTTGTATTTAATGCAATGGTACTTAGCACTGCAACATGTAGATTTAGTACATGTTTGGGTCTTAAAGGTAAAGGTGGCCTGTAAAAATGCATTGCACAGAGCTGTGCTAAGACCATGTTCATGTCAGTATGCTGCACCTGCAGCTCTGAGCTGTTTTGCTTTTTTAAGGCTGAGGCCACACTACAACGCACAAAATTGCGAGCATTATCGTATTGTTGGTGGGGCCAGTAGTGGGGGGGATTATAGTTTTGGGGGTGGACATGCCCTTTAACACCTTCCCCCACTCTGTTTGAGCAGGAAAATCTGCTAATAATATCACTGCTATCTCTGATGATTGGCTGGGAGACACTGGCAGGTGGGAACTCCGAGGTCACCTGTTACATGCAGCTTAGCATAAGGGGAGTGGGAAACAAACACAAGGTAGCTAGTTAGCATGTGCAGAAGGAGTTTTGGTACCTGGACCACCAGGAAGAGGCAACACTAGAAGCCAGCCATGACATCATAGATTGCCAGTACTCAGAAATGTTCTATAAATGATTTCTACACTAAGAGGCTGAATTCAGAGGTGAGAAACAAATGGTTTTACAAAGTGACAGTTATAGAGTCTGTGGAGCTGCCTTTGTATTTTGGGTTTAGTTCTCCTTTGAAGGTGAAGTTGCATTTATCATGCATCTAACCTGTTAGGAAACAAGTAGATGGCAATTTACTTACCATGATAGATTAGCACACTCTCAGACACTCAGGACTAATACCTAATCAGTTTTCATGCATATTGCAGACTGCTATAGATGTGCAATACATATTGCATTTTTATTGTTTGGATTTTGATAAAATAAAGCACATTTTTTACATTTGACATAGATTGGAGTAGGGGAACTGCCAGCACCTCAAAAGGTATAACGTTCTTAAATTTCCTATATGTTGGACTTCATGGACATATGTCTTTATTCAACCTCAATTACTACTACTACTATGTATGTTACATTACTTGTATGCTAAAGTACTATTAAAAGAAAGATAGTAGCACTTATATAATTTAACATCTCTAATTGCTTTCGGTCATGTTTGGGTCATGACTGTACATATATGCATTATGAACTCTACTGTGCTTTATTTAAAGGAAGAGATACTTACTGCTTAATAGACATATACAGGGACGATGCTATGTAGGCTATTATAAGGCCGAATTAGAGCAAATCCCATGCTATCTGATGTCTTGTTAGCATGGGGTTTTCACTAATTTTAGCGCTGGCCATGCCATTTCCAAAACCTTTTGAAAATAGTCCAGCATGGCCTAGGTAATATAATCTAAGTACCTTGCAGCACGAAAACTTAATGCCTATTAAATGGAGGTGTAAATATAGCATCGGCCTCAAAGTTGGTTGTCAGTTTTTAATTAAATACAGTATATGTACATGTTCAGGCTTGTATAATACATGATCATATAAGATGGGCACCATTAATTTCTGCCTCCTATGTGCAATTAACGTGTTTGGATGTGTTCTTCACTTTTAATTAAGAATGCAAGTTATTCATTATGTATTACTTTGACTTGACAAAAAACAAATGAATGGGGAAAGAAGGTTGTCAGGAGGGCACAAATGGCTGCTGGGGACATTTTTAAGGCATTGTATATTGTACAAGACAATATTTCCAGTCTGCAACAGAGTTTCTCAAGGTGCATGCTTTAAGAGAACCAGAGGTGTGCCTCAAAATTTTGGTACCAGAAATATTTTAACTAGTAAAATTTACATTACCAAGTGTGCCACGGTCTGAAAAGGTTTAAGAATAAAGTAGTATACAGGAAAAAGGTTTTAAAAGATTAGCATAGTAAACACTCTTTGCATGAGATTTACAAAATGCTTGCTTACCTTTTTCTTACCACCAATATCCACGTTTAGAACTATTTTATTTTATTTACTTCCTCAGGAATGAGCAGATGGTGCGTTTTTTCTTGTGAACGGTCTTTAAGAAATAAATTGCCTTTCTTCCCTGAGTTTGTTGTCTGAATTATAAAACATCACGAACAAGCTCAAATAACTTTTTTCCCTTTTCCAAAACGTGCAAATCACTGCATTATTGTGCACATTTTGTTATATGGCTCTAAAGAGGGAATTTATTTCCAGTTACTGATAGCAGACAACAGGAAAATGCATTTGGATCTTTTTATTTTAAATTTGTGCGGATACATGAGACAATTTTTATTCCCCAGTAAAGAAATGTGATGCTGTTGGCAATTCATGTTGTAAGGCTTGGCTTTAGATCTTAAACATTCAGGGAGATGTAATATTATTCTTTATTGGGTAAAATATAATATTTTCTGGGGTCTGTGCCATTTTGTATTTATAGTACAGGCACCCAATGTAAAAACCCCTGTGTTTGCTTTTGTGCTATATAGTTAGTAAATGAATGCCCTTTAAATATAGGCCTTACCTCCACGCTCCTTACCTATTTCATGATGTAGTTACTCACGCTAAGTTCCCTGCATTGCAAGAACCTGGAAGGGATAGTAAGTATTTTTATATATAAGAATAACATCAACCCAAATATCTTTTTTTGAAAGTTATTTTCTATATTTACTAAAATACAAACAGGATAATGATTTGTTCATGCCAGGGCCTAGTATGCTACATACTAACTAAAATACATGTAAGCAATTTTATAAGATCAGACAGTATTTAATGGGCTTCTCAGAGCTGGATTCATCTTAATGCACTCTACAGAGAAGCATCATACTCCACTCTCCCTCAAACCTGCTATCCAGTCATTTCTCCTATTCCACGTTTGTAGAAAAGCTCTTTCTAAAGTCAAAAAAAGGAAATATGACAGATATAGCCTGGTTAATTAGGGAAGATAGAACAGCATAGCGGGACATATTTAAAAAGGCACGGTATCACTATTTTGCAATGCTGCACCTATACAGTAACAGAGTCATAAAATACAGCTATGCCAGAGTAGTTTATGATGGTGTCTCTATTTTACAACAATGACATAAGATATCAGCAGCTTCTTAAAATGGCAATACTACATGGTATCGTACTACTGTGCTGTATCGCCCGTACAATACCACTATGGTTGTTAATAAATGCTGCCGTGTTTTATGTCTGCGGTTGTAAATTTCCAATAATGATCTGTACTTTACAGTCACTCGATACCGCAGGTTTATAAATATGCTCCAGAATGATGAAGAAAGTGAAACATAATGGAATAAGGAAAACTGCGGCAGAGAAAAGGGAAATAATCTAGAATGAGATGACACAATTAGGGGAACGTTGGAAATACCAAGATCATGAAGGGGCAGCAAGAACCCATTTAGAAAATATAATGAAGGTAAAATGCAGAAAAGACATTTTAAAAGATGGTCACAGAGGAAACCTGTGTAGTTAATGAACACCAATGTTACATACTGCATATCTTACATTGGTAAGATGCACCATGTGTGGCTTTGTTAGCAAAAACAAAAATAACGTGTTTAAACTCACAACTGCAAACCAAAACGGTTTTCTCTATACCTGTAGGTAGAGAGGCAAAAACTCAAAGGTTCCAGCACAGTTAAGGTAAAGACTAGGAGTGTTTCAGGGGAATTGGGTGGAGTGACAAAATCTGTTTTGATGAATCTTGACATGGTGAATAAAATCACTACATGACTTCCCGTAGGTCATGAAACAACGTTGTTTTCCAGAACCACAGTGACAAGGAGGTGACAGAGATTAATAGCTTTGTATTGACTGAGCAACTTGAAGTTCCTTATCTTTGTCAAGTCAAGGCACCGTCCAGAAGCTGTAAGTGTTATTAGTCTTATAATTGCAAAGACATTTAAAGGGTTTCCCCTTAAGGGACTTAAAAATCCAATAAACCTTTCATAAAACCTCAAGCACTGAACTGCGAAGCTTGTGTCTACCGAAGACAGCCACTCATACAGCTGGTCCTGGGGAAACCTTGCAGCTTCTTACATTAAATCATGTTTGATTTATGAAGCTGAATTTGAATGTGTATCAGCAGTTTTATTAAAAATATATGAAAGGATGTTCTAAGGAAGAGCAGTGTGTTTAAGCTGTAGGTCTTTGTCTGTCATTTAGATTCATGGTTTCTGCTATGCATGTGTTGCTAATCTGAGAGCCTAATTCAATTGAGTTTTTATTAAATTCCGCTGCTTTTTTTTTGGACAAAAATTACAAAGATGCTGTCATCAACTTGTGTGTCTGGATCTTCCTGAGAGACAATTTCATAATGCTTTAAAATACAGAAGAAAACAAACCATACATCACTAATTTGGTATTTTATGACAAACGTAATGAAATTCGGACTGTAATTAATTTAGAATGGTGAAGGAAAGCTCCACTGATAGATATCACTTAGCATTTAGATCATGATGTTGTGCAATCACCTGTTTAATGTCTCAGAGCTAAGTAAGCCAATATGTTCATTTTCTGCAGAATGTCCTTAGAATGATTATGTCTTTTTAATTGAGCCACATCATGATATTTTACTTTCATGGCTGCCCTTTTCAAAATGTTCAAAATTTCTGTTATTGCAGTACTAATTATATTCAGTGTTTTTAATGGCTTTGCTATTAAGCTGTAAGATTTGGAGACTTTCACTTGTATTTTAACTCTAGCAACTCCAATCAAACATAAATATGTATATTGTGTACTGGAAATTTTGAATGGCCTGAGTTTATGATAAACAAACCTTTTCATCTAAAAATGTTTGATCCGATTTCATAGTTATAAATTTCGATCCGATGATCCGATCAGATAGTTTTAAATGAAATGTAACTGGTGTGTACATAACCTTAATACATGAGGCAGTAAGCACCATTGTGTAGTATTTTACAGTAAGATATGTTATTTCCAGCCACCAGTTCCTTTCCATTATAACCATGACAGTGACAAGCCATCGCTGGATATTCAGTATGTATACATAGCGATACGGTTATAAAAATCACAGCTCTGAACTGCCTGTTCATATAGGTAATGTATAAAGTGGTATCATTTAATATAGTGCAAGATACTTTGGGGCTTATTCAAGAGATGCAACATTTTGTCTGGGTTCTTTAGCTACATACAGATGTGCGATTGGGGATCACAAGCCTCAATGCACGACTGGCCAATGAATGACCATTACGAATGAAAAGGAGCTGATCCTTGGCTGTAATGTCCATGTGGCAGCCAGTCGTAGGTCGCCCAGGATTGCACGTTACCATTGCACAACTATATGAAGCTTTAATCAGCAGCAAACCAATCAGATGTTAGCAAATGTTTTCTAACTGCAGTAGACCATCTGATTGGTTTCAACTAACGCTACATCAGACACGGTTGCCCCAAGAAATTTAGGCTGCAAGATATTTGGACTGAGGCCTGGGACACCCAGAAGTTGGACAAAGTTAAAGGTGGAATCGCACAGAAGAAACAGTCACAAAACAAAGTAAAGGAGGTAAAGACAAGGTCAGAGTCAAGGAACAATCCAAAGGTCATAGACAGGGTCAACATTACAAGGTACCTGGGGAGAGTCAGAAGCAAAGTCAGAATTTAGGCAGAGGTCAGGCAGCAAGGATTATAGTCAAAAACAGGCAATAAGTCCACAATTAAGGTCAAACAACTAAAAAACACTATAACAAGCCAAATGCTATGAGCTGCATTAGCTGAGAGAGAACAGAGAGACAGCACCTGCAAAATCAGCCCATCAGGTGAACTCACATGTAACGCCAGAGATAGCTGAAGACCCAATCGCAGGATTTGACAAAGATGCATTATAGGAGCAAAGAAAAGGTAAGCGATACCTGACAAAGGCTTTCTCATTTGCAGTATTAAGCCTAAATGCGTACCTACTCTTTAAAAAGTAATCTCATGGTGTAACAAGACTGGTCTCATTAAAATTACATGCTGTCTGTCTAGAGGTAAGGTATTGATAGAAATGTTACTAATCCTAATAGGACTGCAAATTATCCATCAAATGGTAAAATATAAGTGCAAAGGACATTCTAGTGAAAATGTTGACTATCCACCCAGATGTTAATGGCACAAAGGGTACCAACAAAACTTCCATTTGTTACAAAAGAGGACCCACTTATAAATGTCTGTGGTGTTTCCAAAATAACACCCAATCTATTTCCTCCATATATTATATGGACAATTATATTCGTCAGTGTTCAATGTGCTCCAAAACGTAACTTGTCCATTACTCAATGGGTTCCACAAGTGAGTATATTGTGTGCATTAAGAGAGAAGATATATTCCTTTAGTTATCCTCACAAGGTCAGTTCTGTATCGAGTAAATTATGTGGCCATTTAAGATCAGCTCGAGATTAATGCAGTTTCATGCTAGCCCATATATCAGACAAGATGCTCCAACAGTGATTGCAAGGATAGCCCTGTCCATCACTCAATGGGTCAGTTCTGTAGCACATAAATGATGTGCCCTATTGAGGTCTTTTCTGAATTATTTTATGTAGTTCCAGGCCAGCTGTCAGTCAGTCAAAATGCTCCAACATCAGTTGTAAAGATGGTCCTTCAAGGAAAAGATAAGAGGAGTAAATTTACCAAGTGCAAAATATATAAAAAGGATTTGATACATTTCACTGTGAATTAAACCTTTATAAACATGGCCCATAGTTTCTAGTATTGGAAGTTGAATAACGACATACTTCCATCTTGTCCAACCTTTTGAGTCTACCCATGAACCCTACCCTACAGTTGATCCAGGGGCAAAAAAAAAAAACAACAACAACAAGAAGGGGAAGAAAAACTTTCCTGATTCCAAATTGTAACCAAAAAGGATCCCTGGATGCAGAAGGACTACATGTAATTAATACTAGTAATTTTCAATATTTTTAAATTTAAAAAAAATTACTAAGACCTTTATCATATGAACTTGCCATAACCATATGTCACTGTAAAAAAACATTCTCTAACCTTCTAATCTTAATGGATGTAAGTGAGTACTCTGAAATAATCCATTGGTAAACAATGTACTAGAGAGTTTATTGTAAGCCCATTAATGTATTTGTATTGTGTTTATGTACCAGCAAGAACTGCTTTTCCGTTGTAAAAAAAACTAAAAGGACAATGCATGGAGAGCCGTCATCGCTCTTTTGCTTCCTCAAGGCAATGTACTGAACCGATAGTGGCTCTCAGTGTATAGTGAATGGGGTTTACCCATTATGAACTTTGAACACTACCCATTATTGACACATTTATCAGCAAATTACACAATTAATTCCTCACTAATCCCCCTGAGAGATAATGATTTAAGCCAATAAATACAGCAGCATGCCTTCCTCCTGAAGAGATTATTCTCTACATTTTTCCTGTATATATTAGATTTGTAATACCAAACTAACCAGGCTCTCTGTCCTACCCAACTGATCTGCAAAAATTGATGTACTACACTAGAAACAGTTTTTCTGGATTAACAATCTCTTTTAGCACGCCTGATGTTGGATAAGTGTTGGCCAATCCATTGTTTTAATGCCTTGGCCAACACATCCCACATACCGTTTACTGGAGTGTCAGCACAGGCCATAAACACTTTGTGTGTTGCAGTTAAATTAAAGGGGAACTGTGGTCTCCAAACAAGTTCGGTTTAAATGAAAGGCCAGTTTCCTACCCTTAAAACGAGCCATCAACCACCTCTCTACGTGCTCCACAGCCCAAGATATAAAGAAATGACTGACCAGAAAGTTAATGGGTGGGAGGCTGACGTGACATTCCTAAGGCTTCTCTTGCAAAGTGCCGCCGGCGAGCACAGCCTCAGACTCCCTCAGTGTGTGAGGGAGACAGGAAGTCCCTCCTCCTCTCTGCTGTGTGAAGGACCTACAGCTGCAGAGAAGGTAAGGGAATCTACAGGCCTTCTTTCTCTCTATGTGAAAACAGAGTTCTCACTCAGAGTGGCCCACAGCACCTGTGAGCGGGTGGGACTTAGGCACCCACGAGTGGGCGGGGCCACATGGGGCTGTAATGGAATGGGCCAAGGGAGCCTGCAACTGGAGGGACCTTGGGGTCCATGAATGGGAGGGACTAGGGGGGCTGCAAAGGGGAGGAGACACAGGGCAAATTGACTGACAGGTTTTAGAGCAGGAAGCAGGAAGTGCAGGGGACCTGGTGATGCTGCTGCAATATCACACACAAAAATGTTAATATCTTCAAAACTATGCAAAATAAACAATGGAAATAAATTGCAAAAATTCTCAGGGGAGCAATTCCTATCAATTTACCTAAAGTCATTTTTGGACCACAGCTCCTCTTTAACTCCTAACATTGTATGTACAATAACTGTAGTAAAAACATGAATATGTACCATTGAGTTTCACCCCCCTAGTAAGGCTCTAATATCTTATAGGCCATGAGAATGTCACTTGTACTGTTTGAAGTGCAAAATATATTTGTATAGCTCCTGTTTAGAAACATACTTTCTAAACCCTTAGCTTCTTAAATCTCTAATATAGTTAGTGTCATTAGCACCAATTCATCAAAACTGGCCCTTGGCAAAGAGCCTGAATTCTTTGGAACACGGGAGAAAAGGTGCCGGGCCGCTATTCTTTATACTGTGATATGATGTAATTAGGTAGCATCAACAGGCTCCCGGCCTTGCAAGCATGCCTCCTGGGAAATACAAGCTAACATTGTGAGGGTTAAGGGTCATGTTAACGCGTTTTGGAACCGATACCATTAAGGCACGCAAGCAAGATGGAACTAAACGAATGGGTAACCACGCGGTAAATGTAAGAGGAGCTGGCGAAGTCTTGGAGCCACCTACATATGTGCTGGTCCTTGGAAATGCCTTGAAAAAAGATACGCAAGCTGTTAACTAATGTTATGGAGCAGGGAATTTGTAGGAGTAGGTTTTCTGAAAAGGATAGTGATTGAAACATTGCCTTCCTTCTCAAGCTTGATGTCAAAGTCTATGTTAAAGTGATTATCAAAAAGCTTCTGAATGAATGTCTTTGCTAGATTTTTTGGGCATTTCCATAGAATGAAAATGTAATCTAGATAATGGCACTACATGTCTATAAAGGCCATGAGAGAGATCTAAGAAGTCTTTCTCACTCTTCCACCATCCCAAGAAGAGTTTGATATTCAATGGGGTACACTTAGCGCGGATTTATCCCAATTGATGGTAAGACCTGAATAAGTTTCAAAAGTGTTGATTAGGGAGATGGTTGTGGTGAGGCAAGTGCGGGAGTTTTCTAGGTACATAATTATATAGTCCACGTAGAGTCCCAAACGTTCTTCGTGTTGGTCTAGGCGGAGGCCCCTGATGCGGGTTTTTTTTATGTAATATTGTGGCAAGAGGTTCAATTGCAAATAAATATGGCAAGGGGGGGGCAGCCTTGTTGAGTGCCTCTATGTAATTTAAAAGTTGTGGATAGATTTGGATTTGGGCTGTTGGAGATGTGTGTTGGATCCGAATCCAAAGCTCCTCAGTACTTCTATAAGGTATGGCCATTTCACTGAATCGAATGCCTTGTTGGCATCGAGGAAGAGCATTATCCGCTCACCAGAATTATCATGATCAATATGTTTTTGTGTTAAAGTGCGGTATAGGTTTATTGATGTGGACTTACCTGGCATAAAGCCAGTTAGGTCTGGGTGGATCACAGAGAGAATCACTGTTTTCATTCTTCTGTTGTAGAGTGAGGGGGGTAGGAGGCCGGTATGGTGTGTGTGATTGAACATCTCCAGTATGGGGTTTAGGAGTTGCATTTGGTATCTCTTGTAAATCTATATAGGGAGTCTGTCCGGTCCCGGGGCTTTGTTGTTTGGCATAGAGGTTATAGCTTCTTGTATTTCAGTGAGTGTGATTGGGGATTCTAATGTCAGTTTTTGCTCAGTGGTTAGTCTTGGTAGGTCAATTTCCGACAAATATTGGGCGGTTTCTGGGACTGAGTAAGACATACGTGATTCATATATTTTGTTGTAGAAATTATTGAAATTTTCTAATATTTGGGGTGTGGTATGAACTCGTGTGTTTTGGGGAGTCTGTATAGTCAGGATGGTGTTGGATTGTGTATGATCTTTAATTAAGAATGTTAAACAGTTTCGCTGAGTGGCCCCCGTTTTCAAAAAAGTTTTGTCTGGAGAAGAATTGTTTTCGATTAGCTTTGTCTGCCATCATATTGTTATACATTCTTTGGGCTTGGAGCCATGCAGTTTGTGTGGTCAGGGTACCATTTTTTACAGTATATGGTTGGCCTCAGCTTGTGCGAGTAGTGTTGTTAGTGTGTTTTCTTCTTGTTGCGTTATTCGTTTTATATAAGATATAGTGGAGTGGAGCCGTTCCCTTATATAAGCCTTCAATGATTCCCACACTGCATCCAGGCTGCTCGAAGGCGAGTTGATCTCAACATATTTCTCAAGCTACTCATGTAAAGGATCCGGTGATGGGAAATGTGAGAGCCAGAACGAGTTGATTTTCCAGCTGCGTGTTTGGGGAGTGGGGTCCCCAAAAGGAGATGTCCATCCATATGGGTGAGTGATCTGAGATTCCCTTGTTAGATGCGTAATTTGGTTAACTAGTGGAACTGTCTTCCTATCGAGGAAGAAATAATCAATTCTCGATAGGGAGTTATGTGTTGGTGAGTGGCAAGTGAATTGTAGGGTATTGAGATGTCTTTGTCTCCATATATCTATCCAGTCCCATAATAGCATTAAGGAGGCCAATGGGTGTGTTGTTCAGTGCAGTGTGTTTGTGGATTTGGGCCAGGTGGGTGATATCGGCTCTTATATATACTTATTATTTGATTTAAATCGCCCATACATATAATATGTGATTCTGGATATAGAGTAAGCAGTGGGGCTATACTTTTCATAACAGAGAGGCCAGTAGCAGGAGGACTGTACACATCCAGGAGCACCACGGGGCTTGAGTCAATCTCTGTTGCGACATACACAAACCTGCCGTGTGGGTCAGTTTTGACGTGTAGTATTTTGTATAGGATAGTCTTTCTAAATAGTAAGGATAGACCTCTAGAGTAGGATGTAGGGACACTACAGGCAGACCATCCCACCCAAGGTTTTTGGAGACAGTTTATGCTAGGTAGTGTGAATTGTGTTTCCTGTTTTGCCTGTCGGGCTTGTGTTTTATTAGTAAGGAGAAGACCTGTATGCGTTTGTTTGGTTGGTTCATCCCTCTGACATTCCAGGACATTAATTTGATAGAGTTAATTGACTTACCCATTTGCAGACGTAGGTGGTGGGGGATTCCAGAGGGTTTCAGGCTCGCGCCGCAGGACAACCGAGCAGGACCAGACCAATAGTGCAACTTGAAAAAATAAGATAACAATAATTAACTTTGGTTCAAACATCTAATAGTTGTCCAACTGGGATTAATTTCCTGGATTCCTGACCCTTGAAGTCAGGGTCAGGAAGTTTAAATAGACTCGCTAAGAGTCTTGAACTTCTATTTTTGGGGGATCTAAATAGAGAGAAGTTATTTAAACATCACATGACATTTTGGGAGGAGCTTCCCGTTCATGTATGTGTATTGTACAGCAACTATTCTTTGGGGTACTAGTATTCCAGTCAGGGGGCCCAGAAGAGGGCCAGAGGACCCAATCTCTCGCTTGTGGGAGATTTTTGCTGTTTAGTTTTCCTAAATCTCAAGGATGGTAGGATTTCTCAACATTTATCATCATTTGCAGAGGTGTTGTTTATTGGTACAGTATATCTTGTATATAATTGGGGGGGCGATTTGCCAGGTTATTTGGGTTCACCATGTAATTAGCCTAGTCAGCTATAGTCAATGATTAACTAAACAGAGCATGTTAGTTACATAAACAGTGCAACTTGAACGATAAACAATACGGTTCCCCTGTCTTTCAGGAGTCCGGGGGTATGGGGTGTACTCCCGGTCCCATGTGGTGGTTAAAGAGGGTCATATGTTGTGGTCATTCTCGTGGGGGAGAGTATATTAAGGTGTTAGTGTCCCATTCTTTTAAGGGTTTATGGAAGGTGGAGGTAGAAGCGGGAGGGGATACGCAGGAGGCAACTGAGTCGCCCAAAATATTCGATGCTCCGTGGCCCCCTCGCTCCTTGATAAGATTCGGGTCCCATGTTTGGGGTCATATCCATTGGGTTGGGTAAATTCTCTCTCTTAGATTACTTGATGCACAATGTGTTATGTAGGATATCTTAGCAATATTTAGGCTTACTGGGAAGACATTCGGCACGCAGACAGGTATGAAGTTCAGGCACCTGTCTATTGGAGGCATGTATTGTAGCCCATGTGCAGTCTGGGTAAAAGCATGTACCATGTTCCCCTCCAGCAGTTAAAAGCATCTGATATATTAGGGTTTCAGCTACCCTAAGGACCATATGGGAGTGGGGGCAAGGGGGGCAGCCGGGGAGCAACCGGGACATGTATGTATGTCTCTGTAGTGTATAGGTTACAGTACCTTCAGGAGATCCTTGTTGTTTCAGGATTGGTATCTCAGGTGTGAAGTCTGAGGTGTATTCGTGGTTTTAGGCGGCAGGGGCCGGCGAGAGCGGGCCGTGCTTTAAAGTTTCTGTTCACCGCTAACTGGAGTAGGTTGTAGTGTGGGTTAGTTCCTGGGAGTGGGGCCAAAGCGGGCATCCATCCATTGGGTTGCATCTACTGGGTAGTCAAAGAATTTTGTTCCATTGTCGGCTTGTATCCTCAGTTTAGCCAGGTACATCATTGCGTAGGGTATATTGTGGGTTCGCAGACGTTGCTTCACCGCCATGAATGTAGTTCACTTTTTCTGGAGTTCTATGGAATAGTCTGGAATGAACATGACTGTGTTGTTTTCAAGGCGGACCTCTCCTTTCTCACGTGAGGCTCTAAGGATTGCGTCCCTGTCCTTGGCATTAAGGAGCCGGGCCACCATGGACCTCGGGCGGGAGCCAGGCGAGAGTGGTCTGCTGGGCACCTCTCTCAGCTAGGTGTCAAGAAAGACTTCTGGATTCCGGCCCTCGACTCCCTCCGGTACCCCAACCAGTCTGATATTTTGTCTGTGATACCAGTTTTCGAAGTCTTCCGCACATGCCATTTGTATTTGGAGCTGTTGTTCCAAGGCAGCTATCTTGTCTGGTACAGGGGCAGATTGTGTCTTCAGTGGTGGAGACCCTTTCTTCTAGCTCTAGCTGACCGCATGTAGATCTTACCTGAGGAGGCCCATGTCTATTTTGACCTCCTCGATCAGGATAGTCAGTGCAGCTTTAGAGTCCTGTATTGCAGTCAGGATTTGGCCGGTGGAGGGTTCAGGTAAATTGGATGGAGGATTTGTTACCGGGTCTGTCTCCGGTGCTGCTGCTCCTTGTGTGCCATTGGGAGAGGTTATCTGCACGGAGGATGTGGGCGTGGCCTGTTCTTTGCCTTGGTGGGCAAATTTCCCCAGCTTTTCAGTATACGGTGTATTCGGGGTATTCTTGTTTTGTTGGTTACCATACTTGGTCATGGTGGTTGGAGGTCGTTCTGGTTGGTTTTGGTTATGGTTTGGGGTAGTTATTGTACCGCAGGGTGTCTAAAGCTGGTTGTAGAGTGGGAGAGCTCCTGATCCCACGTCTATCTAGGTCGCCATCTTGGCCATGCCCCCATATACAGTTGTTTTTGATGGGTTTAAGACTTGATCACATGGGTTTATATGTATATGTTCATTTTTTTAATGCCATAACCTGCAGGGGTTATATTGTGATGGATCTTTTCCTCTATAAATATTTTCATTCCCATTTAGTTTCAATAAAGGTCACAGATTCCAATAAACATATCCACCGAGTTCTCTACACCCTACATCCCACTCTCCTACTGGCATACCTACCTGTTACTTTTTCATAATCAAGAAATCTCTACAATGCTTCTGATTTCAGATTGCAGCAATCTGCTTGTTAGAAAATATGCATCCATTCAGGTTTTAGCTTTAGTTTATTATTAACTTTATTATTATTATTAACCTGATGATCAACTAAAACTAATTGTGTTTTTTATTGCCTGTAAGCTATGAAATATAGATAAGCCACAGTAATTATATTTGAAGAAGTAAATAATTCTCTCCTTTAAAAATTAAGCACTGTACAGCTTGTGTTAGCAGTTATTCACTTGAGTCTTAAATGAAGTTCTCTCTTTTAATAAACTTTCTTTATTGTATTCAATAAGAATATCTTGATTTTTCCTTAGTGACAGGCTTATATCTGCTGATAATGTCACACACATAATGTTTCTTTTCAGGATTTACAGATCAGTTATTCCCCAGATAGCAATAAAATGTTGCCTATACTTAAGGCCCCTTTTAGGGTCATTCAATAAAAGTTCTCATCATTAAAAATGGTGCTAATTTTGTCCCAAACAATCAGATGTTAGTTTTCAAATGTTAAATAATATCTGATTGGTTGGGGCAAAATTAGCACCATTTTTAACAATAAGAACTTTTATTGCTCCCTGTATGTGTTTGCACAGCCATTTTGCCCGACAATCCTGCCATGTGCTTTTTCGGGTAAAACAATACTGGTTTTGAAAATCCATGGACCTGATGGAATTTTTAAAACTTGGAATTTATCATGATAAAACCCAGAATTCAAATAATAGAAAATTGGAAATTGGAATATTAGATCGAAATATGTAATCTAAAATTAGAAAAATTCCAATTCAATTGAGGTTTTCAGTTTTTGGTACTTTAATCTCTATCAGAGGTTGCTCAATTGGTTATATTATCTGCCAATCATCTATGAGTATATAGTTACCATAACAGTTTAATCAAATGAAAATTGTGTTTTTTAATCACCCCCAATTTAGCTTGTGTGTTAAGAAGCTTTTGCTGTGCAAGCAAAGTTAGTGCTGGTGTTCTGGGTGAAAGGTTTTAAAAAAGGATGTTTGGCAAACCAGGTAAAATGTAAAACAATTTCAACATACTGTCCTAGTTCTGGTGATGTGTTCTAGATGTGCAAGGCATTGTGGTAAATCTTGGTAGGCTAGAGTAATCTGTGTCAGGTCTGTGTTGCATGGGGTAGGATACAGAGTCAACCTTGCCATACCTGCAATTCAAAAAATGTTGGGACTTAGATACAACAAATATCTCTCAAAAACAGCAGGTGGTAAAATGAGTCTGAGGAGGCTGAGGCTGAATTGTATTGAGCTGAAGAAAGTATTACTTGTTGTAACTAGAATGTCTAAGGCTGAATTCTGTTCCATTAATTGGGTGAACCCCAGCTTTATCACTAATTGCAGAGTATCTGTGGTAGGGGGAGGGCAAAAAAAATTAGCTTTTTATTGCTATTACTGTATTTGTTTTATTTGACAAAAATGAAAGCAATTACACCACCTTTTGTGTTGTTAATCTGCACTACTGGAAACAGTTTTCTTACCATTTTATTTTAGAGGTAAGCCATTTTGATTGCCTGTTTTTGTTTAAAAAAAGTCCTTTGTTTCTTTCTATATGGCTGTGCCAATACCTTGGGACTTAACCTATGACATTCACTATATTTTTTTGTAAAATCTCCTTTAAAGGTTGTTGAAAGCTATCATGGTTCAAGTGGGAGGTGATACATCAATATTGATTGCAACAACAAAACCCCGTTATGCTTTTTATCACTTCTGTTCTGTAAATCAATCTCTGCAGACATGAGCCTATAAAAATGTCTCGATTCATGAGTCTGTCGTTGAAATGTACATTTGCTTCCAGTTACACACTTACATATTGTAAATTTACTTGTTTGTCTTAATAAGAGAGCAAATGGTAGACATACGTAAATTACCCCTGTACTTCAACAAAGCAATCAATGAAATGATTGGGAGTCTTTAGCAGTACATACAGTTACACATCGTTGAAACAAAAGATCAATGCTCTTAATGTTAAATATAATTGGTTTCCCAAAGCAGATATAATATGTGGATTTTCTCGCAAACCTCCTGCGGTTATTAACAGTGATCTTCCTAAATCTCTGTTTTGGTAACTGAAATTACCCAATAAAAAAATGTAATAAATTATTTTAGTTATTCTGTTCTTTTGATGTATGATGTGGTGTGTCTTTAATGACACTTTATAGATTTAAATGTTAGATCAGTTATTGCATTTAACTCTTTTTGCTTATTTATAAGAATTATTTAAAAACGAGTCATGTATCGTAACCCAACAAACATATTACATTTTTTGATATTTTTTTTAGAGTAATTATAATAACTAATTTAGTTATTTATTATCCAAAATAAATAGCGCCCGTGCACATCTTAATAAGTCCAATATAACATTAAAGTGCTGGGTGCTCCAGTGCTACAAGCAGTAGTAATTTTAAAATAGAAAGAAAGAAAACTGGGCACACCAGTCTAAATAACAACTAGTTTATATAGACATTTCAGTGTGAGAACACACCTTTTATAGACAAAGCAAAGTCTGAAGAAGGTGTGCTTTCACACAGAAACGTCACAATTTGTTATGACTAAATAAACTAGTCATTATTTAGACTGGTGTGCCCAGATTCCTTTTTTTCAATTTATTATTCAATTAATTTAAACAACTAAAAATCTTCATGGGCTCATAACAATGCAAAGCTTTTAGGGAACATGGGATTATTAGGGAGTAGTGTGCCCTACAAATATAGATATTAAAGAACCATTTATAGAAAAAGCTAAATAAACATGTCCCTGTATGAGTTTTCTAATTGCTAAGGAACAGATAGGCATGTCTCCAACATGTTGGAAAAATCTTCCTTTAAATTATTTTAGTTTTGCAGGTTTCTAGTTTTTACAGGGTTTATCATTGATACAATGATATCATTGGGAGAGGTTATCTGCACGGAGACAGATAACCTTTACAGGGTTATTAAATAAAAATTCATATTGTTAAAAATGGTGCTAATTTTGCCCCAACCAATCAGATGTTAGCTTTCAAATGCTAAATAAAATCTTATTGGTTGGGGCAAAATTAGCACCACTTTAAACAATAAGAACTTTTATTGAATCTCCCTGATAGTTGCATATGCTTAATAAATTATTTAGAACTTTGTCCCACTGCAAGAGCTTTCGGATAAATACTGAGTAATCTCTCCGTAACCTCACTACAATCATCTGAACTGTAAAAGAAAATCCAATGTTACGTACTAGAAAATAGTGGCGTAGAATTGCAGATGATTTCTCCATGAGTTGTGAAATTTTAAAACCCATTTACCTTTAAATTTGATAGAGATGAATGCTATAATACCTGACTTTTAATTCTGACGTTTAATTCAAAAAGTAAATTGTAAAAAGAATACCTCCCAACTCTGCAGGAATTGGACATCAGGGACAGAGTCTATTTAATCTCTTTCCACTGCCCAGACCACCCAGCCCCACCCTGACACACCCAACCATGCCCCCACAGGATAGCTGAGTATTACGACAAATTGGGGCAGACCCTTCAGATGGGGTTTGTCCCAGTCAAACTGGGGAAGTAGGGAGGGTATGTAGATCAATTGAAGATGCTTTCTCAACAGGATTGAAAATGTTAACACTTATTTCGACAACTATTGAAAAAACTATATTTTACATGTAATCAGTTTATTTTTAGAAAATGTTACATTTGTCTAGAACTGCTGGATGATATTCATAAACTTAGTTTAGAACTTATTATCTTCGATAAGAGAAACCATAGACTTTGAAGACCTTATGGATAAGTAATACATGATAAATATGTATGGTTCTTTGGAAGATAAGTGCTAATTTTAGTTCTTATGCAAGTTTTTAAATAGGCTTATGAAGGTTCTCATTCATTCAGGCCATGGTATATCTGTTATATTCAGTTAGATCAACTGAACTTGAAGTTTAGGGCCATATTTATAAAGCCGCGGTATCGTTTTTTAGCGGTACCGCGGGTTAGTTAAATTTCGATTGCGGTCGTAAATGTACAATCGCGATTGTATATTTACGACCAAACGTTCGTTAATTAACGAACGTTCGATCGTAGATTACCGTGCAGTAGTAATTTCGTTATCGTAAATTTACGATTTACGATCATAAATTTACAATACCGATCGTTAAAGCCTTTATAAATATGGCCCTTAGTTCTTAAAGACGTTTCACTAGTCATCCTACTGGCTATCTCAATTCTGTCTAGTGAAACTTTTTCAATAACTAAACTTCAAGTCCAGTTTATCCAACTGAATATAACAGATAAACGGTTTTAAATGTCACCTTATTTCAAAGGTATGTGGCAGCTCTGATGATATATGTAGATACATAGATGTCCTTATCCTATGGGAAAGATCAATAGAAAAGTCACAAAAATGCAGGAAATTTATGAATTCAGTAAAGGATAATAATTAGCACTATTCTTTTTTCAGTTGACAAAATATAAGATAAAACAATTAAAACAAATTTTTATAAAAAACCCACAAGTGTTTTATCTTCCATTATTTTATCATGGAAATATATACTTATTGGTGAATTTCTTCACTTGAGTAAATTGTTTAGCTCACTACTTTTAGTTTCCAAGTTAAGATTATAAACTGAAATAGAATAAACTGAATGGATCCGTTTTCAGCTCGGCTATTGAGCTATTACAAATGTGTATAATAAAGCAGTACATAACCCCAGTTATAAATTGCGGACAGAATCTGGTTTGATCTTTAAATAACTAAACTAATTAACATGATAAAATTAGATAAATTATACTTATTCATTGGCATATCCTTTGGAGTAATATATATTTCAGACAATATATTGGCAGATCCTTGGCTATTACATTTCCATACTTTATAATTGTAAGTTTACTCCTGCTTCTATAAATATGTCCACTCTTTAAGCTAGATCCTATCTGAATCTGTCAAAATTAAACATAAGACAATCAAAATTAGTTATGATGACCAAATTATTATCCTTCAAAAAGAAACCGGTGGATCCATTATACTTTTGGACTGCAATACTATAGGTCTTTTCCAACTGAGTGCTGATAGGGCATAAGTTTGATGGGTGACCCGACCTTTAGATTTAAATTAGCCCTAAATTGTTTGGTTGGGGGCTGGGTTTTTTTCATGGAGGGCTTTTGTATGATGGACTGGTGCCTTTTTGTAACTCAAAATTTACTATGTAACTATGCAATTTTGTTTAGGTTTGTCATCCAAAGAAATGTGCAAATGGACCCACCATACTTTTGTAAATTTTTGAACCTCTTGGGCAACGTTTTGGGGGGAACTCCAACCTTTATCAAGGTCCACCCGAAATGATGCCCAAGAGGTTCGTTTCTCACAAATGGGTGAATAAAAGATTTTAGCAAATTTACGAGTTTTGTGAGTCCGTTTGCACATTTCTTTGGATGATACATTGGATGGAATAGATAGCAGTGCAGTCAGCAAAAGGACGACTCTAGGAGGAGTTGTGTGTTCAGTGACTGTAAGTGTTGATTTTTTTTAGGTTTGAGCACATTTTCCTGACAATTGACTGTCACTTGATATGATGATATGGCTCTGAACAGACCAATGGATTGGCATGGCATCACTCCCATAGGTGTAAATGCATAAAATATGGAGGGGTGTTGCACCAGTCGTGGGTCAACTGTTAGAACAACCAAGAGCAGCACTTGCAAGTAAGTTTATGGTAAGTAATTGCTTTATTGCACACATGAAGGTAAGAATAAGCTCTTCTACCTCAATGTGAACTATATTTTCCCCTGACGGTTTAAAATTCCTCAAGCAGAATTATAATAACAAATTTACCACTGTGAAAAACCTCACCTAAGGCCTTGTGAGTTGCAAGGGCTTGAGTAACTCATATTTTAATAACAGCATCGATAAATAGCCGAAGGACATACTGTATCTAAAGTATAATTCAAGGATTTATAACACATTTCGGAGGATGTAGTGTTTATAGAAATATATTTTTGGTTATCCGGAGAAGGAAGTCTAAACATCTTTCTTAAGGTATAATTAGAGTGCTATATACCAATTCTGCCTACAAATGGTGAACAGATTATCTCAAGAAACTAAGCAAATTAACTGAGGTTGTTCCTTATTTGGTGGAAATTTAAAGCCAAAGGGTACATGTGGCTGAGTTTATATGGGGTCAGGGGTGTTCCTAGGGTTTTTGACACCTGAAACAACTTTTAAATGCCGCTATTGGCAGACAAGTGGCGGCATGATAAGTGGGCATGGAGTCATCAGGGAAAATAGTGGAGGTAGGTGTGGTGGGCTGACTAGCACTGACTGGTGGAGTGGAGGGCTGAATTAACACTGGTGGACTGAAGGGCTGACTTAGCCCTGATTGGTGGACTGGTGCTGAAATGCAGTATTTTGCCGCCTTTTAAGTGTTCTGCAGGGGCACACCCTGAGCAAATGATTCAGTTTGCTTCATGGTAGGGGCACCCCTGCATTTGTTACATTAAAAGAGAACTATACTGTTGGTAAAACCTCCAACCCACACACAGGGTAAAGCCCTAAACTGTTAGGTCCCCAAACCTAGGTACTCTCTAAAATTCTCTCTGTCAAAGTCCGTCATGTGGTACTGGTCTCTCCCTGTCTTTTGCTACATACAGAAGGTGCTGCAAAAGATATGTTTAAAAAAAAGACAAAGATACAGCGATGTATATTTAATATTAAGGAGACAAATTCTACACTTTTAATTTAGTTCCTTTCTATAAACCCTCTCCTGTTCATAATATTTTTGTGTATACTTCCCTTCTCTCCCAAACTGCACTGCATAATCTAGATGGGGTGTTGTCACTGCTTTGTGAATATAGATTAATATGTTTCCTTAGATTCATACCGCTTTTTATATCAGATATTGCTGGATTTCATTGTTGCCGCCTGACATTAATTGCTACAGTTAAGCCTGTTATCCATTCCACTATTCTCCTGTGCAAAACTTCTCATGATAATTGTGTAAAAATCAAACAGGACCCTATGCCAGGGTCTACATTTCTACTCACTTCCTCATAAAAGCCAAGCAAGTTGGTTTGACAAGATCTATTCCTTTCTAAATCCATGCTGTATTTATAATGTCAGTCCTTAAAACATACTCTAGAACATGTTCCCTAATTAAACTTTCCAGTATCTTCCCCACCACTGAAGTTAAACTTACAGGCCTGTAATTACCCGGCTGTGAACTACTCTTTTTAAACATTGGAAAAACATCAGCTTTTTTCCAGTCCAGAGGCACACATCCGGACATGAGGGAATCAGCAAAAATAAGAAACAATGGCCTAGATAAAACTAACTGAACTTAGCTCCCTAAGTACCCGAGGATGAATTTTATGCAGTCTAGGAGATTTATTATATAACCTTATTTAGATGTTTCTGTACCATATGCTAGTTAACCAAAGTGCACTTGCATTTCTTATACCATTATTGCTACAATACTCTTTGATATCTGTACTTGGGGGCATATTTTAAAGGTTCGTTAACTTTTCGCGGCCGCGCGGACATTACGCATACACGCGTTTACCGCTGATTATAAAGGTCCGAAAACGGCCGCGAAAAGTTAACGAAGCGTTAACCTTTCCGCGCCGATACTTACCTGTTCCTACCGCCGCTTCTATTTATAAACGGCGGTACTGGTTTCGCTCGGCTAGTATCGGCTGTTTTACTTCGCCACCTTGAAGGAGGCGAAGTCAGCCGATACTAACCTCCCGCGCGGGGATGGGCAGGCAACCCGCGGCGGGTGTCGCACCCGCCCCGGGAGACACGCCCACCCCGCCCACACCCCCCGCGGCGGCAGCGGCGACCACCCGCCGCCGCCGCCGCCACTCACTTCCCAGCAGCCCTCCCAACCGTTCCCCGTTCGCGGCAATCTCGGAACGGGAGGCTAGGAGGGCTGCGGGAAGGGGCCGCAGCAGGTGGTCGCGACCACCCGCCGCGCACCCCCTCCCCGGCAACCCCTCCAGCCCCCCGCCCGGCCGCTCCCGGGAGGGGACAGGAGGGAGCCGCTGGGGGGGTGGAGGCTCCTCCAGCGGGGCCCTGAGAAGGGCTTTTTGGGCTTAGGGGGTCCCGCAGCTCGAACCGGGACCCCCCCTCCCCCCCCTTATAAGGGCCCTTGCAGCACTTACAAGTGCCCTTGCGGCTCTGACAAGAGCTTTTGGGGCTTAAGGGGTCCCGCGCTCGAACCGGGACCCCCCTCCCCGGCCCTTATAAGGGCCCTTGCGGCACTTACAAGTGCCCTTGCGGCTCTGCCAAGACCTTTTGGGGCTTAAGGGGTCCCGCAGCTCGAACCGGGACCCCCCTTACCCGGCCCTTATAGGGCCCTTGCGGCACTGACGTGCCCTTGCGGCTCTTATAAGAGCCCTTTGGGGCTTAGGGGTCCCGCGCTCGAAACACCCCTCCCCGCCCTTGTAAGGGCCCTTGCGGCACTTACAAGTGCCCTTGCGGCACTAATAGTGCCTTTGGCGGGGGTCCCGCAGCTCGAACCGGGACCCCCAGCGGCTCAAAAGAGCCCTTGGGCGACGTCTTCGGGCTGGCGACACCAACCCCACTCAGGTCGCCGATGCCAGGCAGACTCACTGCGGCCGCCAGTGACCCCCCGCTGGCACCGCCGGCCTCAGCGAGCCGATGTTGCCAGCCGTTCTTTCTTGCTCAGCCATCTACTGCGATGGCATCTGAGTTCCTCGGCGGAAAGCTCCTCTTTATATAGGTTTGCAGAAATCCATAATCCGTTTCTGATTGGTCAATTTTTAATACTTGCTTTACATTAACCAATCAGATTTCAGAACTTTCAGAAATCTGATTGGTTAATGTAAAGCAAGTATTAAAAAATTGACCAACAGAAACGGATTATGGATTTCTGCAAACCTATATAAAGGAGCTTTCCACTGCGGAACTCAGATGCCATCGCAGTAGATGGCTGAAGAAAGAAGCGGCTGGCAACATCGGCTCCGCTGAGGCCGGCGGTGCCAGCGGGCTCACTGGCGGCCGCAGTGAGTCTGCCTGGCATCGGCGACCAGAGTGGTGTTGGTGTCGCCAGCCCGAAGACGTCGCGTCGGATCAAGACGCCGGCAACATCGGCCTCGTTGAGGTCGCCGGCGCCCGCCGGGGGTACCCCTGGCGGCCGCAGGGGTACCTCTCGGGGGTCGGCGGCCTCGGCGGAGCTGGTGTCGCCGGGACTGGAAGAAGAAGACGTCGCCCAAGGGCTCTTTTAAGAGCCGCACTGGGGTCCCGGTTTCAGCTGCGGGACCCCTAAGCCCCAAAAGGCCCTCTCAGGGCCCCGCTGGAGGGAGCCTCCACCCCCCCAGCGTCTCCCTCCCGTCCCCTCCCCGGGAGCGGCCGGGCGGGGGGCTTGGAGGGGTTGCCGGGGAGGGGGTGCGCGGCGGGTGGTCGCGACCACCTGCTGCGGCCCCTTCCCGGCAGCCCCTCCTAGCCTCCCGTTCCCCGTTCGCGGCAATCTGCTGGGAAGTGGCGGCGGCGGCGGTGGTCGCCGCTCCGCCGCGGGGGTGTGGGCGGGGTAGAAGCGGCGTCAGGAAGGGATTTTAAGTCCCTTCGCGGCGATACTATACAGTATCGCCGTGAGGGGCTTAAAATTACCGCAGCACATCGCGGCCGCGATAGGTATCGCGGGAATAGCGCTCCCGTTATAAATAGGCGATAGCGCTATTTTCACGGCCGCGATGTGCGGCGGTAATTTTTTGCGATATTATCGATTCTTTATAAATATGCCCCTTGGATCTTCTATAGTGTATATAGAGTGAAAAAAATATTCAAGACATTTCACCATCCTCCGTAACAAACTTATCTCCGTAACTAATGGCGCCACATTTTCAGTCCTCATGTTAATATACTTTATATTAATATACTTAAAATGTTCAGGATTGGTGATGCTTTGTTCAACTATGTTAAGGTTTTAAATGCCTTTTTCTTCCTCTCCATTTCCCTCTTTACATCAGAATTCACCCACATTGGCGCAGATTTATATTTTTTACATTTCTTTCCCAATGGTATAAATTTAGATATGAAATGGCTTAAACACAGTGCACTTCTGTTCAGTACCTTTACCTGATAATACATTATCCCAGTTGTCATTCTGAAGAGCTACTTTTAACCTGGGAAAATTTGCTTTCCTGAAATTAAAAGGGCACTTTTCCTTTCGATAACATACACTAAACGACACTATTTCATGGTCACTATTCCCTAAGCCGCCAGTTACCTTTATATACTGTATATAATACTCTCCACTGATATAACCAGATCCAATAGAGCTCATTTTCTAATAGGAACTTCAACCACCTGTGAGAGGAAATTATCCTGCAGCAAATTCAGGAACCCATTGCCCTTTTCTGTGTTGGCAGTTCCACTACACCAATCAATTTTAGGAAAATTAAAGTCCCCCATAATGAGTACACTCCCCAAACTTGCAGCCCATGCCAACTGCATATGAAGCTGACTCACTTCCTCCCTGCTAGCCTCTGGCGGCTTATAGCAGACACCAACAATGACATTACCCCTTTCCTGTTGCCAGTTATCTCTTCTTTTAAATTTGGCTTCAATTCTTTTTTAACATAAACACATACTCCTCCTCTTTCCCTTTTTCTCTGTCCTGCCTAAACAAGGCATATACTTCTAAATTTACAGTCCAGTCGTGAGAATTGTTCAACCACGTTTCTGCTATACCTATTACGTCATATTTTTTATTATCTCCAATTCTCCTGTTTTGTCAGCCAGTCTCCTCACATTTATAAACATACATTTTAGATTATGATCCTGTAATTTATTTATACATTTTAATACACATGCCTCCCCATCCCCAATGCAACCACACACCCCTTTCCACCCACCACTAGCCAATCTACACCCTACTTTCCTCCTGGGCTATCTTTCCCAGTGAGACTGATATTACCTCCCCCAAACCTAATTTAAAATCTCCTCCAACCCTCTAGCCATCTTCACCCCCAAAACAGCTGCACCACCATCAGTGAGGTGCAACCCATCACTTCTAAAGAGCATGTAGCAGAAAAGTCTGCTTAGTTCTCTATAAACCCAAACCCTTCTTCCATACACCTAAGCTCCAGCTGCATCCCTAGCATACAGTAGCACGTGGCTGTGGTAGTATTTATGAAAAAACTACCCTGGAGGTCCTTTCTGTAAACATGGCCCCTAGCTCTCAGAAATCATGTTTAAGGACCTCTCCTCCTACTATAACTTTGTCATTGGCACCAATATAAACCAAGACCACTGGGTCACACCCATTCCCACCCAATAATCTAAATACACTACCAACCACATGCTGAACCCTAGCACCAGGCAGGCAACACACAGTTTGGCATGTAGGGTCTTGGTGGCAGATTACCTTATCTACCTTTTTCAATGGGTTTCCTATCATAAGGTGTATTAGTTTTGGTTGCATCTAGAGGCAATAGTTCCAGATTCAGTAAACAGTGAAATGCTTGTTGATGTGTTGTTTCTAGGGTTCAGAGTCCTTCATTAACTTTAGTTTACTGGATGGTTTTGGCTTTAACTGTAGTTGTTGAATGGTATTCAGTGACTTTTGAGATTTAGACAGGCCTAATCAAAGGGGAATTATACCCTCAAAATCTCTACTTTAAAACATCTAGATTGAGGAGCTAGTTGAGTAGGTAATCACATTTGGGTTTACAATAGATCACATTGATCAATAGTTACCTAATTTTGTGCTTGCCTGCCCAGTCCAGACACTGCACCAGTCAGTGGGAAGATGCCCTTCTTACAGAGCATGTGTTCCCATAGCTCAGGCCCTTGACACAAGCAGGGGGTGAACTGGACAGGGTGGGTGCAATTCTCAAAAATCCCAGGGACATATTGGGAAACCCACAGTAACAGAAAATCCCAACAGTATGATCATATTCTGGCCGGTAACAAAGAGACAGTAAAGTATTGATCATTTTCAGTGCTTTATGCTGGTCATTCTTTTATGGCCATGATTGTTTATTTACAATTGTGGCTGTAAAATACCACCTTGGTTGTTAATGTACGGTATTGTGTGGGCGATGCCACCCAGTAATACAACACAGCATGGTGTTAGTATTTTACGAAGCAGTACATATTTGTACATCACGGTCATAAAATACATATTTGTTTGCAAAATACTGTGGCCGCATTAAAGTTGTAGTATCATAAACTAATGATACCATTCTTTTTTTGAACCTCGCATATAAGTGCTGCTGGCAGAACGATTTCTGAGAACTGCGTGATTTGTTTTTAAATATTTTTTCTGTTTTTAATTGATGTGTTAAGAAAAAAAAAGTGTTTAAAACAAGAAAGGGTTTAAGAACAAGATAGCTGTTTCTGTTGGGTATTGATGTTTGTTCTGTATTGCTGTTTCTGTTGTGTATTGCTGCTTCTGTTTTTGTGTATTGCTGTTTCTGTTGTTGTGTATTGCTGTTTAGTATGGACAGTTTTGTTGGGGCCACATAGTGTGCATTCTGCTGTATGTATGGGATCTTGGAGCAGCCATTCCAAAGGACCTTTATTTGTGTCAGATGTGAGTGGGTTTCCCATTTGAAGTCTGAGATGCACAATCTAAAGAGTAAACTTGCAGCATTGCAGGGCTTGGCAAACCTGGGGAAAAGCAGATACTGGCAGGGGCCAGTAAACTGGAGGGTGGAAATGGGGCACATAAGGTGGTGAAAGAAGATAAGGTGGTGAAAGAAGATAGATTTTTAAGGGTCACCAGGGGAAGTAGAGGACTGAAGGGTAGGGTTGCATCTTCCCACCTAGTTGATCCCAACAGATTAACAGTTTTAGGTGAAGATGTGGAGGACGACAGCACAGATGTAGCATGTATGGAGTGGGCTGTTCCCTTGAGCAACCAGAGGACCGCCATCTCTAATGCAAGGGAGGGAGAACTGGGGGCTAGGAAGGACAGGACAGGCTTTTTCTCATCTTTTCAGATTTACTTTTGTCTGTTTATGTGCCGCTGGATTGGAAAAAAGCTAATGTAATAACAATATTCAAAAAAGGCAGTCATTCCCATTCTAACCTCTCCTTTTGGGATCTGAAATTTCCCATAAGCACTGTGACTTTTAGGTCTTTCAGGCTGAGGCAGACCCTGAGGCAAAGGATGAACTCTCATCGATTCACAATTAATAACAATAAACGAGATGTCCCTGTGGGTGCCCATTTCTGCAGCCAAGGACATAGCCTGAAAGACCTAAAAGTCACAGTGCTTATGGAAAATTTCAGATCCCAATAGGAGAGGTTAGAATGGGAATGTAAACTTATACAAAAATTTGGGACTCTGGACTCAATAAAGATCTAAACTTTATGTGTCACTATGTTTCTAATCTTAATGTCATGTAGAGTTAATCAGACTATATTCCTCTAAACCACCCAAACCCATAAATATCTCATTTATACCAGACCCTCCATGGACACTAGAGGTGAAGTGTATCTAATTGTTTATTTAACCCCTGCTAATTCTTTTATTACTGCCTGTGATCATTGAATGTGTATTTACTGTTTTATTTACGACAGCCATTGCCAATCAGGCATGGGTGCAAAAGATAACATCTATGTAATGTCAGAAAGTCTTTGTTCTAGTATGTATCAAATACAGTGCTTTATAAGATTCAGTATTGTATCATGCCTGAGGAAGAAGCCTAGTGCTTCGAAAGCTTGCATTTTCAATCATTTTAGTTAGCCAATAAAAGGTATTACTTTATATCCAAGATGTCTTCACATTTATCAACATTGAATCTCATCTGCCATTCTGCTGCTCATTTTGATAATCTATCTAGGTCTGCTTGCAGCACTTGCACATCACTTGAAGTTTCTGAAGCTCTGCATAGTTTAGTGTCATCAGCAAACACTGAGACCTTGCTCTCAATGCCCCCTTCTAAGTCATTTATAAACAGATTAAACAGAAGCGGCCCCAGTACAGAACCCTGAGGTACTCCGCTTAGAACTTTAGCCCACATAGATGTAGCTCCATTTACCACCACTCTCTGTTTGCGATCCAATAATTAGGTCTCTATCCATGAACAAATGTTTTCTTCAAGGCCAACAGCCCTCAGTTTATACATTAGTCGCCTATGTGGCACAGTATCAAAAGCTTTCGCAAAATCCAAATATACCACATGGAAAGGGTTCAGAGAAGGGCAACTAAATTAATAAGGGGATTGGGGGAGCTTGAATATGAAGAGAGACTGAAAAGTTACAATTATGTACGCTGGAGAAAAGGCGCTTGCGTGGGGATATGATTACTGTGTATAAATACATTAACGGGCCATGCAATAAACTATCTGGGGCATTGTTCACCATAGAACATGTCAAAGGACACGAGACATCCCTTAAGACTTGAAAAAAGTTTAGGCTTCAAGCTCGGAAGGGTTTTTCACTGTGAGAACGGTAAAGCTATGGAACTGTCTTCCAGTGGACTTTGTTATGGCAGGTTCATTGGTCATTTTCAAAAAAAAGCTGGATGAGTTTCTGCAAACAAGGAATGTTCAAGTTACTGGTATTGATACATAAGTAGAAGTTGATCCAGGGAAATTTCCGTTGCCATTTGGAGTCAGGAAGGATTTTTTCCCCCTTCATAAATTTGGTGGGGGGTTTTGCCTTCCTCTGGATCAACAGTTAGGCAGGAAATGAGATATTGCTAGATGGGTTGGACTGGATGGACGTATGTCTTTATTCAACCCCAAATACTATACTACTGCTGTGCCTGAATTTAACTTCTTACTCGCTTCTTCATAAAAACCAATTAATTTGTCTGGCATGATCTATTTCTCATAATTCCATGCTGACTACTACTAATAGATAATCCTGGAGACAAAGTCAAGGATATGATCCCGTAACAAAGTTTCCAGCACCTTCCCTACCACTGATGTTAGGCTTACAGGTCATAGTTACCAGGCTGTAAACGACTACCTATTTTGAATATTGGTATTACATTGGCTTTTTTCCAATCAGCGGCACATCCCCAGACCAAAGCGAATCTGAAAAGATGAGAAACAGTGGTCTAGATAGAACTGAACTAAGCTCTTTTAAAATCCAGGATGCAATCCATCTGGTTGGGGCTTTATGTATTAACTTTGTCTAATTGTTTCCGTACCATATCCTCTGTTAGCCAATGTGAATACTCTTAATTTCTTCCCTGCATATTATTACAATCCCTACTGTAAGGACAAGGATTTTCAACAGTAAAAACGATGTAAAAAAACGGTTTAGCAGCCACCTCAGCCCCATTATTTAATGGTCCCACATTCTCAGTCCTCATCTTTTTACCATTTATATACTTAAAAAACATTTTGGGGTTGGACTTGCTTTGTTCGGCAATCCGTATTTCATTTTCTATTTTAGCTAGTTTAATTGCTTTTTTACACACTTTATTACAGCATTTGTACTCGCTGTAAGCCTGTTCTGTTCCCGCTGTTTTCAAAATTTTAAAAGCCTTTTTCTTTTTTTCCATTTCCCTTTTTACCTGAGCATTAAGCCATGCAGGAGTGGACCTAATTTTTTAACACTTGTTCCTACAAGGAAACGATTTAGAAATGTAATAGTTTAATATCCCTTTAAAAGTGGTCCACATCTGCTCTTTATCTTTACCTAGAAACATTCCCCCCAGTCTATAAGCAGGAGCGATTCCTTCCTAAAGTTAAAAGTTTTTGTTAACCCAGTGCACTTTAGTTTTTTGCAACCCATATTAAATGACACTATATCATGGTCACTATTCCCTAAGCTTCCAATTACCTTCATCTCCAAAATGAGCTCAGGGTTATTAGATATCACCAGATCCAACAACGTATTCTGTTCTAGTAGGAACTTCTACCATCTGTGAAAGAAAATGCTCATATAGGAAATTTAAGAACTTTATTCCTTTTGAGGTGCTGGCAGTTCCCTTACTCCAATCTATGTCAGGTAGTTAAAATCCCCCATAACCAGAACAAGCCCCATACCACAGCCTTCGCCAACTGCATATGGAGATTCATTTCCACCTCCTCCCCGGCATTTGACGGCTTATAACTACTCCAACAATTAATTTACCTACCTTCTGCTTCCTGTACACGTTCCACCCAATTGTTTCTGCCGTATCGTTTACTCCCCCATCTATTTCCATCTTTTAAATTTGGCTTCAATTCCTGTTTAAAATACATACATACTCCTCCCTCCTTTCTTATTAACTCTGTCATGTCTAAATAAGGAGTATCCTTCAATATTTACTGTCCAGTCATTAGCGCATGATTCTGCTATACCAATCACATCATACCTTTCCTTTAAAGCTATTATTTCAAGTTCCCCGGTTTTTCCAGCCAGACTTCTTGATTTGTAAACATACATTTTAGATTATCAATTGATTTACTTCCATGCATGGTCGTACATGCCTCCTTATCCTCTATGCTCCCCCCCCCTCCCCTTCTCCATCCTTTGTTGTGTTAATGCCCCCTGATCCCTTACTTCTCTATCTACCCCTGTGTAGTTCAACTACCCTCCCCCACATACCTAGTTTAAAATCTCCTTCTCCCCCAAAACAGCTGCACCATCACCATTGAAGTGCAATCAGTCTCTAATAAAGAGCCTGTAGCCAACAGAAAAGTCAGCCCAGTTCTCTAAAAACCCAAACCCCATCTCCTTACACCACCCCCTTAGCCACGCATTTATACTCCTGAGCTCCCGTTGCCTCCCTAGCATAGCACGTGGCTGCGGTAGTATTTCTGAAATCACTACCCTTGAGGTCCTTGCTTTTAACTTGGCCCCTAATTCTCGGAAATCATTTTTAAGGACCTCACCTCCACCTCTAACTTTGTCATTGGCACCAATGTGAACCAAGACCGCCGGGTCACTCCCAGCCCCACCCAATAATCTGTCTACACGATCCACCACATGTCGAACCCTAGCATCTTGGAAATGGAAGTAGTTCAGAGAAGGGCAACTTAAATAATAAGGGAATTAACTATGCAGGCCAATCAAGTTAGACAAGTTAGGGCTGTTTACATTGTAGAAACATCCTTTGCACGGGGATATGATCACTTTATACAAATATATTAATGTGCCATATATTAAACTCTCTGGTGCATTGTTCACCAGGACTTGTGGCCATCCTTTTAGAAGAAAATTAGTTTCATCTTCAGGTTAGGAATGGTTCTTTTCATGGTGAATGGTGAAAACTGTCTTCCAGCAGATGTGGCAATTGTAAGTTCATTGAATAGCTTTAGGAATGGGCTGGATAGTTTCTAAAGCTAAAAAATATTGAGAATTACTGGTATTAATACATAAACTGTAGTTCTGGTTGATCCAGGCATACTATCCGATTGCTATTTGGAGTCAGGAAGGGTGAAAAGGTTGGACTTGATGGATGTATGACTTTATTCAACCTTAATTACCATGTTACTGCTTTTATAAATATGGCCCTATGTGAATACCTAGTGGTTAAAGTGTATGTATACTATAAAAATAACTTTGTGTCCTCTTAAAGGGTATGTCCACCCTAAAATTTTTTTTACCTAACATTCCCCCTGTCCTCCCAGCCCCAACCGCTCTATTAGTATCATCAGAAAATGCCCCAAACTTTACTTACCTTCCCTCTTTCCTCCACCGCGCTGCCAGGCCCTCTGCTTGCGAGAAAATGCAAGCAGAGGGGCTGGACCAGCAGTCGCGTCTGTGATTGGCTGAGCAGGCAGCCAATCACGGACGCGGCTGCTGGGAGTTCAGTACGGCGGAGGAAAGAGGGAAGGTAAGTAATGTTTTGGGCATTCTCTGATGATACTAATAGAGCGGTTGGGGCTGGGAGGACGGGGAATGTTAGGTAAAAAGATTTTTACACTAGGGGGAGGGAATCCTAATCGGGGGGGGGAGGGAGGGAGGGGGAGAAGGGCTGCAGTACGATGCCAAACTTTTCCCGGATGCCAGATAGGAGCAGAGTCCTATATGGACTCTGCTATCCTCCTGGTGGGCAGTTTTTGGGACTTTGGGGGGGGACTACAGAGAGAACCATATGGAGCTGGGATGTGAGGTAAGGATTTAAACTACACTACACAATGGGGCCAGTAGTGGGGGGGATTATAGTTTTGGGGGTGGACATGGCCTTTAATCTATAAATAAATATATGTAAGTAGCAATTTATCTGAGGTGTGTGTTTTGCTACATGCCTTCAATACAGAACTTGTTTTGCTCTGTCCACTGGCCATACCAACCAACTGTCAATACTGCATACAGCACACCAACTGTCACATCATTCCAGCTACAGCAAAAGTGCTTATAGAAATGCTGAAATGTAAGATGTTTCAAATTGGACATCTAAAGAAATAGGGGGCAGATCAATTAAAAAATGGTGATAGTTGGGATGAATTATAGTTTCCTCAAGCGGGAAATTAAAAAAAACTAATTGTCCAGTGTACATACCCTTTAAGGTCCTAGTGCCCCAAGGAGAATTTAATAGTGATGTTCAACCGTGCAAACTGATGAGAACCCTGTGATTTAGTGCTTTAGTATAGTGGTGTGGGGTATTGTTATGATTAACATAAGAAACAGTATTTTAATTTCTGTTAAAGAGAATGTCCACCCCCAAAACTAAAATTTAACCCACTACTGGCCCCACTGTTTAGTTTAAATAAATCCTTACCTCACATCACTTTATGGTTCTCCTGCAGTGCCTGTTTAAAGTTCAGAAAACTGAAGAGTAGGCGCTGTCTGTGAGTAATACGGTCCCTGCTTCTTCCTTGCCCTCAGAGAGGTTTCATGCAATCCTTTCATCTCACTTCATTCCTTTGGACCCATCTTGGCTTCTTCATCCCCTAACTAAAAAAGCTTATTTGGTAGTTTAGCCGACCCTAAACTGCCAAGTTTATTTTGTAAAAGAAGCAGCAGAAATGTACTTACGATCATTTGCTTCCTCAAGTGCTCTGCATTGCCGGCAGCCACCTCTGTGATTGACTGCCTCCCAGATGCGGCTGCCGGTCTGGCTCCTTCCGGTAAGCAGAGGGCCAGGAACAGATCGCTGTGGGAATGAAGGAGTGTAAGTGCATTTTTGTGGCTTCTTTTATAAAACAAACTTGGTGGGGTGGGCTAGGGTGGACTTCACTACAGAAAAAGTTTTTCTTGAGGGGGGAGATACCCTTTAATGATTGTTGGTAATGCTGATAGTTGAATAAAAAGGCTGTGGCTCACTTTCAACTGTTCTAGTGCTCACCTAAGCATAACTTTATATTTTCAAGCCCGGGAGGCCGGGTACTTACAAGTACGCTTTAGGAGGAGGCGTATAGTCCAGGAATTGCAGGACACAGAGGCTGCTGGGAAATGTAGGCTGGATGCCGGAACAAGGAGCTGCTGGGAACTGTAGGCTGGATGCTGGAACAAGGTGCTGCTGGGAACTGTAGGCTGGATGCCGGAACAAGGTGCTGCTGGGAACTGTAGGCTGGATGCCGGAACAAGGAGCTGCTGGGAACTGTAGGCTGGATGCTGGCAAGGTAAGAAACTGGAGATTGGATGCAGGCAAGGTAAGTATCTAGAGACTGGATGCAGGCAAGGTAAGTATATAGAGACTGGATGCAGGCTAGGTAAGTAACTGGAGCGGTAAAGGTAGGTACAGGATCCAAGGCAGGTGAGTACAGGAGCCAGGGAGGTAGCAAATGCTACAATCGGGTACCGGGTCCAGGAGGACACCGGCTTTTGAATTTTCGCGCCGCTCCGGCGTGTCGGTGTCGTGACGTCATGACGTTGACGCCGCCCACCCGGAAGTGCAGAGCGGTGCTGGACCGGAGCGGCAGGTAAGTTCGTGACAGTACCCCCCCCTTACGGGGGGCCACAGGACCCAACGGACCAGGTTTCCCTGGAAAACTCCTGTGGAAAGCTCTGACTAGACAAGGAGTGTGCAAATCAGAATGTTTAATCCAAGCTCTTTCTTCTGGACCAAAACCTTTCCAGTGGACCAAATACTGAAGAAACCTCCTCAAGAATCTAGAGTCCAAGATCTTCTCGACCTCAAACTCCTGCTGACCATCAACGGAAATTGGAACGGGAGGTAGTAAAGATGTGGAATACTGATTAGAGCATACTGGTTTGATGAGAGAAATATGTAACACGTTAGGAATCCGCATGCTGGAAGGAAGTTGGAGGCGAACAGCCACTGGACCGACTAAATCCAGGATAGTAAAAGGATCAATAAATTTGGGTCCCAGTTTGGAGGAAGGAACCCGTAGGTTAATATGAGCAGAGGAGAGCCACACTTTATCTCCAACAGAATAAGCTGGGGGTTCTCTACGTCTCCTATCTGCTGCAGTTTTTTGTACCAAAGCAGATTTCTGAAGGCTGATTTCTGTAGCATGCCAGATAGCGGTAATCTGGGCCGCAGAGTCATTGGCAGCGGGTACTTGTGTGAAAATAAAATCTTGAGGAAAACATCTAGGATTCGTCCCAAAGACACAAAAAAAAAGGAGATTTCCCAGTAGAAGCATGAGGTGAATTGTAATGGGCAAACTCAGCCCAAGGCAGAAGGTCAGCCTAATCATCCTGAGTATAGGAAATGTAACAACGAAGATATTGTTCCAAAGACTGGTTAGTGCGTTCAGTAGCCCCGTTGGACTGTGGGTGGTAAGCCGAAGAAAATTGTAACTTGATGTTCATGGACTTACAAAGTGCTCTCCAAAATTTGGAAACAAATTGAGTACCTCTGCCAGATATTATTTCAGAAGGGAGTCCATGAAAGCAGAAGATATGTGAAATAAATAGTTGAGCTCCTAACTCGTTGAAGATGGTAGTTTGGGGAGGGGTACAAAATGGGCCATTTTGCTGAAGCGGTCTACTGTCACCCATATAACCGTGTTTTTATTGGAAGGCGGAAGTTCAACAATAAAGTCCATGGATAGATGGGTCCAAGGTCGGACGGAATGGGGGGGGTTGAAGAAGACCACAGGGGAGGGTTCTAGAAGTTTGGATTGAGCACAGCTGGTAACGCTTGAATAAAGTCTTTAATCTCTTTCTCATTTTTGGGCCACCAAAGGGAACGGGCAATAATATCAAAAGTTTTGGTACACGGGATGCCCGGCTTGCTAGGAACAGTGAGTATGAAGAGAATAGTTTTCCGAAGAGAAACAGGAACAAAGATTTTGCCAGAAGGTGTGTCAGGAGGAGCAGAATTTGTGCGGAGATATAGAGGCCAAAATTTTAGTGGTTGGGATAATGGAGCCCTTATCTTGATTAGTACAGTCGGAAGCGCAACAAATGATCTGGAAAGGGCATCAGCTTTTTTGTTTTTGGAACCAGGTTGGTAAGTGATAACAAGTTGAATCGGGAAAAGAATAAGGACCACCGGGCTTGAGGGGGAGGATTAACCTTTTAAAATTCTGGATGTATTCGAGGTTCTTATGGTCGGTAAGGATGGTGATAGGTACAGAGGTGCCTTCCAATAGATGACGCCACTCCTCGAGGGCCAGTTTGATAGCAAGAAGTTCCCTATCCCAACATCATAGTTCGCTAGTTGGGTAGAAACTCTTGGAGAAATATGCACAGGGATGGAGTTTCCTTTTAGTGGCCTTTTCTTGGGAAAGGACCGCTCCTGCTCCCAAGTCCGAGGCATCAACTTCGATGTAGAGGGAAGACTAGGATCGGATGTACTAGAACAGGTGCATCAGCAAAGGCTGCCTTGAGTTGTTTGAAGGCTTGAGGGCTGCAGCGGTCTTGAATGGCTGAAACTTTCACGGGATCCATCTGGAAAACCTTGCGCTGATACAATGTAGCCCAGAAAGGGTACTCGCGAAACCTCAAACAGACACTTTCCAATTTGGCATATAGGCTATTCTCTCTCAGATGTAGTAACACCGTTTAACATGGAGGCAGTGTGAGGGTAGATCTTGAGAAAAGATTAAAATGTCATCTAGATAAACAACTACAAGATTCCCAACATATCCCAGAAAATGTCATTCACAAAATTCTTGGAACACCGCTGGAGCATTACAAAGGCCAAAGGGCTACAGAGTATTCGTAGTGACCGTCCCGAGTGTTAAAGGCTGTTTTCCACTTGGCACCTTTACGTATACGGATCCGTTGTATGCCCCGAAGGTCCAGTTTGGTAAATATTTTAGCCCTTTATCTGGTCAAACAGTTCAGAGATGAGAGGAGAGGATACCGTTTTTTTTGTGATTTTATTTAACCACGGTAGTCGATGCAGGGTCGTAAACTTCTGTCTTTTTTTCAAACAAAAAAGAACCCAGCTCCAGCAGGGGAAGTGGAAGGTTGTTATAAAACCCCTGACAAATGTTCAGTAATATACTCTTTCATGGCTAGAGTTTCAGAAGGAGAGAGTGGGTATGTGTGTCCCCACGGAGGCATAGTACTGAGAGAAGATCGATGGGGCAATCGTAGGATCGGTGCGGTGGTAACATTCTCAGCTCGCTTTTACAAAACACATCAGAGAAATCATGTAACATTCAGGGAGATCTTTCTCAGATTTATTTTCACAGTAATGGTGGTGCAATGAGTAGAAAGGCAATTTTGAAAAAGAAAGGACTCCAAGACTTGAGTTCATTGCTAGACCAATCTATGGGTTGTGTAATCCATGGAAGTCGAGAATCAGGGAAGAAGAAGGGCTTTGGATGACAAGAAAAGACAAACGTTCTTGGTGAAATATGCCAATACGAAATAGGACTTCGTTTGTAGATTGGAGATAAATTCAGAAGCCAAAGGGTTATTGTCAATAGCCCGAACTCGAAGAGGTTGCTGCAAGTGTAGTAAGAGGAAGCCCCCAATTGTGCTGCATAGGTAGAATCAATGAAGTTTCCAGCTGCACTGGAATCGACAAAGGCCTGGGGAGGAAAAAGTTTTACCATTAAAGGTGATAGTTGCTGGTAGAAGAGTGTTCAATGGTTCAAATGCGGAGACTTAACATTACCTAGAAGGAGCTCCTCCTTAACTTCTAGGTCCTGGAGTTTCCTGGCTTCTGGGGACAATGTCTTACAAAGTGTCCTTGTCCAGCACAATAGAGACAAAGTCCATTAGTACGTCGGCGTGATTTTTCCTCAGGAGACAGATGAGTGCCGCCAATTTGCCGAAGATATTGGTTGCGGAAAGGTCTGAGCAGGCCTAGGAAAGGTCTTAGGGAAGTTGGAACGAGCTCTGCAGACCTTTCTGTCTGCCTTCACGAAAGGGGGTATCAATTTGTGCATCGTAATCAAGTATTCCAATGGACAGGTAATCTCTAGATACTAATTCATCCTTGAGGCGATCAGAGAGTCCCTGCCAAAAGGCTGCTGTAAGTGCTCATTGTTCCAAGAAGTCTCCGCGGCAAGGGTACGAAATTCAATAGCATATTGACCCACAGAACAAGACCCGGAGCTGCATCAAACGGGAGGAGGAGCAGAGGTTCTTCCTGGAGCATCGAAGGGCCTGCAAACATATTCAGGAAGTCGGTAACATATTGATAAGAGGATTCTTTCTCCCATAGGGAGAGAAGCCCAGGCCAGAGCATTGCCCTCCAACAAGGCGATGATATAACCAACCTTTGCACGATCTGATGCAAAATGAGATGGTTGAAGTTCAAATTAGATTCGGCACGATTAATGAATCCACGGCAGGCTTGGGCATCACCATTGAACCGTGAGGGCGGAGGATGCGGGGCTCTCTCCGAAGAGAAGGGTCACTGGATCCGGACATAGAAAGGAGGCAGCGTAGACCCGGAGCAGAGGCAGAAGCTGGGGTAGCCGGACAGCGAGGGTGTCCATGAACTGAGCCAACTGGCCCTGATGGTGTTCAAAAATGTCCATGCGTTTGGACAAAGTTTGGAGAGTTTTACTCAACTTGCCATAGCCCTTCAGGCATTTCCATGGTCCGTTGTACTGTAATAAATGGCCGGGAGGCCGGGTACTTACAAGTACGCTTTACGAGGAGGCGTATAGTCCGGGAATTGCAGGACACAGAGGCTGCTGGGAAATGTAGGCTGGATGCCGGAACAAGGAGCTGCTGGGAACTGTAGGCTGGATGCTGGCAAAGTAAGAAACTGGAGATTGGATGCTTGCAAGTTAAGTATCTAGAGACTGGATGCAGGCTAGGTAAGTAACTTGAGACTAGATGCAGGCTAGGTAAGTAACTTAAGACTGGATGCAGGCTAGGTAAGTAACTGGAGCGGTAAAGGTAGGTACAGGATCCAAGGCAGGTGAGTACAGGATCCAGGGAGGTAGCAAACGCTACAATCGGGCACCGGGTCCAGGAGGACACCGGCTTTTGAACTTACCTGCCGCGGGACGGGAGCGGCAGGCAAGTTCGTGACACCATCAAAACTTACATTATCATTTATTTTGGCTGCTGGGCTAAGGCCTTGTCTCTGTAGTAGGGAGGATAAGACCCCCCTGTCATTTTCAGTCACTCCCTTGGCTCCCCTGTTTGCTACGCTTAAGACTAATACCATTTAAATTCTTTTAGGGGGGATTAGAGAAATTAGCCTCTATACTGAAGGTTATAAATATGTTTGTCTCATGTTTTTAAGTTGTTACATATATGATACAATATCAATGGCTCAGTAAAATGCATATTACCCTATAAATTCCTTTAGCTTATTATATTTTAGTGGTAAATTTTGCAGTTCTAACTAAAGATACTGTAATGTATCTTATTTACTCTTACTAATGCATTGCTGTTTTACCAAGTGAATTAAGACTGAACTGAGCTGGTCTGCTATACATCAGTTGTTCTTCACCATAAAATTGAAACATAAATTTTGGACAGCACATTAATTGTGTGTAGTAAGTCAATACGGATATCTATTTTTTTCCAAATTGTTCAGAAAGGGCACAGAAAACAATTCAGGGGAAAAGAAAACTCTTTAATATCCTTTAGCTTATAAAGACATAACACGGTGGCATTTCTGGCAGTCTACTGTCCTTTCTTCTTTTTTTTTTTTTTTTTTTAAATACTGTCAAATTAGAAAGTAATAACACAAACTCTCTGGAAAGTTCAGGGTTTTAACTTTCTTACTGCAGAAAACAAGAAAAACCTGCTGAAGATTAAAACAGATAATATACATAATACTAAACTTAAATCCAATAGAATAAGAGTTATTACTGCATGTAAATGATGTTGGATATGTACAGGCAGTTGCATAAATAAAAATCACTAGCCCCCCTTGCAGAACTATAATGGAACCCCCATCCAGTTTTCTATACAGTGGATGCCCGTGACAGTTCCTGTATCCTTTCTGTACCTGTACCTCTGTGTACTGGCTGTACACCTGTCATACTAGGATGCATTTTATACATCCTGAATACAATACTTATCCATGCAATCCTGGTACAATCACAAGCAACCATGTAGCAATTATGTTTGATGTTGAACGCACTGTACCTGCTGTGATTGTAAGATTTGCAGTATTTGATATTTGCGTTTGACAAGATATACCATGACTTAAATGGATAAAATTCACAAGGCTAAATCATAGTTTCTACAAAAGTGTCACATACACAGTCACAATTTTTGGCCATGCCCACTTTTAAAGGGTATCTCCACACCCAGAACAAAAACTTCAGATTAAGATTAAGGATTTTAGGTTTAAAACACCTAAATCTGCCCCTAAATGTACTTACCATCCTTTGTTACCTTACAAAGAGAGGGGTGAGGGGATGATTTCCACTGTGCATGCCATAATCCCCTCAGAGGAGCAGGAAGTTGCAGATATGGATTACACACAGACAGGCTTCTGCTCTTTCGTTTTTTGGACTTTCATCAGGCCCTGCAAGTAAAGTCTATAGAAAGTCATGTCAGGTGGGAGGGGGAATACAATAACAGGCTGAGCAAAACAAATACTGGATTGAAGGCATGCAGCAACACACACATGCTAGAGTTAGGACTACTTACATTTATCTACTACAGTATATAAAGTAGAAATCTTGTGAGTATGTATGTATATATGTGCTCATCACACAGCCACACCCGAATGCATCCACATAATGGCTACGCCCTCTGAAACAGGGGTGTAGGGATCACTATAGCCACCATAGCAATTGCTATAGCAGGTCTAGGTCCCCTGTAGGCAGGTCAACCCTTCGAAGAAAAATGTTACCTCACGTAGTTCAGCCCCACAAACCTTTTCCTTTTTCCTTTTAACCTAAATCTTTTAAAGATTCTCACAGGTTTAAGTGAAACGAAAAAGGGGTTTGTGGGGTTGAACTACGTGAGGTAAATTTTTTCTTAGGAGGCTGGACATGCCCTCTAAAAAACCTTGCTGCAGTTTGGCCGGATTAGGATGAATTGCACCGAACAGTTTTTTATGTGGGGGGCAACTAAATTTTGCTATAGGGCCCAGTGATATCTAGCTACACCCGTTTAGAAATAACAACAATCCAAGGGATAGAGACCATGTATACACTGTAACTGTATGTACTGAAAGGGAAAATCCTCTGTATCATGAAACCCTCTACAGTATATTGAAAAATCTTTTTTTATCTGCCTCTCTCTTTTGTATAAATGGCTTAGGACTTACCTTTGCCGCAAGGGTATAACTGCTGTTGGGACTCTGAAAGTAAATCTTCCCTTTGCCCTCCTCATAGCTAGGCACAGCAGGATGCGATGTGACTGCAGTATACGGAATTGATAGGGAGAAGGAAAGTGAGAGGAAGGGTAGAAGCTAATCTAAGGAGGTAAATAGTGTCTGTCCGTTCCTGAAATGTTTTTTGAATTTCCTGTGGTGCTAGGAAACAGAGACATATCTATTCATACCCTCCAACTGTGCCATTTGGCCAGTACAGCACTGGTTTTCAAGCTCCTATCATTTTTTCCTGCCTAAAGTACTGCTTGCAATTCTTCTAAACCAAAGCAATTCTAAACACTCACACCCTCTCCCAGACCTGCAGCAACATTGTATTAACTGTATCAGGAGCTGATTTGCAAGGTCTGCTCCTGAAGTAGATGATGCAATGTTGCGACTACCAGCAGGTCTGGGAGGTGGGAATGTTTAGAACTGGTTTGGTTTAGAAGAATTGAAAGCTGGATAGGAGATTGTGACATAAAAAACTGGGGCCTCCAAAATTTTCCGGGGGGGTTCATCACAGTCAGTCAGGCTGGGGACAGACATTTTAGAGGCCAGTAGTATAGGGGGGAAAATAACTGCTGTATAAAGTGTAGAGGGCCATATTCTGCTGTCAATGTATATGGGAACGCCACCTTGTTTTAATATTTTATTAATTTACTAATAAATTAATTTAATAGTTTACTATTCCCTGGGCATTAACTGAGATAACATTGTTTTTAATGTACAATAGTATAAAAGCAACAAAAGATTGAGAACTCCCTGATCAAAAAATGTACCACCCTGTGCCACCCAAACCAATTCTACCACCCTGTGCCACCCAAACCTGAGCAGAATTCTACTCTACTTTGTACTGTTTGATGTAGTGGATGCAAACATCCATGCTACTTCCCCTCGACTACCTTGCATAATCCAACACCTTGCCGTTACCTATTTTTATCAATATCCTACCCAAAATGATTGTAAGTCTATCAATTGTCATAGGGGAGGAATTGATGGCATAACATGGCATAGCATTAAAAACAACCAAGATAGCAAAGAACTAGAATAAGAGTGTAAACATTTTGGATCTTGAATCTTTTTTTTTTTACATTTTTATTTTATACTTTTTTGATATACCGTACCTCCTAAAAGTTAAAAAATGCATCTTTATAGGAAAACAAGTAGGAAACAACATGTATAGAGGATAATTCAAAATTGTGTATATTTCGTTTTGTGTTAAAGATCTTATACATTTTTACGACTAATATTGGCACGAGTTCTTTACATGACATGATTAAGGCTGTCCAGCTGTTGTATCCATGGTTTTGAATTGCCCGAGTATGCATCTTAAATATGGATTCTGCAGCTCAATAAATAGTGCTCACAAAGGAATTGAGTTTGCATAAAAAGTGACGATATGTTTGCAAGAAATGCAATTCATTCATTCATCACTAAGCAGGGGCGTAACTACCAGGAGAGCAAAGCAGGGACGTAACTACCAGGAGAGCAGGTGGAGTAGCCATCTTCTTATTTTTCCTATGGCAATTATTGCCTCCTCCCAGAAATACCCTGTGGATGATGCACGGATAGGGGCCCCATCATAGTTTTGCTGGGGGACACAGATTCCTAGTTACCCCACTGTCACTACGTACATATAACTATGTTATTTATTATGTGACTTCATAGGTTTAAGTTTGTCTGCTACACAGGATGTGATGTGTATTGTAATGGACATATACACCCAGGCTCCTTATATACCACCTCCAGCCTGCAGGTGGTGATAGTAAGGGATAAAAGACAAGACATCCCTGCTCTCCATGGCTAGGAGGAGAGAAAGTGAAAGTAGATTGTGGTGTGTGCTTTGGAGTGATATTGAATGGAACACAAGATCCTGTGTATAAAATCCTGTTACCACATGTTGGGAGGACAGATTATTGGACAGACGATTTACCTTATTGGATACAAATAGGGATGGGCGGTTCACGGATCCGAACCCGGATCCGCCGCGGATTTATCCCCTTCGCGAACGGCTGATTTTTCCGGATTTTCCACCTTCCGAACTTCCGATTCGCGGATTTTTAATATTTTCGAAAATTTTAGAAATTACGAGTTTTCACGTAATTTCGAACATTTTCGAAAATACGAGAAAACACGTAATTTCGAAAATTTTCGAAAATACAAGGGTTTCTTTTATTTCCATACATACGTATTTTCGAAAATTTTCGAAATTACGAGGATTACTCGTATTTTCGAAAATACATATACTAGTTTGGATGGAGGACTGTGTGAGCCTCGTTTTCATCTTTTGTGTGGTCTCCCCTACATAGAGGAGGACACATGGGCAAACCAAAACATAAACCACATATCGTGATTCACATGTGTAATGTACATGTAATGTCCATGTATTCTTAAGACTTCCCCTGTTCTGGGATGAATGAATTCATTACCCCTCAATATCATTTTACAACAGATGCCCCCCATACAAGGGAACATCCCCTTATTTCCACTCCTGAGCCACGATCCCCCTTCTTTATTAGGGGTCCTAATTGTGTTGGACGAGACCATAGATTTAATGGATTTACCCCTCCTATACGAAATAAGAGGTGGTTGAGAAACAAAAGAGGATTCCGCAGGGGCTTCGGGTAAATTTAAGACCCACATTTAGAACCAAATTTACTCAAATTCTGAATAAATGCTCGCTAGATATCATCCTATTGACCATTGACCACACCAAAAAAGAATTGGCCGCTCTCAAACCTGATATTGACAAAGTTGATCTACAACTCTCCACTTGCCTCGATAGCAGTGTCCTATCCACCTTTAAAGCAGAGATGGAGGACAGGCTTAAACGCTATTGTGCAGGGGGGTGAGAAACGCAAAAGAATAAAAAAAGCAAGTTTGACCGTGATCTATATGATTACCAGATGGGCCGAGTTTACCAATGGTGACGAGCGTTTGCCAGAACCGGAAGTGAACGGAGGCTTCGGACAACACAACCGAAAAGATCTCGCTCAGCGCCGGATATCTCGGGTGAGCATGACAGCGGTGTACCAAGTGGAAATGAGTCTACCCCTTTTTGGAACGGACGCCAGCCCGCCGCAGGTGGAGGAGTGGCCGCAGGTGGAGACGATGGCAAGGAGCACCAGGAAACTGATGCTCAGTCAGAGGGGGAGACAGCTCAAACCGAAAAAAGGCAAGTGATCTTCAATTTATCTGCTGTACCCCTGACTGATGATCAAAGTGGGGCCCTTTCCAAGGGATTGGGTTTTGTGCCCACGTTCATAAGCAACAAGCTACAAATTGACATTGATTTATACAAGTTTTTTCGTTCTATGAGACTTAAGGCTTTCTTTGCTACTAAACCTGATTGTATCAAGTCCCAAATTGAACAAACTGGTGACTCATTACGGGTTAGTGACTTTGGTATCACTGAGAAGAGCACTTTTGTCCCACCTACTTCCTCGGCTCCGGTTGAGACTTATATACAACAAGTTTTGAATGAAACTAATAAAATGAATATTGCAGATCTAAAAAAATTATTTTGTTAATATTCCCAACAGGGAGAGGGATGCTCTGAGTGATCTGGCCAATGATAGCAGGATAGTCATTCGCCCCTCCGATAAGGGAGGTGCCATTGTCATTCTTGACACCAGCTATTATGTGGCGGAGATCAAACAGCAGCTTGCTGATCCCAATGTTTACTGTAAGTTATCCTTTGATCCATTGTCACGTATTAAAAAATCCATTAATGATTGTCTTCAGATATATGTTGAAAAAGGTGTGTTGAACATTGATGATAAGGAGAAACTGTGTGTCCCATTTCCCAGGACCCCAGTGCTGTACACTCTGCCAAAAATACATAAGGACCCGGTTAGGCCATCGGGTCGCCCCATCGTATCGGGGGTTGATTCGGTCTTTTGCCCATTGGCTACATTGGTGGATAAAGCACTGGGGCCACTGGTTCAGGGAACTCCCTCGTATGTGAGGGATAGCAGATTCATTGATACTGGCCACATTGGATGTGGCCAGTCTTTACACGGCCATTCCACATGATGATGGGATGAGAGCGGTCCGTTGGCTATTTGAAAAGTCGGGAAGTCTCTTTCTGGCTCAGAGAAATTTAATTTTGAGTGTGTTAGAAATTATACTCACTCAGAATTATTTTGCGTTTATGGGTGAGTTCTATTTGCAGTTGCGTGGGACCGCGATGGGTTCTAATGCGGCCCCTGCCTATGCCAATACCTTTATGGTTTGGTTTGAGGACGTGCACGTCTATCGAAGGGATCTCTACCAGGACCACTGTGTGGTTTTCTTGATATATTGGTGACACGAGAAGGACAATTTTTACATACACAGATATACCAAAAACCAACGGATATGAATCAACTATTAATGTATACTATCCAACATCCAGACCATCTCAAACGGTCGATACCGTACAGTCAATTGAAATGGGTGTATAGAATAACGAGTAAGCATGATGAGAGAGAAAGGGGCTTTGACTCCATGTGTGGAGATTTGAAGAAAGGGGATACCCCAGGTCAGTAATGAGGTATGCTGGATTGAAAATTGATACCTATAAAGGAGTCACGCCTACTAGGGGTGACAAAGAAAAGAGGATGCCCTTTGTGACCTCCTATGACCCTTATGGCCGTCATGTCACAGGGATTATACCGAAACATTGGCCTCTAGTACAGGACACCCTAACTAATATTGTTGAATTTTCTCAACCACCTCTTATTTCGTATAGGAGGGGTAAAACCATTAAATCTATGGTCTCGTCTAACACGATTAGGACCCCTAATAATGAAGGGGGATCGTGGCTCAGGAGTGGAAATAAGGGGATGTTCCCTTGTATGGGGGGCATCTGTTGTAAAATGGTATTGAGGGGTAATGAATTCATTCATCCTAGAACAGGGGAAGTCTTTAAAATACATGGACATTACACATGTGAATCACGATATGTGGTTTATGTTTTGGTTTGCCCATGTGGCCTCCTCTATGTAGGGGAGACCACGCAAAAGATGAAAATGAGGCTCACACAGCATAGGTCCTCCATCCAAACTCGGCAGCTAACTTTACCTGTACCGCAACATTATGTGGAAAAAGGTCATTCAGCAGACCAAATTAAATTCACTATTCTAGAGCAGATCAAATTGGATCCCTTTAAGGGAGGAGACTCCAGACGTGCCCTCAAAAGGAGGGAAGTCTGGTGGATTAATAGATTAAAAAGTTTAGTCCCATCAGGTTTGAACAGGGATTACGATCTATATGTGTTTTTATAATAGGTGTGTTTCTTTTCCCAGATATAACACAGGGGGTCACTGTAACTTTTATTTGTACCCACTTTCAAGTGATACATTGTAATTGTATTGATTGTATCAATTTCCTGTCTCCATTTATATAATGCTATTCATGTGTGATTAAATTCAAGGCTTGTTGACTGCTTGAAAAAGGATACTTTCCGAAACGTTGCACTATGTCTGACAAGCTAATAAAGTCTTTTATTGCATCTTACCAAGCTGGAGTTATCTGTTGATGCTGCAGCATACACATTTTTTATTTTGCATCTTTATCTGCAGCTGTACATCCTTATTGTCTTTTGAGTGTGCTGCCGACTTGTCTGCATTGGACATTAATAAAGATATATATATATTATTAATATATATATATATATACAAAAATATAAACTATGCTGCTCAAACCTTTATTCAAAAATACTTTCAGGTGCGGTGCAATGGAGGACCGGCATTTTACATTACACAAAAGACTCCAGCACCAACTACCATACATTATAAATGAATGGAGTAAAAAAATAGACATGTATGCAGACAAATGAAGTATCACCTGCACTGTAGTTCAAATGGATACCTTTAGTTACATTGTTTGTATATACACACAATACAAGGATTGGGGAAGCACTCCAATTAGGCTAATTTACATTTACATTTAGAGGAAGTGCTACTGATCTGGTCAAACATTTATACAAACATAGAAAAGATAATCAATGCACATTCCTAGGCCCCATACAATATCATATTATCTGCACACTGGCATACTTTATAAACAAAGGGGTTTTAGTATACATTACTGTGTAATAAAAAGCCTTCCAAACACGTCAAGGTAACCTCAGTCTGGAAGGTCCTAACTTCTAACCTTTTTAAATTTCTTTTACTTCAATACAATTAGCAAACTTTTGCATTTCTCATCCTTGTATTGTATGTATTTATTGGGAGGCCTGGTCAAGCCTCCATGTGGTAATAGCACCCCCAACACGCCCCTTTAATGGGAGGTCCTATGCCTTTAATATAAAGCACTGGATGGCCTCTTCCCTCATTTTAAAAAGCCAAAGAGCTGGAGGGAAGTGAGAGAGATCCAGTGTGTAAGAATGAGAAATGCAAAAGTTTGCTAATTGTATATATACATATATATATATTCTATGTTTGTATAATGTTTGACCAGATCAGTAGCACTTCCTCTAGATGTAGTTGTAAATTAGCCTAATTGGAGCTTCCACAATCCTTGTATTGTGTGTGTAATATATATATATATATATATTATATATATATATAATATATATATAATATAACATTAACCAAAGGAAGCAGCACTCCTGGGTCTCTTCCAATATTGAAAAATGTATTTCATGCACGCATACGACGCGTTCGGCCCTTACCGGGGCCGTTCTTAAGACCTTTTTGGTCTTGAGAATGGCCCCGGTAACAGGGCCGAAACGAGTCGATATGCGTGCATGAAATAAATTTTTCAATATTGGAAGAGACCCAGGAGTGCTCCGCTTCCTTTGGTTAATGTTCTGTTTGCAGCCTATTACGGAAGCACCTGGGCAGCTGCTTGAAGTGGTTTAGGAGTGCCACTCCACCTTGGTTATTGGATATATATATATATATACTAGCAAAAGTGTGCCCATTGGTGCACAATGGAAATTACTCAGGTCTGAGAGTAGACCCAGGCAATCCTGCAACACTGTGTGGTTGAAACTAAACATGCTAGGTATTCACCACGGCAAGTGGTGATAGTACCTCATATACTATACCAGAAGGTACCTCACAGCTTCATGTTATTATAATAGCATTGCCCTAATAATCTAAGGTATAAACAAACATTTCTCATTCCCAGTTTACCTACAGAAATGGATTTATCCTTTATATACTCTTTTATACAGATCTAATTGAAAATAAATTGCTTCAGAGCAACTGCTTTTTATTTAAGTATTACAGTAAATCCTTGGTATATCTGCCTGGCTGTACCACTAACCAAAAGGCTAAGGACTTGCAAGCGAGCACCTTCATCCCAACCATTAATAGTGGCTGCCAATTCAAATTGTTCTAGCCAATCAGTCCACTCCCTAGTTACCCCATCAAATGGATCAGGTTTAAAAATAGGTTTGGCAATTGGGCCTGGTAGAGGTACTGAGTCTAATTGGGGAATTTCATCTGCAGGTACAAGGACAGGAGGATTTAAATCAATACTATTAGTAGCAGCCTCCATAGCTTAATACAAAGAACAAATATACTGAGAAAACAGCTCTGCTGCCACCAGTTTGTACCAGATCACTGCTTTATGGAGGAATTATGGGTAGCATGGCACACAGTGGGTTACTCTGGTGGTCTGGCACAAAGCAGACAGTGCACATAAACAGGTTCCCCACATAATATGTGCAGTAATCAGGGGTGTCCTTGTGTATGGTGCACCACTTTGAATATTGAACAGGCCTGTATATTGTGTGCCCTTTGTAAGTTGGTGTACACTTATCTGTTGCCTCAGAGTTTGTATCCAATAAGGTAAATTGTCTTTCTAATAATCTGTCCTCCCAACAGGTGGTAACAGGGTCTTATACACAGGATCTTATACACAGGGTCTTATACACGGATCTTATACACAGGATCTTATACACAGGGTCTTATACACAGGCTCTTATACACAGGATCTTATACACAGGGTCTTATACACAGGATCTTATACACAGGGTCTTATACACAGGGACTTATACACAGGATCTTATACACAGGGTCTTATACACAGGGTCTTGTGTTGCAGTGAGTCAATATCACTCCAAAGCACACACCACAATCTACTTTTCACTCCTAGCCATAGAAAACAGGGATGTCTTGTCTTTTATTACTCACTGACACCACCTGCAGTCTGGAGGTGGTATATAAGGAGCCTTGGTGTATATGTTCATTACAATGCACATCACATCCTGTGCAGCAGACAGAAACTTTTTTTGGATTACACTTCCTTTCACAAGGAGCAGACACAGGGGTGTGGTTTAACCTCCCATTTTGACCATTCCATGTTCAAATAGGGATCTCAGCTCTTTAAGTAAGTTTATGTATTTTGTAAATTTTGTGTTGTACCTAATATAAGTCAGTGCTATTCTTTATATGCATTTACTGATGGTCATTTAAATGGTAATAGTAAGATAGTACACACATACATATACACCTTTCCTATATTTAATATCATATACCCCCCACCACTAGTAACTGGACAACACTTTGAAGGGAGGTATATTTCCCTTAGGTTCATGTTTTACTCTGATATGTATTCCAGTTCTGAGTGGGTTAACTCATCCAGAAAGTCTCACCTGGGGAATAATTAAGAGGCTAGGTTTGCTAGCTGCTAGGAGGAGGAGTGAGACTTTGGGGAGTACACTCTGAGATGGTTGTGAGCCAAGTGAAACAGTTTTTGGAGCTGCTGTTTTGGATTTTTCCCCAAAGTGTAAAAAGGACTCTGTAAAGGTACAGTGACTCTGTGGAGGGTGGCATCATTTGTGTTTCACCAGGGATCCCAGTAGGGAACGGTAGTAGCTAGGAAAATACCAAGTGTATTAGTTACAGCCCAAGTGCAGCAAGGATTTTGTTTTGTTTTATTTGTTTTGTTTGATACCTGTTTACCCACAGAGTAAATATCTGTACAAAAAATTTACTTTACCACGCTGAAGACCTGTCTGTTCGTCTGATCCTGCTCACAATATACAAACTTATTTTCTTGATAGCACTCACAGGATTGTATTATTAGAAAACATATTTATTGAAATATTTAAACACAATGCATTTCCACTCGCACAGAAGCCATATTCAGAATGGTGGTGTGATTCTCAAGACGGCCCCTGTGTGAGCGGAAATTCGTAATTTTTTAAAATATTGGAATAAAGATGTTTTCTAATGAAAAAAACCTGAGAGTGTTACCGTGAAAAGACGTTTGTATATAGAATATTTCATGTGCACCCGGGTGGTTGAAGTGGTTTAGCAAGAGTGCCTTTGTGGAAGATTAATCTATATCTATCTATATAAATAAAAGTTAATGTGTGTACGGTATGTATAATTCCATACAAACTTGGGACTTGGTATACATCTTTGTCATCTGTCATCTAATGATGAATTGGATGATTCAGGTGAGTAACTGCAGGGGCACAAGCACCCCTGCAAGATTGGAGGCTTGCCCTCCCCTGAGGCTCCATGATCAGCTGTTTTTAACTAGCTGATTGAGCATATGCAGTAAAGATATGCTCAATCAGCTGTTTAAAAGACCAGAACCGAACCGCCAGAAGTTTTTGTTCGGTTCTGGTCCTTTTTAAAAAAAGCTGATTGTGCGTATCTTTACTGCATCCACGCAATTAGCTGTTTGGAAAGGGGCTGTCTTTCTCACTGACCTCCCATGCTGTGTCCTATTGTTACAACACTGGAGTGATCACCTAAGTTAATTGTGGATGAGATTTGACCTAGAGCTTCTAAAAATAGGAATATGGCGCCAATATGGTGAATTAGAGACTCATTAAATTATCATTAATCTTGCCCATTTATCTACAGCTACAGCTCTCTTTCCTTCAATCAAGTTTTTTTCTCCATTCTTTTTGCTGCCATACACATTTTATTCCTTTAAAAAAAGTGGTATAATAATAATAAAGGACTGAGCTTCACTAAAATGTCCTGCATGACCTTTGAACTTCAGTTAGCTAGCAGAGGAGCAAGAACATGGCTATTTTATTTTGTACCAGCCCATATTACCTGTAAAACTAAATCTGGTGGTTTCGATTTTTTTTAAAATGTATTGTGAGTGCAGAACATTCCTTGTGTAAATATTTGTATTTAAATGTTTTATTGGGAGCTGCAATAATGTTTTCCTTAGTTTGGTTAAACTGGCTTTTTAAACTTTTCAACTTCCTGTGCAATTTGTACCCTATTACTATAGCTATTGGACTAGAAAGTAAAGTTGATACACTGTGGGTAAATTTAAAAATTTCAGTTCACAAACAAAATCTTGCGAAGATACCAGCAAAACAAACCCACATAATTGGGTCTCTCTCTACCTACTTGGTCTTTTCAATATAATTTGCACACATAAGCACCTCAAGTAAAGTATCTTTGTAATAGGTTATGTTATACTTTAAGACTAGGGGACTAGTCCAAATATCCTTTGTCGCACTGAAGATAGCCGCAGCCAATATTTCGGTGTGATTGGTGCTGCGGTCTTCTATTGACCACACGATTGGGCAAAATTTACTAATATATCATTGAATGATGATCTGATTTGGAAAATAACCAAGAATATCAGTCAGTCGAGTAAAGATTTTGCCTTATGTGTTCCTATCCAAAAATATCCAAAAGAACTACTGTTTTATTAATCTCTCCCCTACAAACAGGTAGAAGACTTTCCTGATGGTACTTGAAACTTTAAAAAGGTCTTCAATGTATCATTTTAGCACAATGTGACCCTGACCCTAACCTAAGGAGCTTGTTAGAAGGAATATTTATTAATTAACAATATATGTTGTATCCAGCCATTAGAAACATTTTTGCCTCACATTTTGTGTGTTTTTACAGGGCAGCCATAATCCTGGCAATCTTTAAAAAAATTCTCAGATGCGGATAGTCCGTAATAGAGTTAAAAATCTATTATACAATTTACTCTCATCAGTCTTGAGATACACAGGCAGCTCATTCAGCATTTTGCTCCGTCCCTGCTGCAATATTCAGTTATATGTATGACACATTATAAAAACAAAGTTATTATAGATTTATAGATTTTTCTATTAATTATATGTGCAAATAAAACTCAGTATTGATTTTGTTCCATCACAAATTTCATTTGCATTGTTAGATATGACCAGGATTTGGTGTCTGACTTGACATCACAAGTTGTTTTTCCTCTAGAGTCTCAACCTCTGAAGGGCATCCTCAGGATATTAAAAGGAATAGTTTTTTTTCAGCCTGCTCTTTAGTTCTTGATTTTTGCCTGGTTTATACAATCTCAGAGAAAATAATAACAAAGAAATAGCCAGTGAAGAACTACAGCAGGGGAAAGGCATGTTAAGTGAAGCCATTCACACAAATTTCAAATATGCTTCTTTTCATATGAAACAATGGTACTGTGTTCCTCATATTTTATGTATTAAACTTGTACTGTATATTGCAAAACAAAATGAAAAAAGATAGAAAGATAGTGTTTTCCTTTCTAAACACCTTTCTAAAGCCCATTAATAATCTGTTGACCTGGTTTCAAGCAAAAATGCTTTAATGGGCTTTATCAAAATAGGAATTCTGGTCTGTTAAAACCCCATTTAGCATCCATGCTGTGTACCTTCAAACCAATGTAAAATGTTATGGAAAAACTTCTATAAAAAACAAAATTAGTTGACAAATATTGCGAAGCAAGATAAGAACCAATATAAGGGTTACATTAGTAAACTGTAATATTGGGTAAAAAATGCAAGACATTTAAATATCATCAATATATATACACTGCTGCTTACGTTTCATTGTTACAGTAGCATTCAGATCAACTGCCTGGCAGGTCAATTTTTGACCAATGTTACAGGCCGGGAATGTTGTGGGAACACTGGCAGGAAAGAACAAAAAGGGTAGGAGAGTTTCTGTTTTACCTAATTAATAGAGCTGTCCGAACTTAGTGAAGTTCAGTTAGTTTCCGAACTACCGAACTTCAGTAAAAGTTCAGTAGTTTGGAAACTAACCTATTATGCTCTATGGGAGATAATAGTTAGGAAAGTTTGGTGAATAACAGTTAAAATAAAAATGGTAACTTACTATAATTGGCTGTAGCACCTGGGGAACTTGCACCTGTCACTAAAACTTGTTTAAACACTTCCTTCCCCACGATCAGGCAATTGTCGGGTTTTCTCAAGCTACATTCGAGGGTTATGGCCAATTCAAGGGTTACCGAACACTACATTCGAGGGTTACCAAAGTTGGCAGCTACATTCGATGGTTATTGAAAACGAACACTAAATTCAAAGGTAATAAAGTTTAGTGGGACAGTAATTGCTGTATAAAATATAGGGGGCCAGTAATCACTGTATATAGTAGGCCAGTAATTGCTGTATAAAGTATAGGGACCAGTAATCACTATATAAAGTACAGTATATGAGGCCAGTAATCACTGTATAAAATATTATAAAGTATAGTGGGTCGGTAATCCCTGTATAAAGTATTATAAAGTGAATGGTAAAATTTCGGAGTCCTTTTTATTATTTAGAGGTACAAGACAAGGGTGCCCCATATCTCCTTTACTATTTGCACTAGTAATAGAGGTAGTAGCAATCAGTTTAAGAGCTAATAAAAAAATAAGGGGATTAGAACTAGGCCCCTACAAAGCGAAAATAGCGCTGTACGCAGATGATATCATCGTGTTTCTGGATGCATCTGATGACTCATTTATAGTCTTAAAGTAATAAAGACCATGGTACAGTTTGGGAAGTTTTCTGGGATCAATATTAATTGGGAAAAATCATATATAATGCCTATGGATAAAAACAGCAATACTATCGGATTCACAACCGCATATTCAATCCCGATAGTAGAGTCATTTAAATATCTTGGAATATTTATAACAAGAAATCCAGAGAGTTTTAATTTAAATGTATTACCACTATTGACCTATATGAAGGAAAAAATGTTGCATTGGAAGGCTTTGCCATTAAATCTGTATGGGAGGATTAATTTAAATAAGATTTTTTTGCTTCCCAAAATACTGTATGTTATACAGCATACAATGGTATATATACCAGAGAACTTCTTTTATAAAATAAATAGTATGTTAGTGCCCTTCCTATGGGGGAATGGGCATGCCTAAAACAGCTACAAGCACCAAAAGATAAAGCGGGTCTAGCATTACCCAATATTAAATTACTGGGCAAGCCAACTAAATTATCTAAAATGCTGGATGGGAGATGGTAATCCCACACAATCCCAATATATGCTTAAGTACTATGTAAAAGGACATTACCTGGCCTACATAATGAACCTGGCAAAACATATAGTTGGCAAAGGAACCACATTGCATGTACAAGATAAAAAAATTTGGGAACAAACGTTTAAACTCTCTGGAGAATTATACTTACCCGCAACTGATAGCATTTGATACAGCAAAAATATGGAGTAGGTTTGGGATTAAACTCTGAAAAATACAACCTACCACGGAATTTTAATTTCAGATATTTACAATTGAGACATTGCATCTCAAATGTAACACGACACGGTAAATTAAAATTTGCCTCCTATCCAATCTTAAAACAATTGGAGAAGACAAACCAGAAAAAAATGTTGTCTAAACTATATCAATTATTAATAGATGATAATGCTGTAACACCTTCTAAGAAGGTTGTTGGTAAATGGGCAAATTTAATACCCAACCTATCGGAGGAAGTGGGTTTGAAAATAATGAAATCTCATGATGGGGTCTCTTTCGCAGCTCATAGATTAATACAACTGTATATAATCAATCAAGCATATTTAACACCTAAAAGAATTGGAAAAATGAGGAGGGTGAACAAACTGGAATGTCCAAAATGTAGATGGTTAGAAGCAGATTTTGACCATATTATCTGGGATTGTAGCTTGATCCAAACATTCTGGGAGCAAGTGATTGAATTTATTGAAGCAAATTTGGGATAAAAATTCAAAAGACTCCGGAAACATGTCTGTTTGGGATTTTAAATGGTCTTAATGCTGATAATATGTCAATACAGCTCTTTGGTGAAATTTTGTTCTATGCCCGAAAAAGCATAGTAATGAAATGGATGGCAAAAGAACCACCATCAATACAACAATGGTTGGGGATAATTAATAAAGAACTCCCTTTTATAAAAGTAATATATAAACATAGGAAATGTATGGGGAAATGTGATAAGATATGGGGTAAATGGATCAGATTAAATGTGATGGTTTGATATGGAAAAATAGACATGTCCATACGCTAAGGGAAGGTAAAGGGAGAAAAAGGTTCATAGTTAAAATAACAATCAGAACTACTTACAAATGAAACAAGAAATGTTAAGTCTTAATATGTATTTTTTGTTTTTGGTTGCCGAAATTGGTTGTACTAGACTGTAATACACATGTAAATGATTTGTAAAGCTATGGTATATTGTTAAATTGGAAAATAAAGTGAATTTAAAAAAAAAAGTATTATAAAGTAAAGGGGGTCAGTAATTGCATTACCAATTCAACCCAAAACACTGCACCATAAAAAGGCACCACTACATTAAGTTTTAACAGGAACAGGACTAGAAGAAAAACTAATAGTTACTTAAAAACAATCAGAGAGAACAAGTATTATTTTACCCAACAATCACTATCATTTGGTACATAAATTGTATTTTTTTATCAACAAATAAATGTATTTATCTCTACAAAATAAAGCCAATTAATTAACATTTTACCAGCTTGGGGAAAATACTGGAACAGTCGAAACTACATCTTTAATAATTCAATTAAACTTTGCCATTTGAAGAATTCTGCTTTACTTGCATAAAGTGTGATTTAATCTTCTTCACAGTCTTGCTGACTAAAGCAAGGAGAGTGTCAATCAGAACATGCTACTTTGGCTGTCTAGTGTGTCCTTATCTTTACGGATTAAGGTTAAGATGCAGGGTGATGACAAGGTATCATAAAAAGAACTGTGAAATTGTGTATTTGGAGCTGAGAAGCATTACTGCAAATCCATTGTAGGTTCAAGATGTAAAAAAAGCATAAACATCATTCTGTAATCAACTTCTGCTTTTGATAAAATGTAGAAGAGTTACAGTATGGGCCATATTTATAAAGGCTAAATTCAATTTTGTGTTTTTTCATATTGCTGCTTTACAGCAGTAGATAAAGAGGCCTTTATTCTGCAATGTATCGTGTTGGTATTCTGCTGGTGTGTGTGCGGTATTCAAATACCGAACCGGGGAGCCTCTAAAACCATTCAAGAGCTTTTCAGCATTTAAGAGTGCACAATAATTAAACATCAACTGGTGTACACTGGACATCATCAAACATACAAAGAGAATAAGAAATTCCAAATGTTAATTTTTGCCTCTTTCAGTAATTTGCATGTGTATTTTTCAGGAAAATAATAAATAAAATTACCATCACATCCATGAGATTGATTATATTATTCACAAAACCCGATTATTCTTCATCATGTAGTTATTAAAGGAATCTGTAGACTTGACGCAAATTACTCCTAATCTATACTAATAAAAGGCAAAGCCCTCACTCACTCACTCACTCACTCATCACTAAATCTCCAACTTGCCGTGGAGGCAGGCGGCTTAAATTTGGCAGGCTCATTCATTGCACCTTACTTACAAAAGTTAAGCAGGTTTCGTTTCGAAAAGGCAAAGCCCTCACTCACTCACTCACTCATCACATAAGAGGGTGCACTAGACTGTACATAAGAGGGTGCACTAGACTGTACATAAGAGGGTGCACTAGACTGTACATAAGAGGGTGCACTAGACTGCACATAAGAGGGTGCGGTTCCAGAGATTTTATGTGACATAATAAAGGGATCCACAGACAACAACACTAAATGAGGTAGAAAATGTGCAAATAAGCTTTTAGTGTCCAACCTTTGAAAGGTTGATAGGAGGTCCTCAAGACATAGTGACAGGAAGTACAGATATATACAGAAATATTTATTAAACTATCTGTTATAGTTATATAAATTATGTATTTTGAACATGGGATTAAGAAGATTTAAAAAAAATAAATACATATTTTGGGGGTTCACATAAAAATAGTTTCAAGGGTTCCCCGAGGAATATTTCCTCTGGCTAACAGAGGATATGGTACAGAAACAATTAGGCAAAGTTCATATCCTCGTATCTTAAAAGAGATTAGTCGAGTTTTATCTGTTTCTTATCTTTTCAGATTCCTTTTTGTCTGGGGATGTGCCGCTGGATTGGAAAAAAACTGATGTAATATCAATATTCAAAAAGGTAGTCGTTCACAGCCATGGATTCATGAGAAAAGGATTTTTTCAAACTAACTTGCTTGGTTTTTATAAAAGGGTAAAAAATAATTTAGAATCTGGCATAGCAGTGGATGTAGTGTACTTAGATTTGGCTAAATCTTTTGAGACTGTGCCTGTCACGAACCCCTCACGAACCCAGTCCTGTCCGCTTATCTACCTATCAGTTATCGAAAATGTACTCCAAGAAACCAACAAATAAAACAAAAAGGACAAGGAGGGGTAGTGAATAAAACTATATAGCACACATTTACCTATACGATATGCTGCCACCACATTCCGAGACAGGGGGATGACCTGCTAAATCTATCTATGAGGTTATCCACACCCTTAAATTATAACAATCCTGTAAGAAAAAGGTTATGCACACCTATAACTTATAAAATATAAAAAGAGGGGAATAGTTTCAAGAGAGAAAAACATTATTCTCCCTCTTTACAAGGCACTGGTAAGGCCTCATTTGGAATATGCGGTGCAGTTTTGGAATCCCATATACAAAAGGGACATCTTGGAAATTGAGGCAGTTCAGAGAAGGGCAACTAAATTAATAAGGGGAATGGAGGGGCTCGAATATGCAGGCAGATTAGACAAGTTAGGGCTGTTTACATTGGAGAAGCGACGTTTGCGTGGGGACACCTTATACAAATATATTAATGGGCCATACAATGAACTCTCTGGTGCATTGTTCACTAATAGGTCATATCAGAGGACTTGTGGACATCCTTTAAGGTTGGAAGAAAAGAAGTTTCATCTTCAGGTTAGGAAAGGTTTCTTTACATATACTGTATATACAGCTAAGCAGTTAAAGGGTAACTCCAATGAATAAACAAAAAACAGTTGAAGCCCTTTGTTTACTTTAAAAACAATCCCATGGTGAGACTTTCTACTTGCAAGTAGGGATGGCATAGAACTCGAACTCGAACCCGAGTTCGAGCCGAACTGTTCGAGTTCGAACGGACCCGGACTTCTCGAACTATCTCGGACGCGGACTTTCGATGATTTATCGAATGTTCGAACGTTCGAGTATCGAATCCGCGAGTAAAATGTACATGGTATCTAGGCACGAACATCAAATCTGCGAGTAAAGTCTCCATTAAAGCCTATACGCAAGTATCGAATCTGCGAGTAAAATGTCCATGTTACCTCGAACGTTCGAACACGAAAGCTCGAAAGTAGCGTGCATGAGAGTAAAATCGATTTTACTTAAGTCCTGGATATTGGAACATGCTCCCCAGACCATTTCCCAGGTCCCACAGCCATTTACATTAAGTTACCATTAATATTTTAGTTGTATTTGACTCGAACTTTTCGAACTATTTGCCTCCCATAGACTTTAATGGGTCCGTTTTCGATATCTGTAGAAGTCACCTTGGAAGTATTGGTTCAAAGGTGATACATTGGACGCCCTTTGTGTAGTTAGCTACCAATCTCGCAGATCCAAGTCAACATCTATACTAATAAAAGGCAAAGCCCTCACTCACTCACTCACTCATCACTAATTCTCCAACTTGCCATGGAGGCAGACGGCTTAAATTTGGCAGGCTCATTCATTGCACCTTACTTACAAAAGTTAAGCAGGTTTCGTTTCGAAATTCCACCTGTAACGGTGAGTATCTGACATTGCACAGACTTATGGTTACCTAGCTTACAAGCTATACAAATCTATATGCTTGGTCCGATTTCAACCATATTTTGTATGCATATACTCCTTTACCAGTAAAAGGTTAACAAAATATTTTTTTTAGGGTGGGGGTGAATGGGGGGGAATAGAATTTTGAACTCCTGCACACTAACGGCTGGACCGATTTTTACCAAAAATTCAGGGTGTGTGCGGGGACTGGCTGAGGTGTAAGGAGAAGTGTTTGGAGGGTGGACAGAGAGGAATAGTGGGGGGTATTGGGGGCGGACGGGGAGGGGTGGTGGGGGTTATTTTCACCAAAATTTCATAGTTGAATAAAAAATATAATATTAAATTAAAGTTAATGAGTGTTGCATTATCGTAAAGCTTATTGAATTGTCTTTCTTTAATATATCAAGTGCCGAGTGATTACAGCAATCTTGATACATTATTGCTTTCTTACTAAAAAGGTTATTTCAATACATCTCCGCTGCGAAACGCGGGTATTTTGCTAGTAGTAAATAGCTGTAGATAATAGGCAAAATCGGATCTAAAAGCTTAATGCAAAATGCGCCCCTTGTCAGTCGCATGAACTGTCGGCCGTAGCCACTATTGCTGTCATTTGTCCCGCTAGTAGCGAACTCTTGGTCAGGACAAATAATCTCCCCGTGTGTACCCAGCCTTAGATAAAGTAACAGACCAGTGCACTTAATACAGCTACCTAATCCCTCACTTTGTGCTATTGAGAGGGGTAAGTCTTCCATCTCACAAATCAGGTAATTTAGTCTGAAGTCTTTCCATACTATCTGTAGTTTGAGGCAATGGGGCTAAAACAAATCCCACTAGAAAGATCCAGCAGGTGAGTCATGACGAGTCTTGGTTTCTAAATGATCCGGGTCTCAATTCTAAACTGGCAGTTTTCAAAAATGTTGCGGATCGATGGAATTTTAAAACTCTGAACTTATGGTTGAAAAATCAAAAATGATATCGGAAAATTGTGTTCGAAAATCCAAAATTCCTATCGAAAATTCAAACATTGCAATCGAATATTCGAAAATTGCAATTAGAAAACCAGAAACATTTTGATTCAATAGAGTTCGCATGAGATGTTTGAAACTTCAGTTCTGTGGAACCAATGGTGGAAAGAAACTCCCACATTGAGCTTTTTCCGTTGCGCTATGACAACTGTAAAGCAGCATTTAGAACACCACACTGTATACAATCCTTTCTTGGCTTGTGGAACCTCTTCATTTAAACAGAGCAGGCTACTTGTGTATGAAATGCTTTAGACAAAGGTTTTTGGAACGATTGTTATAAACACAATTATGTGATGAAAACATTTGTGTTAATACAATATATTGATCAATTTGTGCTCTATCATTGTATTTATTAATTGTTTAGATTATTTTATTTTTTTATAATTTCAATTGTTTTTTATTGGGGTTTTTCAAATATTACCGCCAAATAAAGGCAATAGTATACTTTCGTACATTAATATTTACACTAGACATTAAGCCCGCTACAATAAAGGGCACTAGAAGCACAGAGTGCCCCCTTACTGTCCCAAGGCCATAGTCCTCCATGTCCCAAGGTCAGAGTCCCACCTCTGTCCAAGGCCAGGGGCCCCCTCTGTCCCAAATCCAGCCCCCCCCCCCTCTGTCCCAAATCCAGGGCTCCCCCTCTGTACCAAATCCAAGCCCCCCCTCTGTACCAAATCCAGGCCCCCCCTCTGTCCCAAATCCAGGGGGGCCCCTCTGTCCCAAGTCCAAGGGCCCCCCATCTTTCCCAAATCCAGGGCCCCCCTCTGTCCCAAATCCTGGGGCCCCTCTTTCCCAAATCCAGGTTGCCCTGTCCCAAGCAACCTTACCTGCAGTCTGTTTAATTGCTGTTCTCCCTCCGTGTGTTTCCTGTGTTTTCTAGTGGTGAGTCAATAGGAACTGCAGACACTCTCCCTTTAGTGGTGAGTCAATAGGAAATGCAGAGACTCTCCCTCTAGTGCTGAATCAATAGGAACTGCAGAGACTCTCCCTCTAGTGGTGAGTCAATAGGAACTGCAGAGACTCTCCCTCTAGTGGTGAGTCCATAGGAACTGCAGTGACACGGACACAGGGACGCACACTTAGGGTTTTATTATATAGGATTAGAAAAAAAAGATAAAGTATAAATAATAACAGTCGTTAAGAACTTGTTTATAACAATATTGGTCACCATATAATAAGGTATGAAAAAATAGTCATGTACGAATTGTTTGGATTATAATATCTATGAGAAACACAGTAATGACTTCACGTTTGGCAGGATTCGGCAGGTAGACAGAGAACATTTTATTGACCTTTGCTTTCTGTATCCCGAGTTATTGGTTAATCTCAGCAAGATAAGGATCTGGAGATTAAACTCTTATTTCCCTCTATAAAAAATATATTGTCCATAAAGTTTTATAATAATCTATTTTATTTAACGATTGTTGCTGAACATCAGATCTTTTGTTTGATTGGGGAAGTCAAAAATGTTCCAACCTGACATAAAAAAATGTTTCTCTTTTGATGTAGAAAATGATCATTACCAATTAAGACCTTTTGTCTTTCCACTATTTATTTGAGTGAAGCAAATCTGCCCTACATATAATTGACTTACCTGGATCTTGGCTTTAGAGTTGGTTAGCAATACCAACAAGGGCAAAAGCTTTCTTTTTTTACGGACGTACTTTGCTTCACATATTTTAGTTATTATTTCTAGTGATGAGAAGGGAGGGATGAGATCTGGGTCCGATTTGAACCTGGTTCTGACTCGGAACTCCTGGTTCCAAAGTTCCATCGGAACCGTTCGGAACTTTCATATCTGGTATTTTTAGTAACCCTCAAAAATACAGAGCTACTTTCGAAGGCTACCAAATATACTTTCGAGGGTTACCAAAGCTAATTTGGAAAGTTATCGAGGCTAATGTTGAGGGATACAATATCTACTTTCGAGAATTACTGACCTTTGAAGGTTACCGAAAGTTAGCTTGTATGTAGGAAATGTACATGTTCCCCTAACCATGCTCTCCCCCCCTCCTATTTTACTTGTATTTTTCAGATTTTTTTCCAATTGACTTCTATGGGTCTGTTTTTGAAATTTTTATAATTTTTTCGTTTTTTCTGAAAATTCGAAAACGGTTCAAAACTGGTTTTAAACTGAACCTGGTTCCAAGGCAGAAATGCGCATTCCAAACTTTCTGGATCAAACAGAACTTTCCAATTTTTGAAACGTGGAACTTCGGCGAAATGTGGCGTCGAACATTTAGAAATCAGTCTTAAAAAGCCAATGGCTTCATTCATCTCTATTTACTTTCATTCTTCGAATGCAGTTAATAAACCACCTATTTTCAATACTCGGACTTCTTCCTCTCGCCTTAAACCTTTCTCTCTTGTGGCCCCCATCCTCTGGAATTCTATTCCCCTCTCGCTACGTCAAGAAACCTCAATTATCATGTTTAAATCTACCCTTACATCCTACCTATCTGATAACCAGCACAGTATATGGTATCTATATATCTATATGTGATAAATCTACCCTTACATCCTACCTATCTGGTAACCAGCACAGTATATGGTATCTATATATCTATATGTGATAAATCTATCCTTACATCCTACCTATCTGGTAACCAGCACGGTATATGGTATCTATATATCTATATATGATAAATCTACCCTTACATCCTACCTATCTGCAGTAGATGTCAGTTGGAGGCTCAGTTCCTGGGAGGGGCTGTTACTGAACAGAGTTGCTGGGAATTGTACAGCATGGAGAGGAATACAGCAATCAAACACACATGGTCCAGGTAAGTACAAAGTTTGGATCTGCCTGTTACACTGCAATGTCCATCTGGGTTTGTTCTCAGTAACAGGAAACTTATTAACCCTTCCCTCACTAAAGGGCCCGTTACTGAAAACAAACCCCAGCTGGACTTTGTATTTAGTTTAACAGTACTACTTGTGCTGCTTGGGGAAGGGGGGATTCGCACAAACTAGCCCTCCAGTCAGTGTAAAGTCAGCCCTTCTGTTCAAAAACCAGTGTCTGTCAGTCCTCCTGTTTAATAACAAGTGTCTGTCAGTCCTCCTGGTCAAAACCAGTATCTGTCAGTCCTTCTGTTAAAAATCAGTGTCTGTCATTCCTCCTGTTCAAAATCAGTGTCTGTCAGTCGTCCTATTCAAAAAAAAATAGTGTCTGTCAGTCCTCCTGTTCATAATCCAGTGTCTGTCAGTCCTCCTGTTCAAAATCAGTGTCTGTCAGTCCTCCTGTTCAAACCAGTGTCTGTCAGTTCTTCTGTTCAAAATTAGTGTCTGTCAGTCCTTCTGTTCAAAATCCAGTGTCTGTAAGTCCTCCTGTTCAAAATACAATGTCTGTCAGTCCTCCTGTTCAAAATCAGTGTCTGTCAGTACCCATGTTTAAATTCAGTGTCTGTCAGTCCTCCTGTTCAAATCCAGTGTCTGTCAGTCCTCCTGTTCAAATCCAGTGTCTGTCAGTCCTCCTGTTCAAAATCAGTGTCTGTCAGTCCTTTTGTTCAAAATCAGTGTCTGTCAGTCCTCCTATTCAATATCAGTGTCTGTCAGCCCTTCTGCTCAAAATCCAGTGTCTGTCAGCCCTTCTGCTCAAAATCCAGTGTCTGCCAGCCCTCCTGTTCAAAATCAGTGTCTGTCAGTACCCATGTTTAAATTCAGTGTCTGTCAGTCCTCCTAGTCAAAACCAGTGTCTGTCAGTCCTCCTGTTCAAATCCAGTGTCTGTCAGTCCTCCTGTTCAAAATTCAGTGTCTGTCAGTCCTTCTGTTCAAAATCAGTGTCTGCCAGTCCTCCTGTTCAAAATACAGTGTCTGCCAGTCCTCCTGTTCAAAATCTGTGTCTTTCAGTTCTCCTGTTCAAAATCAGTGTCTGTTAGTCCTCATGTTCAAAACCAGTGTCGGTCAGTCCTCCTTTTAAAAAAACAGTGTTTGTCAGTCCTCCTGTTCAAAATCCAGTGTCTGTCAGTCGTCCTGTTCAAAATCAAGTGTCTGTCAGTCCTCCTGTTCAAAACCAGTGTCTGTCAGTCCTCCTGTTCAAAAACCAGTGTCTGCCAGTCCTTCTGTTTAAAATCAGTATCTGTCAGTCCTTCTGTTCAAAATCCAGTGTCTGTCAGTCCTCCTGTTCAAAATCAGTGTCTTTCAGTCCTCCTGTTCAAAATCCAGGTTTTGTCAGTCCTGTTCAAAACCAGTGCCTGTCAGTCCTCCTGTTCAATAACCAGTGTCTGCCAGCCCTTCTGTTCAAAATCCAGTGTCAATCAGCTTTCCAGTTCATTAGACAGTGGTGTCAGCCCTTCAGTTAATTAGCCAGTGTCCTTCAGTTCATTAGCCATAGCCTTCAGTATATAAGTCTGTTTCTGCTATCATAATCACACACTTGTAAACAATGTAAAATGGGCATAGTGGTCTTTAAAATAGGTGTCACTTGAACAAAGTGGGAGTGGCCTTAGAAAGTGAGTGTGGTTTTATTAAAAATGGGCGTGGTCAAAATCATCTCGCGCTTACGCTCGCATCGCAACTTGTCCCACTTTACCATTTCTAAATGTTGGGTGGTAATAGCAACTTATTTCTCTGTTACTGCATGGCTAATTGATTCAGCATTAAAATAGGGAAAAGAAATAAGCATTATCTGTTTCTCCATGCTCTTTCTGTGCAGCTAAAACCAAATCCTGCAGTTAGCTGCAATTACAAAGTCACCCCCCCACACACGCACACACACTCACACACACCTTCAAACTCCTTCTGCTAAAGAAAATCATACTTAATTCAAACAGTTATTACAGCTCCCAGTGCTGCTTACCTTCCTATTGCAAGACAGTTACTTTCACTATAACATAAATTCACTGGGTGAATGCTATTGGCTGTAGGGGGCACAGATCATCACCATTGCACACTCTCCACACTTCAACTGTGCCTCAGTTTTGGGAGGGGGTGGATACATAAAAAGGAGACATGCATACTAACAAGGAGTGAGCTGAACAGGACGTGAGGAGATCTAGTGACGGAGCACTGAGAGCAAAAAGGGATAAATAAGAGTTCCTGACATCACTAAAAATATCGAAATGGATAAAGGCAAGTCATTTTTTTCAGTTTAGTGTTCCTTTAAAAAGAAATCTTCCTTTCATTAACATTAAGGTTTAGGCCACACTACGCCAGATGGCAACTCGCACGCAGGTGCATTGCTAGTGTGGCCTCAGCCTAAACTCATCTATTATATAACGTATGTATAATTTTATTTATAAAGTGCCACTTAGGTACACAGCGCTGTACATTATAAAATACAGAGTATACAAACAAGGGGATAAGTGCAAGCAATTATACAGATAAATAAAAATTAAATATATATATATATTGTGTATAAGTGTGTATATATATATATATATATAAGTGCAGCATGCCTTGACACATTAGGAATGAGATCTCTGCCCCGAAGAGCCTACAATCTAATTAATGTCCTTAGTGTTGGCAATGCAAACTTTTAGCTTTGTGAACATGTCTGGAAATTCTAAACACTGCCTATGCATGGTTCGTCCAGCCGTGAGTGGTGCAAAAAGAAGATTGATGTCAGGATGTTACCTAGTGAGTCATTGAATACTGAATAACTTTTAAATCCAGCAAAAGAGAGAGAGAGAGAGAGAAGGAAGGCGTCATTTCAAAAGTAAAACATTTTTGGGGGAGTGGCTTGGGCAAGCATGTAGTAAAGGGTAAAGGAGCTCTATCCATCTAACTTCACCTAAGAAAAAATCATGAGACATTCAAGATATTAGGAACTTTACCTTACATTGGGACCAAAAAGACCCTGCAGCAGCATTCAAATTACAAAAGCTTGCACACAAGGATCACATCTCAGATCCGGCCCACGCGGCTTCACCATCTTCCCCTATCCAAATGGCAGCGTCTCAGCCTGACTCACCTGCACCTACAGGAAACCAAGCATCTCCTGTCATCCCACCAGAACTTCAGACAGTTCTGACACTTCTGTTGGCTGCAATAAAAGACAGTAAGTAAGAAGTGACGGTAGACATTAGTCTACACCGACATGATCTGCAAACAGTGAGGCAGAGATACACGTAAGCAGAGCGCCGTATTTCCACCTTGGAGGACACAGTGGCCCCGCTGGCCCCTGGTGTTACTCGTTTTCAACAACATCTTGACGTGTATTACCTCAAGACAGAGGACCTTGAGAACAGGATTAGACAGCATAACATCCGGTTCGTAGGTATACCGGAGCGAGCGGAGGGCATGCTACAGAAGACTTTAAAGGATGCTGGATTTTCCAGACATTCCCAAATGCAAGCCTCTCTCATACATTGTCTGTGTAGTGGGCGAATTGCGTGCCTGCTTGGGCCCCACCACCAGGTTTAATGCCGAGGCCACAAATTGCCCGCATACTAAGATGGAGACTGTATTTTAAGAGCCAACCGAGATCGAGTTCTATCTATTTATCGGGATCTCAAGGATTGGCGGGGTGCTATCATCAGGATGGTGTTCACTTATCGGATGTGGGGTCTAACGTTTTCTTGTTACCTCTAGAGCAAGGGATTGAGAGGGGGACATTTACAAGCTTCTGTGGTGGGGGCTAAATAAGGAGGGGGTGGCATTAAGAGACAAGATGGGGGGTTGTAATCCCAGGAAGCGAGCTAGGGCACTGCAAAAGATTAGTTAAGAGAAACAGTTAGCAAGGTTTCAGTTATTATATTTTTTAATATATTATTAAATTATTATTTGTTACTTATTCAGATGTGATCCGATATTTTGGAGAAATGTTCACCATTTCAAAGTTATTTTGGGTGACAAACTATATAGTAAAAGGATACTGCGGCCTTTTCTCATCCAAAACAATTGGGGTGTGTTTATTTGGTGGCGTTGTGGATGGGTTGGGGAGTCATTTTGGAGGGGGCCCCATGTCGACCGTGCCCTGTCATGGGTTTTGTAATCTGTTACCACTGATATCATTAAAGGGTGTTCTTTGCGTGTATGTCCTCCTTAAAGTACAATTGTGCTTTCTTCCCCCCATATCTGCTTGTTCTACATCTCTGTGTTTACCAGCAATCTTTTTTACTTAATCTGTTAAACTTCCTCTCGCAATTCTGATCTTGTTCTGCCTCCTTCATCAATTCTAGACCTGACCAATGAGAAGACACAATTGTTCTACAGCACAGCTTCCCATAAGTCTTGTCTTTGACATATCTAAAATACCCTATAATAGTCCTTCTTCATTTCAGGAAGCTGGCTTTATTTCTGCATCATTATTGCTGGCGATTCAGATACTACTGTGCAACTTATTGCTAAAACAGCAAGGGGTAGGACAGTAATGATGAACACTATTAGGGGCTCCTTCATACAGGAAGACAGTACTTTGAAAGCATTTATAATTACTAGAAGGGCAGATTAATGTTAGTGGAATAATAACATTTTTTTTTCCCCTGAAAAATGCCCATAGTTCTTCCCTGTCAACAGCTTGTTAAACTTGTCCTATCACTGGCACACTCTGCCTAATTTCTATAATGTCTATTCAAATTTGAATGCTCGTATTTCCAAAACCATGGGAAAAATTGAAATGTAATCATAGTACCATAGTAATTGAGGTTGAATAAAGAAGTGGAAAAAAATCACTATCGGAAAGAATCCCTAGATCAACTAGAACTGCAGTATATGTGTTAATACCAGTAATTATCAACATTTTTTAGTTTTAGAAACTTATCTAGGCCACTATTCAATGAAGCTATTCAATGAACTTGCCATTACCACATCTGCTGGAAGACAGTTCCACAGTTTCACTGTTCTCATGGTAAAGAAACATTTCCTAACCTGAAGATAAAACTTCCTTTCTTCTAATCTTAAAGGATGTCCACAAGTCCTCTGATATGACCTATTAGAGAGCAATGCACCAGAGAGTTTATTGTATGGCCCATTAAAATGTTTAAATAAACTGATCATGTCCCTGTGTATAAGCTCTTAAGACAGTTTAGTTCAAATTTATCTAGACCACTGTTTCTTATTTTTTCAGATTCACTTTTGTCTGGTGATGTGCCGCTGGAATGAAAAAAAAAACAACGTAATACCAATTTTCAATAAAGGTAGTCTTTTCCAACTTGGTAACTATATACCTGTAAGCCTAACATCAGTGGTAGGGAAGGTAATGGAAACATTCAGGGTTATTCAATAAAAGTTCTTATCGTTTAAAATGGTGCTAATTTTGCCCCAACCAATCAGATGTTAGCTTTAACCCTACCTGTTAGGTAGGGTTACAAAGGGGGGTGAAAATGTTGACTTGATGGACGTGTCTTTATTTAACCTCAATTACTATGTTACTAGGTAAACAGCCCTAACTTGTCTAATCTGCCTGCATAGTCAAGGCCCTCCACTACCCTTATTATTTAGTTACCCTTCTCTGAACTATTTTCAAGTTGTCCTTTTTGAATATGGGATTCCAAAACTGCAGTGCATATTCCAAATGAGGCCTAATAACTGTAGAAAGCAGTCCAGGGCCACTATTGGGTGGGTACATCTGGTACTCCTGTAATGGGTCCAATAGAGTGGTGGGGCCCAGATGGCTGGGGGTGGTCATGTGATGTCATGCACAATACACGGCCCATGCCATAGGTCTTTGGTGACCATCCCAAAGTCTTTAACCTTTGTATGCATGCAGACTTTTTAGTCCAGGTTTGTAGAGATTGTAACAATCTGCACTGACTGGGAGTTTGAACCTGAATATTTAAAATCCTGCCCAATATTCATCTACTGTAGCAAATTTGGTCTATTCTATTTAACAGACTGTATTGAAAAGATGGCTGGTGAAAAGCGACTTATGGGGGTTAGAGACTTTTGTTTGTACCAGGCTGCGTGCGTTATAAACTTAAGGAACAAGTTATCTATAAGAGTTCAAAACATTCCAACAATGTGAATGTAGCGTTTCTACTTTGCAGTTTTTATTCATAGACAATTAAATATGCACACAATGAAACTTGTTGGAAAAGCAACAACAGTATTGGTATATGTAGACTTTTATACAGACACTGCTTACTAATTTATCTCTCAGTTATATTCTCACAATAGAAAAAATAGGTAACAGCTGCTGTTACCGGGTCACAGCATTTCTTCTGAAAGTAATAGAATGACCACATGCAAAGTCAGAGAGAAAGTGAATGGTGATTAATAGATGGATAAAGAAATACTACAAAATGATGGTTTATTGTGAAAGTTCGCTAACTTAAATGCCATTCTTTAGTAGGGATGGCCTACTAGACAGTAATGAGCTGTTTAGGATTGATGATGAATGAAATGCTGGAGGAAATGGATGGGTAATGTGAAGGACCATAAATCAAACCTCAGGCTAAATGTTTAGTTCCTTAAAAAGAGCAAGCTTAAGCGAATGGTTACTAGGAAGGGAATTGTAAAATAATCTTTAAAGGGCAAGTCCAGCCTAAAATAAAGTTACCTTAGAAATGTTAATCACCCCCCCCCCCCCGAAACCTAGGTTTGTCTATATTTTTCAAAGATTTACCCTTACCCAATCAATGACGTGGGATAAATAATAATTGCCAAATTGTCAGCCATGATCGTCAGGAACAAATTTCAATATAGTTTCACCATCTGATGAACTGACGTCCGCGAACGGCGGATTATTCCGGATTTTCCGCCTTCCGAACTTCCGAACCGCGGATTTTTTTTTTTCCGAAAATTTTCGAAAATACGAGTATCTCGTAATTACGAGAATCTGCGATCTTCGGGACCCGTAAACCCGAAGATCCTCGTAATTACGGGATTCTCGTATACGAGATTTCTAAAAACAAGAAATTCTTGTAAATTCGAATTTTGGGGATTATTTTCAAGACGGAGCAAGCCAATGACCAAATTAGCCAATGGCAGTAACATGATTATGCCAGCCCCCTGGGGATAAAAGGCTGCTTCACAGGCGACATTTTGTCAGTGTGTTGGAGTGTGCTTAGTGGAGACCTGACAGTGTAGGAGTTGGAGAGAGATTTTTGCGCTTTTGAGCTTTCTGTGTGTGGATTTCAGTATGGTGGTTTAGCACTTGTTGTTACCCACCCCTGTATTCACACATCTTGAGACCCAACAGTTCCCTTGCATGAAGCATACCTTGAGGGAGAGTAGCCAATGGGTTGAGGGGTATGTCCAGTGGGGCCAAGCCTGCCTGGCCCCACAACAATGGTGGCAAACTGCGTGGGCTGCTGTAACCCAATAGTGCTGTTCCAACGAAGCCTTACCTTTACATACTTTCCCTTGCACGAAGCATACTTGAGGGAGAGTAGCCAATGGGGGGAGGGGTATGTCCAGTGGGGCTAAGCCTGCCTGGCCCCACAACAATGGTGGCAAAACCGCAGTGGACATTATAACCCAGTACCCCCATCGCCTTCTTTCCCTTGTTGTGTGCAAACTACTATATAGGGAATGGGGCCAATGTGGTGTGTGAATGGCATTAATGGTAAGGTATATATAATTATAAGTACCAGCATATAGCTAGCTAAATAGATATGTGTATTGTAATTTTCAAATAAAAATTGATTATGATCTACTGAATAATTTGATATATCGAAAAATAAAGCCCAAAAACATTTGTTGTTTTACAACATATTTTAGATATATATATATATATATATATATATATAATAGATATATATATATTTTTTTTGTTAAACTATTTACAAATATAAAAAAACAAAAAAAAAACACTGGGGTTACTGGGGTGCCTCCTTCTCCAGGTGGTCAGGGCGCGGTTCCAGGCCGGTCCAGGCGCCCCACCCAGTGGCGCATCTCCGCGCATGCTCTGTAGTTCTGTGGAGGATGTATTGAGAGAATTGTGTTGAAGATGTTTGAGCACATTTCCAAAGCACCATTGGTAGATGCAAATTTGCACCTGATAACTACTTACACTACATGGTACTGCAATGCTATAATGTTGCGGTATGTTATTAAAAAGGAAAGTCAGTATAAGACATCATTATTTCTAAAATCTTAGATTATATTAATTGCATACCTAGTTATGTAACAGTGATTTCTACGATTGGCTGTTGGATGGGTTACACATGCTCAGATCTCTACTGACCAACTGAATCAACCCAGAGACTGGTCAAGGGCTAGACCATAACGGTCTCTATTAGGGGTCCTGCAAACAGGAAGTCATTATTTCCGTTGCATTTATGTATACACAGACACAATGCTGATTGCTGATAGGGCAGATTAAGGTAATTGGGATGGATAAATACTGCTCTTTTTCCTTAAAAGTATATATATTATCACTGAACTTCCACTTAAAGCGATATTATTGCATCATGGGGGATCACTGATAAAACAGGTAGGTAAGCTGGCATAAAACAACGTTTATTGCTAAATTGTATCAGAACTTTTGGTTTTGTATCACTAGGACTGTGCTACATACAAATTTTTTGGAAGTGGTGCAGCCCCATAAAAGCATTGTCAAACCCACAGTACCCAATGTTGCATCATGTAGCGTGGATTTTACACTGGGAAATACAGATATTAATAGTCTTGTATTAACATTCATTAACGTTGCATATGATTTACTTACAATTCTCAAGCATGGCCGCCAGAGTGACTGAGAGGGCAGGAGGTGCTGGAGGGGCTGGAGAGGGTGGAGAGCCTGGAGGGGCTGGAGAGGGTGGAGGGGCTGGAGAGGGTGGAGGGCCTAGAGGCTGGCTGCTTTTCAGAAAAAAAAATGTTTTATTTCAACAATCACCCGTCCATCCATTAGTAATTATTACATATAAGAACATTTCCTAAAAGGCTATGTATGAACATTTTCTTGATAATTTTGGACGTTTGGACGAATTTGTGACTTAAGCTCAAAAACTGAGGGACAAGATACAGCCCAGAGTCGGGGACAATAAATGGGAATGGAAATGAAGTCTGTCTCTCAAGCAAATTAATAGATTGTTTGCATTTTTTTTACGAAAATTTATCAGTGAAAATATAAATTCACTAATTATCACTGTAAATTCACACTAATTATGCTGACAATCAAGGTCAATAAAAAGATAAAAAAAATTGCTTAGGATGCACTTACGTGTCTGGCTGGTGCCAGGTTCCTCCTCTTCTGGGGCGGTGGACTGCCCGGTGGGGGTGATGGTGAGCCCGGAGGGGGCAAGGACTGCCTGGAGGGGCAATGGGCTGCCCGTAGCCTGAGGGCTAGTTGGTGGTAGTGCTAAAAAAAAAAAGGAGTTATTTAACTCTCACTGTCATTAAATGTTCGAACATTACTCTAAACAATTCTCGGAGAAGTTGTCAAAAATTATGCAAACATTTGGATAAAGGGTTGGACATATCAACGTGTTAAAAAGCACACAATAGTGTGGCACAATTATGTGATCCTCAATTTTTGCACAATTATGCTTCGTCTGCACTCGCATGGCAATACACATGAGCGCACCGCAAACACGCGCTTGTATGCTTGTTTCTGGAGCGCTCGTGTGCGCTGTAATGTGGCCTTGGAAAAATGAAAGATTTCGAAAAAAAATGTTTTTTAATAGGCTGCACTTACATTTCCTCTGGCGCGGGACGGTGGTGGGGGTGGGGTATCCGAGGAAGATTCCCGCAAATTAAAATAAAAAAATACATAATGAATGATATATCTAAAGGATATATTTAATTAATACTTTGAATTCTGCTTGAAAATACAGATAAAAAGGCATATGTGTTATAGTTTCTTTAAAGTCAATCATATTTCTATGGCAATGATTTCATACCTTATTCTGGCTAGTACTTATATTTTTATTGTGTGTATTGTAGCCACGGAAAGGGAAAAGTTGGTTGGGTGTAGGGGAGATCAGTTGCTGTGTGTACTTGTATCTGTATAGTATTTGTGGGTAACACAACATTTTTAATTTTGGAGTGTAAAAATCAATTTTTAATAATTGATCAACACTTTTATTTTGACTTTACTTTCCCTTCAAATAGGGCGCATGTAACTAAAAGGGTGGGTCGTAAAGTAGTGTGTTTAACTGTGTCTATGTGTGGGTATCAGTGTACATTATAAGATAAAAAGAAATCAATTTTTAATGATCGATTTCATTTTTAACTTTACTTAGCCTTTATAAGGCTGCCATGGAATGGAAGAGTGGGCCACCAAGTGTGTTACCTGTGTTTATGTGTGGGTATCATTTTGAATTATAGGTGTTATGTTAAATAAGTCACTTTTCAGTGATTTATTTTTTGACTTTACTTACCCTTAAATAGGGCTGATATTGAATAATATAAGAAGAATAATAATCTATAATAACCAGTGAATGAGAAATACAAGAACTTGGATCTCTCTCTCTCTCACAAGCCAAATTTAAGGATGTTATTATAAAAAACATTATGATGTTTTTTTAAAAACATATATATAAATATGTTTTTGTCAGAAGTGAATTAAAAATTTAGTACGTTATAATACAGTAATATAATAAAAAGTATACTTGCCTTCTATCATTCCTGACGTACGGCAGCCACATATTGAGGCCTCTGCCTCTTGAGGTCCGACCAGTGGTCTGGTATCCAAATCGGCGCAGGATCCGGCGCTGGAGCCCCTCCATAATACTGCACCTCCAGCGCTGCACATGATGGGTGCCAGGGGGGAACTCATCGTACCCCCTGAGCAGCAGGTAGTTCATGGCATACAACTGCCTTGCAGAACTAGCCATTTTGCTAGGCAGGAAGTTCCGGTTCCTTGTGGTTCCTCGTTTTTACGAAAATCCTAATTTTTTCGGAGATCCGTGGGTTTACGGAGATCCTCGTTTTAACGGGAATCCTCGTTTTTTCGGAGATCCGCGGGTTTACGGAGATCCTCGTTTTTACGGGAATCCTCGTTTTCGGAGAACCGCGGGTTTACGGAGGTCCTCGTTTTTACGGAAATCCTCGCTAGTGGACTGTACTTTTTAGGTATTATAGGCATTGATACGTGTTTCTAAGGACATTACCCAGGTCCCTGAGTGATTAAGTGTACATTACCAAGGCTATTTAGACCACTTTTAATGCGGATTTTGCCGAACTTTCATTTTAATACGTTTTAACGGGTCCACTCGCGGATTTTCGAATTTACGGATTTTTTCGAAAATCCGCGGATCCTCGCGCGGACTGGATTTTTCGAAGTTCGGACATCTCTAGTAGTTACCAGCATGGATTTAGGAGGAATAGATATTGTCAAACTAACTTGATTGTCTTTTAGGAGGAAGTGAGCAGGAATTTAGACTCTGGCATAGCAGTAGATGTAGTATACCTGGATTTTGCCAAGGTTTTTATACAGTCCCCCATAGGTCACTAATGTAGAATCTAAGGTCTGTTGGGCTAAGGTGGTACATTTGTACATGGATAGAAAGTTGGTTGATGGATAGGATGCAGAGAGTAGTTGTTAAAGGGGCTTCATCAATATGGACTAAAGTTCTAAATGGGGTGCCACAGGGTTCTTTTTTGGGGCCACTTCTATTTAATCTTGTTTTTTAATGATTTGCATGTGGGTATTGTCAGCAAGGTTTCTGTGTTTGCTGACGACACAAAACTTTGTCGACCATTAAAAACTTCAGAGGATGTGCAATCGTTACAGGTGGATCTAGATAGATTGTACAATGGTCTGCTAAGTGGCAGATAATATTCATTGTTGATAAATGCAAGGTGATGCATTTTGGGCTTAAAAACCCTTGTGCTAATTATACTATAAATGGCTCTGTTTTAAGTGAATCCCTGTTGGAAAGGGATCTTGGAGTTTTGGTGGATAACAAACTTAAAGGTAGCAAGCAGTGCCAGGCAGCAACAGCCAGAGCCAGCATGGTATTGTCTTGTATAAAGAGAGGTAATCCTTTGACGTTTACATGTTTTGTAGATTTTGCATGTTTGTAGATTTGCACAAAGCATATGGAAAAACGTTTTAAAGTCTCTCCCGCCACACACACACCTCCACAAAAAAACACATAATATTGTTAAACAATTTTCCCTACTGTCCCTTAAAGTTTCCCACTGTTTCACATAACCCTCTGCTTATCCCTTCCCCGAGGACAGGAGTCAAGGAGTAACATCCTGCTAGCAGATCATAGATTTATGGTACCCTCTGTTGCTTCTTTGACTTTCTCTCCCCTGCAAATGTTCACAATGTACAGGGCCAGAGTCACGTTCGGGTGGGGGAGGAAGGGGAAGCAGCAAGAATGGATAAGAAGGAGAGCCTGGAGAAAGCCTTCACTTGATCCTGTCTTCCTGAAATCGTAACTGTGACCACCTTGGGGGAGGAGCTACTACATAGTAGCGAGCCGCTTAATAATATTATTCACAGTTTGCCCCATTGACTTCCACTAAAGGTGGGGATTATAATCATTATAGCTCTCTTTAGGCTAGCTGTATACATATAATATAAATCATAAACAATTAAAAAACAAAACTGTTCCTGTTTAGCCTTGAATATTTTTACTTTTACTGAACTAGCTATGTCATGTAGACAATAACTTCCTTAAAGAATATTCCATAATGCACTGAACTGTGTTGTTTTGTGACACACATCTGTTCCCAGCTATTGAAAGTCTTCCTTTCTTTTCCCAAATGGCCACTATTATATATTTGTTCTTCCAGATGACACACACCTCTCTGTAGTTTTATCCTTGGTGTGTCCCAAAGCTGAGGTAGACACATGCTAAGCATTTTTATCAAATAACCATCATGACATGAAGTCTCCCTCTTCTGTTGTTACATTTAATTGAAATTTTTTAAAGAAGGTCTAAAAATTATGCATAAGGGATTATTAGCACTGTTAACATGAAGTAGAAACATTTGTTTGTATTTGTGTCAAATACAAAATTATATAAGCAGATATTATGTAGAATTATAGAAACACAAGCAGTTACTTTCTTAATGATACTGTTGCAAAATAAACTTTTGCTAATTGAAAAATTACTGTTTAAGGGGAAGTTCAGTGCAAATACATATACTTTCCATCCTAATGACCTTAACCTGCCCATTCAGCTTTTTGTCTGTGTATAAATGAATGCTTCCAAAATACTGACACTTAAAAGAGACCATTATGGTCTTGTTCTTGACCCAGTGTCTAGGCTGATTCAATTGTAGACTGCAAATGGTATTTTATCAAATTTGAAAAGCTGAAAATCTTAGTCAAAAAGTCGAAGAAATTCTGCTTCAAAACTTGCCAGTTTTGTCCATGTATTTTAAAGTATTATTTTCTATAATACATAAGTATTAATGGTTCATGTGCCTGATGACATGCTAAGCACTGATATAACTAAAAATGACCACAAATCCTGGATTTTGGGAGCCCGAAGGGAGTGCGGGATACACCTTCCTTTGTGAATTCATGACTATCTCTCCCTAATATTAGACATTGCCAACTTTCATCCTTAAACTGCCCTTTGAGAAAGCACTGCTAAAGTCCTGCTATTTTTGTGTTTAAAAATGTTAATTTGAATACATCACATCATTAAAACCAGACATTATCTTCGCAAAAAAAAATTTTCACAAAAAAAATAACTTATTTATATTTATTTACTGTTCATATGTGTATGCACATGGTCAATTTACATATGTATTTATATCTAGTTGTCTATTTAATTCTTATTTAACTGTATATTATATTTTATAATCCCTATGGGCCGCACTCTCACTCATCTTTACTTATTCTTACTGGCTGGGTGTATTCCGACTTGGATACAATATACATACGATAACGGTGCACTCCTCTGGAGTCTGCACTCATAGCAATCATTTTAAGGAAAAAACATCAACACATTTCAGTCTTTAACCTGCCTGATGACGGCCATTGGAAATCTGAAACACAATGATTTTTTTCTCATAGATTATTGCTATGAGTCCAGAGAAGTGCAGCATTGTTGTATGCATATTTTATACATATATAAAGTATGTGTATTTTATATATATATTTTTATAATTCCACTTAACATAAACAATAGTCCACTATTATATCCAAACAATATAACATTATCACTAACTGTTTTGTTTATATAATTGCCAACATAGTCAGGTACACTCATGGAGATTTTATAAAAATTGCCTTTAATTGGCTATGTTACATATAGGTGGCATTTTGGTCTTTATCAAGCCAAGTGCAAAATATTATACAAATGCCATTGTTTACTAAATCCCTTCGGTCTAATTGTATCCAAGCTTTTTATCCAATATAGTTCTCTTTGTAATAAGAGATTTGATCTGCCACCGCCCCCCCCAGCAGTTTGGGGAATATGGTGTGTGTAATATAATGTATGTATATGTACAGAAAGGATTATATGCAGACAATAATGCTAAATTCATTTGAGACACACAACTTACAGGGTTATTCAATAAAAGTTCTTATCATTTTTAAAATGGTGCTAATTTTGCCCCAGCCAATTAGATTTTAACTTTCAAATATTAAATAAGATCTGATTGCTTGGGGCAAAATTAGTACCATTTTTAACAATAAGAACTTTTATTGAATAATCCTGCTTATCTTTAATCTAAAGAGTTAAGAAAGATCCTATTATTTAAGTGTGAATGAACAGACTTTGCCGGGTGTTATGTGGCTGCTTTCTCTGTCATATGTCACAATAAATTATCTGCAGTGACTTCATGTTAAATAAAGCTACAGGCACAACATTAAAAAAGGACTTTTGCTGCATTAAAGAAAACTCAGATGTAATCTCAATCCAAGCATGTTGAGCATTTGCAATATGTAAGTGATATCACAAGACCGTATGGTAACCACATGAAGCCCTAGAACAGCAAAGCTTCAGGAGCCTGCAACACAGGGAGAGATATTACTGTTTAAATCCTATCAGCTTTCATATCCATGACACGCTGTTCAGTGTCATTTCCAGTTATGTCAGCATTGTTTATTCTATCGGCCACAAAAGAAACAATATCTGTAATAGGATCTTAAAAACTCTGTGGTATAAATGCAGTACCTGCAACGGAGAGTTGCAGGGTTTAGGGGGGCCTGGGGACTAAGAAGGCCTGCCACATGATGAGCTGTTTTTTAACAGCTGACCGAGCATACCTTTGCTACAAATTTGCTATCTACATAACTTGCCTGTGCTGGGGAGAGATGGGGAATGTCGGGGAGCAGCGCCCCTGCTTTTTCGCTAGTGTAGAAACTATTAAAATCATCTGTAAATCAATTACACATTAATTCAAATGGGAAACTGCGCTTTTAGATAAAAGTATTTTTTAGCCTTAATGTGGGTATATACATGACTGATAGTTAACATAATTAACAGGATTTACCAATCTGATTTTCCAAGTATATGCTGCACTTTATCTATATTTCTATGATTAAGGGCCAGGAGGAGGCCTGAAATGCCAGTTTGAGGCTTAATGTTTGAAGCCCCTAACAGTGACTAGTTGGACCTAACAAAAAGAAGTTTCCTGTGAGTGGAAATGAACTAGAGTGGAAGGTGTACAAAGTCCCGTGTTCTAAAGGACCTTGCTCTTAAGGACATAGAAAAAGAAGGACATTTAATCATTTGATGGTTGTATGGTGTGTGTGAAAGTTTGAAAATAAGGATTGTTTGTGCTCATTGTGTGCTGTGTGGGGCTGTGTGTGCAGTAAGCAGATTAATCTTTCTTCCAGTTAAAGGGGTGCACTGGGCTTCTATATTCTAGTATTGCACCTGTTGTAATCACAAACAGTATGTGAAAGGGTTAACAAGTGTTTTGTTTTTCCCCTCTCTTCCTGGCTCGTGCATTAATTGGTGTGGGGGCTGGGGCCTATTAGTTAAATAGGATTCACATTGGTTGGACCTGTAGTTTGGACCTAACAAAAAGAAGTTTCCTGTGAGTGGAAACGCACTAGAGTGGAACGTGTACAAAGCCCCTTGTTCTAAAGGACCTTGCTCTTAAGGACATAGAAAAAGAAGTACATTAAAACAAGAAGGACAATTAAATAAGGTTGGTGTGTCACTGTGCTGATGTTGTGTAATAGAAGGGACAGTTTTGTCAGTACCATGCAAATGCATCCTGCCACATGTATAGGAACCTGGAGCAGACGTTCCAGGGGATCTATATCTGTGTCAGGTGTGAGTGGGTTGCCCATTTGGAAGCTGAGGTGGAGAGTCTAAGGGGTCAGCTTGCAGCAATGCAAAGATTGGCAAATCTGGGGGGACAGCAGGCACTGGCTGGGGCCAGTATAGAGGTGGGTGGAAGTGGGACAGGGAAGATTGAGGGGGGAGGTAGTGTGTTAGGGTTACTAGGGGAAGTTTGGGGATGGAAGGGTAAGGTTGCTTCTTCCCAGCTTGCCCATCCCAACAGATTTGCCACCTTCGGTAATAAAGTGGAGGAGGACAGCTCGGAATTAGCATGTATGGAGCGGGCTAATCCCTTGAGCACCATGGGGACTGTCATCTCTAATACAAGGGAGGATGAAGTTAGGATAAGGAATGCTAGGCAGGTGGTAGTGGTAGGGGACTCCATTATAAGGAAGGTAGATAGGGTAATCTGCCGCTAAGACCCTACATGCCGAACTGTGTGTGCCGAACATGGTGGATCATGTAGACATATTATTGGGTGGGGCTGGGTGTGACCCAGTGGTCTTGGTTCACATTGGTGACAATGACAAAGTTAGAGGAGGAGGTGAGGTCCTTAAACATGATTTAGGAGAGCTAGGGGCCAATTTAAAAGTAAGGACCTCCAGGGTAGTGTTTTCAGAAATACAACCGCAGCCCTGTGCTACACTAGGGAGACAGCGGGAGCATTAATGTGTGGCGTAAGAAGAGGGTGGTGTAAGAAAGAAGCGTTTGGGTTTATACCCAAACCCTTGGGCAGACTTTGCTGTCGGCTACAGGCTCTATAGTATGGATGGGTTGCGCCTCACTGATGGTGGTGCAGCTGTTTTAAGGGGAGAAGATAGCTAGAGGGTTGGAGGAAATTTTAAAATAGGTTTGGGTTTTTTTTTTTATCAGCCCCACTTGGATAGATAGCCCAGGAGGAAAGAAGGGTGTAGACAGGCCAGTGGTGGGTGGAAAAGGGGGTGGGGCTAGCATAGGGGGTAGGGAGGCATGTGTATTAAAGTGTATGAATAAATTACAAGATCATAATATAAAATGTATGTTTGCAAATGTGAGAAGCCTGGCTGAAAAAATGGGTGAATTGGAGATTATGGCGTTGAATGAAAAGTATGATGTAAAAGGTATAGCAGAAACGTGGCTGAACAGTTCCCAGGACTGGGCTGTAACTTTAGAAGGATACACCTTGTTTAGGCAGGACAGAGAAAAAAGGAAAGGGGGTAATGTTATTGTTGGTGTGTACTATAAGCCGCCAAATGCTAGCAGGGAGGAAGTGAGTCAGGTTCATATGCAGTTGGCAAGGGCTGCAAGTTTGAGTGTGTTCATTACAGGGGACTTATATTACCCTGACATTGATTGGTGTAGTGGAACTGTCAACACAGAAAAAGGCGATGAGTTCCTGAATTTTCTGCAGGATAGTTTTCTCTCACACATTGAAGTGTTGAAGTTCCTACTAGAAAAGGAGCTCTGTTGGATCTGGTAATATCTAACATCATGGAGCGCGTTATAGATATAAAGGTTACTGGAGGCTTAGGGAATAGTGACCATGAAATAGTGTCGTTTAGAGTATGTTATCGAAAGGAAAAGTGCGCTGGGTTAAGAAAGACTTGATTTTGGGAAAGCAAATTTTCCCAGGTTAAAAAGTAGCTCTTCAGAATGTCAACTGGGATAAGGTATTATCAGGTAAAGGTACTGAACAGAAGTGCACTGTGTTTAAGGGAATTATAAGCCATTTCACATCTAAATTATATATATACCCTTGGGAAATAAATGTTAAAAAAAAAAAATCTGTGCCCATGTGAAAGGCATTTAAAACCTTTAGAGGGAACAGAAAGGGCCTTTAGGGATTATAAAAACTGTAACAAGGAGTGTAAAAAAGCAATCAAACTAGCTAAAATTAATTAATGAGTTAGGATTGCTGAACAAAGCATCACTAAACCTAAAATTTTAGTAAAGTATATTAATAGTAAGAAGATGAGGACTGGAAATGTGCCACCTTTAATTAATGGGGATAAGCTCATAATGGAGGATGGTGATAAAGCAAATGTCTTAAAGGCTATGTCCACCTAAAATTTAATATTTAATATGTTGTTCCCCCTGGTCCCCCAGCCCCAACCGTGTAATTTTTAATTTCATAAAGCCCCCCCAAACTCTATACCTCCCCTCTTTCCTTCGTCGCTCCCGGCCCTCTGTGCGAGGAAATGCAAGCAGGGTGGGCGGCAGCGCGCGAGCAGTGGCAGCCAATCACGGACGTGGCTGCCGGCAGCTCACTTCCGCGTAGGAAAGCGGAGAGGTAAGTAAAACATTTGGGAGCTTTCTAAAATAAAAAGTATGCAGTTGGGGCTGGGGGACATGGGGGGAAGGGATAGCAGAAGGGGATTAACGCTAGGGGGAGGGAAGCAGAACGAGAGGGAGGGGGAGGGAGGGGGAGAAGGGCTGCAGCACGCATGGCAGGGGAATCTCCTTATGGACCTGCTAGTCCTGTTGGGTCAGTTTTTGGAACTTGGTGGGGGGACTACAGGAGAACCAGATGGAGTTGGGATGTGAGGTAAGGATTAAACTACACTACATGGTGGGGCCAGTAGTTGGGGGGATTATAGTTTTGGGGGTGGACATGCCCTTTAAATATTTTTTTCCCTCTGTATACACTATAGAAGATCCAAGTACAGATATCATAGAGTATAATAGTAATAATGGTATAAAAGATGCAAGTGCATTTTGGTTAACCTTAAATAAGATTAATAATAATAAATCTCCTGGACTGGATAAAATACATCCTCGGGTACTTAGGGAGTTAAGTTCAGTTTTATCTAGGCCATTGTTTCTTATTTTTGCAGATTCCCTCATGTAGGGATGAGTGCCTCTGGATTGGAAAAAGGCTGATGTTATTCCAATATTCAAAAAGGGTAGTCGTTCACAGCCAGGTAATTACAGGCCTGTAAGTTTAACTTCAGTGGTGGGGAAGATCCTGGAAAGTTTCATAAGGGAACATGTTCTAGAGTATGTTTCAAGGACTAACATTATAAGTAGTAACCAGCATGGATTTAGGAGGAATAGATCTTGTCAAACTAACTTGCTTGGCTTTTATGAGGAAGTAAGTAGAAATTTAGACTCGGTAGATGTAGTTTACTTGGCTTTTGCAAAGGCTTTTGATACAGTCCCCCATAGGCGACTAATGTATAAGGTAAGGTCTGTTGGTCTAGGGAGGTACATTTGTACGTGGATAGAAAATTGGTTAATGAATAGGATGCAGAGAGTAATTGTTAATGGGGCTTCATCATTATGGACTAAGTGCTAAGTGGGGTGCCACAGGGTTCTGTGTTGGGGCCACTGCTATTTAATCTATTAATGATTTGGAAGTGGGTATTGTCAGCAAGATTTCTGTGTTTGCTGATGACACAAAACTTTGTCAACCAGTAAAAACTTCAGAGGATGTGCAATTGTTGCAGGGGGCTCTAGATAGATTGTCAAGTTGGGCTGCTAAGTGGCAGGTGAGATTCAATGTTGATAAATGTAAGGTGATGCATTTTGGACTCAAAAATCCTTGTGCTGCTTATACTATAAATGGCTCTGTGTTAAGTGAATCCCTGTTGGAAAGGGATCTTGGAGTTTTGGTGGATAACAAACTTAAAGGAAGCAAGCAGTGCCAGGCGGCAAGAGCCAGAGCCAGCATGGTATTATCTTGTATAAAGAGAGGTATGGATTCATGGGAGGAAAATGTTATTCTCCCTCTTTACAAAGCATTGGTAAGGCCTCATTTGGAATATGCAGTGCCATTTTGAAATCCTGTGTACAAAAAGGATATCTTCGAAATGGAAAGGGTTCAGAGAAGGGCAACTAAATTAATAAGGGGATTGGGGGAGCTTGAATATGAAGAGATACTGGAAAAGTTACAGTTATGTATGCTGGAGAAAAGATGCTTGCATGGGGATATGATTACTGTGTATAAATACATTAACGGGCCATACAATAAACTATCTGGGGCATTGTTCACAAATAGAGCAGGTCAGAGGACATGTGGACATCCCTTAAGACTTGAAGAAAAAAGGTTTAGGCTTCAAGTTTGGAAAGGGTTTTTCACTGTAAGAATGGTAAAGCTATAGAACTGTCTTCCAGCGGATGTTGTTATGGCAGGTTCATTGGTTAGTTAAAAAAAAAAAAAGTTCTGCAAGCAAGGAATGTTGCAAGTTACTGGTATTGATACATAAAGTAGAGTTGATCCAGGGAAATTTCCGATTGCCATTTGTAGTCAGGAAGGTATCTTTTTTCCCCTTCATAAATTTGGTGGGGTTTTTTTGCCTTCCTCTGAATCAACAGTTAGGCAGGAAATGAGGATATTGCTAGATGAGTTGGACTGGATGGACGTATGTCTTTATTCAACCTCAAATACTATACTATAATAAACTAGAAAAGGCCCTCTGTTGGATCTGGTAATATCTAATGACAGAGTGTATTATAGATATGATGAAGGTAACTGGAAGTTTAGGGAATAGTGACCATGAAATTTTTCATAAAAAGAAAAAATTGCACTGGGTTACCACAGACTTTAAATTTCAGGAACCACATTTTCCCTGGAGAAAAATAGCTCTTCAGCATTCAAATTGAGATGATATATTCTCAGGTAAAAGATACTGAACAGAAGTGAACTGTTTTAAAAGGGGTTTTAAACCATTGTACATCTAAATTTATAGACTTGGCTTAATTCTGAGGTGAAGAAGCAAATGGAGAGGAAAAGAGTGATATTTAAATCTTTTAGTCAGAAGAAAGAGGCATTAATGAATTATAAAAACGGTAATAAGTATTTAAGAAAGCAATTAAGCTAGCTAAAATAAAAAAATTAAGTTATGATAGAACAACAAAGCAAGACTAAACAAATGTAGGGAAGCTGGGGGTACTTCCCTGTCATAGAGATTTTGAGATGGACTCATATGCATCGCTCCTCTCACCTCTTAACGTTGCGCTAACTGATTTACGATTGGTTAGCACAACATTATGGTTCACTTTGCAGCATCAGTGCGAGTACCAGAAGAGGCACTTGTGCAGCTATCGCGAAGCAATTTACCAGAGGTTGCATGGCTCTTTGCGCATAAGTTTTTAACACCAGCTGGAAGAAAATGGTCTCCAATTGTATTTTCAATAATTTTCGAACATTCGTGGCTTATTTCGAAAAATTATCGAAAATAGACCCGTACTTTCGAAAGTTATCAAAACTGTCTTTCGAAGTCCCGAAATTAGAAGTATCCGTCCGGATCTTTCGGATTTCGGAACCCAGGGGTTCCGTGTCGGATCTGAGTTCATGTTGAACCCCATCTCTAGTGCAGGTGAGATTCACCCAGAGTCACACAGCCTCTGGTAAATCCCGTATGGGAGATTTGCCCAGAGAGCTTGCGCCTCTGGGTGGAATCTCCCTGCTAGACTAGGAAGTGAGGGGGAGGATCAGGTAAGTAAAGAGAGATCCAGTATGATAAAAAGTGACTATGATAAAGGTGTAAACAGAAAGAAGGAAACCCTTGTCAGGAAACTGTTTTCTTTCAAGTCCTGAATTCCAGCATTAATTTATCAGTTTCTCCTTCTGCAACATTCACTCCTGGCTGGCAGATTGTAAGTACTGTTATCTGCAATAAATAAACTTTTCCATTCTGTTCAGTGGAATAAAGAAAATACAGAGTAAATACTTGAAGTTCCCAGCGAGCCTGTCTCAATCCTGGATGGAGGCATGCCAATCTGTTATTCCTGCTCATATAGCGGAGACACAGGACTCCTGTAGCACCAATAAAGACAATAAATACCAAACTTCTTTTCTGTGTAACCAGAGGGCTACACAAGTATAATATATTATTAGTAAGAAGATGAGGACTGCGGCCATTTAATAATGGGGATAAGATACAACACTTTTTCCCCCTTTATACACTATAGAAGATCCAAGTACAGATAGCAAAGAGTATAGTAGCAATAGTGGTATAAAGGATGCAATTGCACTTGGGTTAATAAGGTTTATATTAATAAAGCCCCTGGATCATATAAAACACAGCCTTGGGTCCTTAGGGAACTAAGTTCAGTTTTATCCAGGCCATTTTCTTATTTTCTCAGATTCCCTCACGTCTGAGAACATGCATCTGGATTGGAAAAATATTGTGATGTAATTCCAATATTTCATATACTATAAATTGGTAAATCTCTGTTCGAAAAGGGATGGTGGATAACAAACCTAAACATAGCAAGCAGTGTCCGATGGCAAAAGCCAGCAAGATATTGTCTTGTGTAAAGAGGGGTATGGATTTAAGGCAGAAAAAAAATTATTCTCCATCTTTACAAAGTACAGGTAAGGCATCATTAGGAATACGGAGTGCAGTTTCTGAATCCTGTATACAAAAAAAATCTTGGAAATGGAAAGGGTTCAGAGAAGTGCAACTAAATTAAAGGGCATGTTCAGTGTAGGGTTCGCATTATCAAAATTTAATAAAGATGCCCCTGAAGTTCCTTACCTGACCTCTGCTCCTCTGCTTTGCGTCTGAAAGCTATGAGCTGCAAGAAGAGCATCTGTCAGCACAGAAACCCCTCTGCTCCTGTTTTTCTTAAAACAAGCTTTAAACAGGAGTGGAGGGTGGCGAGAGACCGAGTCAGGTAAGGATCTTCAGGGGTATCTTTGGTAAATTTTGATAACATGAAACCTAGGTTTGAGGGGTGATCTACATTTATAGCTAAAGTTATTTTTACACTGGAACTGGGGGAGCTTAAATATGAAGACATATGAAGACAGATTGGATAAGTTACAATTATGCACCCTATAGAAGAGGGATATGATCAATGTGTATAAATACATTGTTGGGCCATACAATAAACTCTGGTGCATTGTTCAGAGGACACGCAGACATGGAAGAAAAGAAGTTTAATTTTCAAGTTCGGAAAGGGTTTTTTTACTGTGAGAATGGTAAAACTAGGAAACTGTCTCCCATTGGACGTGGTGATGGCAGTTTCATTGAATAGTTTTAGAAAAAAGCTGGATGAGTTTCTAAAAACAAAGAAAGTTGCATGTTACTGGTATAGATACATAAAGTTGCAGTTGATCCAGGGATATTTCTGATTGGAGTCATGAAGGATTTTTTCCCCCTTCATACTTTTTTGGGGGGGTTTATTTTGCCTTCCTCTGGATCAACAGTTAAGCAGGAAATGTGGGTATTGTTAAGTTGGTTGGACCAGATGGACTTACATATTTACAGTATTTATTCAACCTCAAATACTATACTATACTATACTACTGTGAGAACGTTAAAACTTTGGTTTTAACCATGGATGTGGTGATGGCAGGTTCATTGTTTTGTTTTAAAAATAAGCTGTTTGAATTTCTAAAAATAAAATGAGTTTCTAAAATAATGTTATTGGTATACATACATAAATTTGGTGCTGATGCAGGGATAATTCCGGTTGCAACATTGAGTCAGAAAGGATTATTTTTACCTTCCTCTGGATCAACTGTTTGGAATGAAATGTGGGTATTGCTGCATAGGTTGGGGTGGGTGGACATATGTCTTTATTTAACCTCAAATACTATAAAGAGATGGATGAACTTTCGAAATGTAGGTCCGTTTTCGAACTTTTGAACCATATGGAAAGTTTGAAAGTTCAAAAGTTTGAAAACAGACCCATTAAAGTCAATGGGAATCAAATAGTTCGAAAAGTTTGAATGAAATACAATTAATAGTAACTTAAAGGGCAACTAAAGCCACAGAACAACAGTGAACCAGAAGGCAGAACACCTTGATATAAAGCCAGTAATCTGTGTCTTACCTCTCATTTTGATACGGGCGCTGGGAAATGTACCTAAATAACATATGGCTTGTGCTTTACTTCCCAGCATTCTAGTATCACACAGTTTGGTCAACGACCATTATGATCTTCTGCACATGCTCAGTCCTTAGCTATAGCAGAAATTGTTACAGTTGGTCACACCCATTAATAATCTCTAGCCAATACTTTTACTGGACAGATAAAGCAAGGAAGCATGTGACTGAGGTCAGGAGATGTGGTCTGACAATGCACATACACACAAATACTTCATCCAATTCTTAACATGCTTACATTTACTTTTTATAGCTTATTGGTGTTTTAGGGGGGTTGTTTTCAGATTCTAGAGTATAAAAAATTGGGTTTACTTCTCCTTTAATGTAAATGGCTGTGGGGCCTGGAAATGGTCTGGGGAACACGTTCGAATATACAGGACTTTCGGAAAAACGATTTTACTCTCACGCGCGCTACTTTCAAGCTATTGCGTTTAAACATTCGATAATTATCCCATGAACGACTCGCGGATTCAATAGTTCGATATTTACTCGCATGTAGGTATAATAGACTTTTTTCTTGCGGATTCAATATTCGATATTTACTCGCATATAGGTATAATAGACATTTTACTTGCGGATTCGAGAATTTGATATTTACTCGCGTATAGGTATAATAGACATTTTACTCGCATATTCGCATACCTCGAATGTTCGAACATTCGATAATTATCGAAAGTCCGGAAAATATTGAAAATCCGGGTCCAGGATAGTTCGAGAAGTCTGAGTCCGTTCAAACTCGGTTCGAGTTCTAGTCCATCTCTAGTACTATACTATACAAATTGGCCTCTTTTAATCTGTACATTAACACTGCAATATGACTCTGTGTTAGTGGCAGCTATTCCAGTACAACATGGGCATCTCCCATGTCAGATCCTCATTTGCCCTGTCCTGAAATTAAGTGTATGAACCTCCCATTGTACAGTAGCGCTTTTATGTAGATGTTCCAGAGTGGACCAACTATACAGTTGTCCGCACTGATAATACAACTGGTTTGTGAATTTATATAATTAGTTTTTAAATAGATCCTTCATTATTCTATCTCCCAATCTAGGGAATGATTAATATAAAAATAAAGACACCCATTAATGGGTGCTAGAAACCCAGAGTGCCCCCTTAGTGTACCAAGGTCATAGCCCCCTCCTCCATGTCCCAAGGCCAGAGTCCCCTCTAATGTCCCAAGTCCATAGCCCCTCTCCTCCATGTCTCAAGGCAAATGTCCCCTCTTAGTGTCCCAAGGCCATAGTTCCCCCTCTGTCCCAAGTCTAGAGTCCCCCATGTGTCCCAAATCCAGAGTTCCCCCTCTGTCCCAAATCCAGCCCCCCCCCCTCTGTGCCAAATCCAGGGCCCCCCCCTCTGTCCCGAATCCAGCCCCCCCTCTGTCCCAAATCCAGGATCCCCCCTCTGTCCCAAAACCTATTAATAACCTCTAGCCAATCACAGGACAGATAAAGCAAAGAAGCATATGACTCAGGTCAGAAGGTATGGTCTGACAATCCACATCCACACAGATACTTTATCCAGTTCTTAACAGGTTTACATTTACTTTAATACAATTTACTGAAGTGGTATTTTATAGCTTATTGATATTTCTAGGTGGGATGTTTTCAGATTCTGGAGTATAGAAAAGTGAGTTTAGTTCTCATTTAAAGGAATCACTCCTGATCATAGACTAGGGGGATTTGTTCCTATTGAGTAGAAGGGGACTGCTTTTAAAGGGATATTAAACTATTAAATTTTTCCAAACTTATACCTTTAGGGAACAAGTGTAAAAAAATTTGGTCCACTTGGTCCATTTGGTAAAAAGAGAAATGGAAAGAAAAGAAAAGACTTTTAAAATTTTGAAATCAAAAGGAATAGAACAGTAGAGATGGACGAACTTCTGAAAGTTTGGTCCGTTTTCGAACTTTCCAACTATATGGAAAGTTGGAAAGTTCGAAAACAGACCCATTAAAGGCAATGGGAGACAAACAGTTTGAAAAGGTCAAATGAAATACAATTAAAATATCAATGGTAACTGGGCATGTCCACCCTTTATACAAACTTTCTGTATATTATAGTCCATGTTCCCCCAGCCCCAATCGCTATAATTATATTCTCAGAAAGTCCCCGGATTTATAATATACAGCGGGTGGGAGAGGGAGGGAGAGGGAGGGGGAAAGGGCTGCAGTGTGCATGCCAAACGTCTCCCGGGGGAAAGACAGGAGGCAAGAAGCCCGTGTCCGTTCGAACTCGAATAGTTCAGCTCAAACTCATGTTCGAGTTCTAGTCCATCTCTACAGAACAGGTTTATAAAGTATAAAAGCTGTTATAAGGAGTGCAAATAAGCAATTTAACTAGCTAAAATAGAAAATGGAATACAGATAGCAGAACAGAGCAAGTTCAAACCCAAAATGTTTTTTAAGTATATCAATAGTAAAAAGACTGAGAATGTGGGACCATTAAATAATGGGGCTAAGATGGTTGTAGAAGATTCCAAAAAGCCTAATGTGTTAAACCATTTTTTTCCCATCGGTATTCATTATAGAGAATCGTAGTCCTTATAGCAGGGACTGTAATAATATGAAGGGTATAAATGAGGAATATTAACTCTGGCTGACAGAGGATATGGTACGGAAACAATTAGACAAAGTTAATATTAATAAAGCCCCAGTACCAGATGAAATACATCCTCAGATCTTAAAAGAGCTTCGTCGAGTTTTATTTAGTCCCCCTTTTTTTATCTTTTCAGATTCATTCTTGTCTGTTGATGTACCACTGGATTGAAAAAAAGCCAATGTAACACCAATATTCAAAAAAGGTAGTCGTTCCCAGCCTGGTAACCATAGACCTGTAAGCCTAACATCAGTGGTAGGGAAGTTGCTGGAAACTTTGTTACAGGATCATATCCTTGATTTTGTCTCCAGAACTGATCTTGCTAATAGTAGTGAGTATGAATTTATAAGAAATAGATTGTGCCAGACACATTTATTTGGTTTTCATAAAAGAAGTAAGTAAGAATTTAGACTGAGGCATAGCAGTGGAATTATTACAAATATGTTCTGCTATGGTGCTGTACTCTCCAAACTGCTAACCAATTGCTGTGAAATCAGTGTCCAACATTTAAAACATCGCTATTGAATTACACATTAAACATTAATATTTAATAACAATGTGATATGTTTTAATTACATAGATAAAAAACACTTCTCCTCTACAATTAGTGCTAAAAACCATGTGTTAAAAGGGAAAAACCCTTTTAAAATCTAAGTAGCATGACAGTATTAAAAAATTTAGTATATTTATATCTCGTCTTATTCATTTTAAGTGAAAGTGCTACCTATCTAAATACTTTAAGTTGAGATTTATACATACTTATCACTTAAACCTTAAAGGGCATGTCCACCCTTTATAAAAACTTTTGTGACAATACAGGGGATACCCTCCCACCCCCAACCGCTATATTCATTACTCTAAAATTGTTGTCAATCTCTACTTACACCTCCTCGATCCTGCGCTGTTCTGTTCCAGCTCCCCTGCCTGCCGGAACTGCAAGCAGGGGGACAGACTGGCAGCCGCGGCTGTGATTGGCTGAGAGGCAGCCAATCACAGCCGCGGCTGACTACACTGTAGACAGCGCAGTATCAAGGAGGTGTAAGTAGATATTGACAACGATTTTAGAGCAATGAATATAGCGGCTGGGGGTTGGAGGGTATCCCCTGCATTGTCACAAAAGCTTTTATAGCTACATTACTTCCTGGCATGGAGTGATCGGGAGGGACGGAGGGAGAGGTGGGAAAGGGCTCTACTGAGCATGCCTCATAATGAGGCTAGCCAAGATACAGGCACAGGAAGAGGCACTGACAGCTCCTAGCAAGCAGTTTCCTGCACTTTAAAGAGGCAGAAAAGGAGAACCACAAGGAGCATGGATGTAAGGTAAGGATTTTTTTCTTTTGTACAGTGAGGCCAGTAGTTGGTAAAATTTTAGTTTGGGGGGTGGACATGCCCTTTAACTTAAAGTATTTAGGGAGCACTTGCAAATTAAATGAATAAGATGAGATATAAATATACTCACATGTTTTATACTGTCATAGGTGTTATAGGAACGCCCAGGGTAAAGTGTCAAAACAGCATTGTACATGGCAGACAGTTGATGTCGAACCCCCCAACCTCTATTTAGGCTTGCTTTCTCTATTTTCACATAAATGGCCTCCTTAACACCTCTCATCCGAAAGACCTAATACCGAAACACAGGAAGAGCGACATCATATACGCAGTGCAGTGCAGTGAAGAATGCTCTTATTTGTATGTGGGGGAGACCAAACAGCAACTGCATCAACGTATGGCCCAGGACAGAAGAGCCAATTCCTCGGGTCAGGACTCAGCCGTGTACCTGCATCTTAAGGATAAAGGACATACCTTTGAAGATTGTAATGTTAACATATTGGCAAAGGAACATGACTGGTTCAAGAGAGGTGTTAAGGAGGCCATTTATGTGAAAATAAAGAAACCAAGCCTAAACAGAGGTGGGGGGTTTGACAGAAATTGTCTGCCATGTAGGGATGGCCGGTTCGCGGATCCGAACCCGGATCCGCCGCGGATTCATCCCGTTCACGAACGGCGGATTTTGTCCGGATTTTCCGCCTTCCAAACTTCCGAACCGCGGATTTCTCAGATTTTCGAACATTTTCGAAATTAGGAGATTTCTCGTATTTTCGAAAATTTTCGAAATTACGAGTATTTCTCGTATTTTCGAGGATATTTTTCATTTTAATGGGTCCACTCGCGGATTTTTGAATTTAGTCGAAAATTCGCGGATCCTCGAGCGGACCGGATTTTGCGAAGTTCGGACATCTCTACTGCCATGTACAATGCTGTTTTGACACCTTACCCTGGGCGTTCCTATAACACCTCTTAGCCACTATGCAATCATGCCCTTAACACCTGGCTGTGATATGCTAATTGGGATTTTCCAGGGTACATAATTGCCACAGATTCTTGTAGAAGTCATTCTGAATTGAGAAAGCCAGTCGGATGACTAGAGAAAAGTCTTCAAGAACTAAACTTCAAGTCCAGTTGATCTAATTGAATACAACAGCTATATCTTCAATGTGTGCGTCTCCCCAATATTATATGATAGCAGTGGAAATAGTATACTTGGATTTTGCTAAAGCTTTTGAAACTGTGACACATAGGTGACTGTCACGAACCCTCCGGCGGCGACACCTATCCACTAGAGATGTTCGAAACTAATGAGTTTCGTCCCGTTTTCGAATTTAAATGTAAATTCGAACATTTGAAAACGGACCCATAGAAGTCTATGGGAGAAAAAAATCTGAAAGTTTCTATCAATTTTAAGGATGTAATAGTAGGTTACTGTAAATAACACTGGGACCTGGGGAATGGTCTGGGGAACCCTTAATTATAACCACAACCACTATCTTTCCTCTCGATTGGGCTATTTTCGAGCTTCCACATTCGATTTTCGAGAGTTACCGAAATCGAACACAACTTACCGATATTATATATTCGAGGGTTACCGAAATCGATCTCTAGATTTGAGGGTTGCCGAAAATACGAATTTGAGGGTTATCGAAACAGACACTTTATCGATATAACTATCGAGGGTTACTGAAATCGATCCATACTTTCAAGGGTTACCAAAATCGATAGCTACTTTGGAGGGTTGCGGTTGTTGTAAAATCTGAGATTACCGAAATCGATGTGCGGTTTCGAGGGTTACCGAAATCAGCCTGCGTTTACTAAGATTGCAGAAATCGTCCGTTCTGCTTTCGGTATCTACTTCCTGTTTTCGGGCTGCTCTTTCCTGTCCCACTATATAAGCATCTGGATTAGAGCCTCACTTTGAGCCAGGATGCCAATTATGGAATGGCAGCGTTACATGGTGGCCTACCTGGCCAAGAAAAAGTACGATGGGATGCCGGCTGGCACCCCGCATTTTAAGAAGTGCAGATTGCGTATTATGGGCAAAATTTGAAGTCAGCCAGACCACCTTCCAGCTGCAGAGAAGGTGGTCTGACTTGACGAGACAGAGGGACAGCTATGTCAGTGACATAGCAAAGAGAGCGGAAGGCAAGTATCACTATTTCAGCCATTTATTTCTGCTTTGATTGTTATATAAAATGTTTATATAAAATATTATCTTATTTATTTGTACTTTTTTATAAATCACATAAGTAATTGTCAGAGAAACTTTTGTTTTTTTAATAGTTTATTGCACCCCTCCATTACTTTTGCAGCCCCACCTAAAGGGTAACTAAAGTCAAAAAAATTTGTTGTGACCAATCATCAAAAAAGTTTGTTTTTTTTAACCCCCAACTTGAGACAGGTACACACACCTGCTGACCTACCCTTCCATTACTGTGGCAGATATACTTAAAGGCTAACTATAGTCAAAAATAAATTTTGTTCAATAATCAAAAAAAAAAATTTTTTTAACTTCCAACTTGACACAAGTACATACACCAACTGTGGTACCCATTCATTCATGTGGCAACCATATTTAAAGGGTAAGTATAGTAAAAAAAACACATTTTGACCAATCATCAAAAAAGTTAGTCTTTTATCCCCCAACCTGACACGAGTACACACACCAACTGACCTGCCTTTAATTCATGTGACAGCCATATTTAAAGGGTAGGTAAAAAACACCAATGTCCTCATCATTGGAATTATTGAGTTTTAAAATCGCTCACTCATTCTCTTCCAAAATGCAGCCTTTCAAGCCAAATTCAAAGTTTATACTTAAGCTTTCCCTTTCTAATTAATGTTAATTAGTGTTAATAAATAAACTGGTAGGGCGTTGAAAAGCCCAGCAAAGCTGTCGCTACCGTCATATTAATTGATTTTATTTGTTTATATAATCTTACAGAAGAGGAAGATACAGGGACAGAGGACTCTGCCCCATCTTCTCCTTCTCCTCTTCCTCCTCCTTCTCCACCTCAGCCTCCGGCACCACCACAAGGCAAGTATAACGGTTTTAGCCATTTTTTTCGACCTTGCGTGCATGCAATTCTGGTGCATTGTCTCACATTTGCACATGCAATTTCTATATTTTACATCATGGAAAGGCAAGCAATTGTGAAAAAAAATGGTGATCGCATGTGTTACCAAAATGGACATTATTAATGTGGCCTACCCTGATTGTTATATAAAATGTTAAAAAGTGTAAAAAAGTGCGGCAAAGCTGTCGCTACCGTCATATTAATATATTTTATTTTTTTATATAATCCTACAGAAATGGGAGCCCGGCCCATCCCATGCACCGCCTTCAACACCAGCACCACCCCGGTGCATGATGTACGGCTGGACAGGCTCGAGGCGGGAATGGCCCATATGGAGAGGACCATGGATGGAATGGCCCGCAATATTAGACGGCTGGAGCGGGACATTCATTTTCTCTAAGATACAACCCTATCAAGGCAAAAAAATAAAAGAAGAGAGCAGAGAGAGAGAGAGAGATAGAGAGAGAGAGAGAGAGAGAGCGCGCTCGCGACGCGCTCTCGCGCGCGCGCGCGCTCTCTCGGCGTTAGCCGCTGAGATCCTCGCCCGCGCGAGCCAGCGCGATCTACCATCCTCGCGCGCGCGCGCGCTCTCGCGCTCGATCGCGCGCTGCACGCGACGCGCGAGCGCCGCGCGAGCGCTCGCAGAGAGAGAGAGCACTCTAGAGTGCTATATATTTCATATACTTGTATTTGAGCATCTTTTAGCAGCACCCAGGCCACATGATTATTGCACCTTGGCAGGAGCCAATATATATATTTTTTTTTCTTTGTTTTTGTTTTTTTTTTAAATATATATTCTTAAATATATTATTTTCAAGCTTTAAAAATATTGTCTTTATAATTTACTGCACACATAATTATACCGTCCCAGGCACACCACACACAGTTGGCATTGTATTGAGGAAAGTGGGTGATGGGGTACCATTTTTTACAGCACCACAGGATCAGGCCCACTGTAGTACAGGAGCAGGCCCACTGTAGTTAGTCAGAACAGGTGACACCACAGGGGTGTAAACATTTGGCATGGGCCAGGCAGGATTGACCCAAAAGTAAGAAACTTTTTTAGCTACAGAGTAGCTGGTGCAGATAAATAGGATCAGGGTCCATGCCCACAGTAGGAGCCACAGGGGAGGGAGGGGCAGGCACATTATCAATGGTGGCAGCTCGGCTGTCCTGTGCCTGTGAGGAGGTGGAAGGGGAAGGCTGGGTAATCCAGTCGACTACCTGCCTTCCTTGATCAGGATCAATACCCCAGAACATTATCGGGCACTGTTGCCCTGCCCTGTGAAGGGCCAAGTAGCCCCTGCCCAGCAGCAGCAGACTGCATGGGCCCATCTCTGTCTCTCATATGCAGATGCACTTCTGCCTCATCCTCTTGCCCTGCCTGGCATTTCGCTCTCCATATATATATATATATACTGTATACACTAATACAGACAGAGAGAGATAAAACACACCAAGCCCTCTAAAAGGCTAACAGAAAATTGCCCAAAGAACTTAAAAGGATGGGTTAGTCCTTAAAAGAAGTTTTGGTTTACAGTAGTCCTTAAAAGGACTTTGGGTTTAACAGTAGTCCTTAAAAGGACTTTTGGGTTTATAAATGTGTGAACACAGGGGGGGTAACAACAAGTGTTAACCCACCACACTGAAATCCACACAATCAAAGCTCAAGTTTGCTCAAAAAGCAAAAAAAATCTCTCCAATCTCCAACACTATCAGGTCTCCTACTAAACTCTCCAACACACTCACAAAATAGTTCCTGAAACATTGCTTCAACCCAGGGGGTTGGCACTACTGTGGTTGGTGAATTTAGGTCATGTGGCAGAGTCATTTTCGATAATCATCTACTTTCGATTTCGATAATCATCTTCTTTCGATAATCATCTACTTTCAATAATCATCTACTTTCGATTTCGATAATTTTCGATCGAAAACTCGATCGAATGTTTCGTCGGGACTTCGAAAACCTCAGATTTGATTTGAAACTGGGTTCTATTAGAACCCACAGTACATCTCTACTATCCACCTATCAGTTACCGGAAAACGCACTCCAAGCAACCGACAGGCGAATAAAACAGAACAAACCAAGAGGGTTTAGTGAACAAGCAATATAGCACACAATTAATATTACTTAATATCTATATACTTGCTGCCACCACCTTCCAAAAATAGGGGAAAGGCCCTACTAAATATATCTATGGGGTTATCCACACCCCCTTAAACTATCACAATCCTGCAAGAAAAAGGGTTAACCATCCCTATTACTCTATACAGTTATCTATATATACCTAAACAATACTTCCTCTATAGTAGCGGAACATCAGAGACACAGGTTTGTTTTGGGATATACTCAGAATAAGACAATTAGACTATAAATGATTTTGTATTATTTATTAAAAGTTGACAAAAGAGTGCATAAAAAAAAGAAAGAAAAACTAAATTAAGTTACTGAACATAAAATGGTAACACACAAGTGAGGGTAGAATGGGGTAAAAGAAGGAATACTAGGGAGATAAATGACATCTGTCCATGAGCAGAGTCTGGTTCTTGAAAATTCGACTTGTCAGTGACAAAGTATAAATGATAGTTCTTGAAGAAAGCCAATGTATGGTCCGTCCGGTTGGATAGATGTTTCTTAAGATGTTATGATGAACTGCTTCCATTGTTGTGCTTGTGAAGGTTCTCATTCATCCAGGCCATGGTATATCTGTTGTATTCAATTAGATCAAATGGACTTGAAGTTTAGTTCTTGAAGACTTTTCGCTTGGCTTTCTCAATTCAGAATGACTTGTACAAGAATCTGTGGCAATTATGTACCCTGGAAAATCCCAATTAGCATATCACAGCCAAGTGTTAAGGGCGTGATTAGATAGTGGCTAAGAGGTGTTATAGGAACGCCCAGAGTAAGGTGTCAAAACAGCATTGTACATGGCAGACAGATGGTGTCGAACCCCCCCACCTCTATTTAGGCTTGGTTTCTTTATTTTCACATAAATGCCTCCTTAACACCTCTCTTAACCAGTCACGTTCCTTTGCCAATATGTTAACATTACAATTTCAAAGGTATGTCCTTTATCCTTAAGATGCAGGTACACGGCTAAGTCCTGACCCGAGGAATTGGCTCTTCTGTGCTGGGCCATACGTTGATGCAGTTGTTGTTTGGTCTCCCCCACATACAAATCAGAGCATTCTTCACTGCACTGCGTATATGATGTCGCTTTTCTTGTGTTTCGGTATTGGGTCTTTCGGATGTACCAATTGCTGCCTCAGCGTGTTGCTCGGTTTAAAGCAAACAGGGATACGGTGTTTTTTGAAAACTCTTCTTAGTTTCTCAGAGACCCCTGCTACATTTGGGAGAAAGAACATGGTCATGTGGAGTGCCTCATGGTTCCGTACTGGGGCCACTTCTTTTAAATCTGTTTATAAATGACTTAGAGGGGGGCATTGTGTTTGCGGATGACACTAAACTGTATGCAGAGATTTGAAAACTTCAAATGATGTGCAAATGGGCAGCAGAATGGCATTTGAGACAGAATATTGATAAATGTAAGGGATTTAACAATCCTTTTGCCACCTACACCTTATATAACTCTGTATTAAGTGAATCTCTAATGGAAATGATTTGGTGGTTCTGGTAGATAACAGACTTAACTGTAGCAAACAATGCCAGGCAGCAGCAGCAAGAACTAGCAAGATATTGTCTTTTATAAAGAGGGGAATAGATTCAAGAGATAAAAATATTATTCTCTTTACAAGGCACTGGTAAGGCATAACTTGGAATATGCAGTGCAGTTTTGGAATCCCATATACAAAAGGGACATCTTAAGATTCGTACACATGTGCGATCGTGGGTCCCGACCCGCGACGCACAATGTGTAGGAACGAACTTTTCGGACGATAATCGGCCCCTGTGTAGGCACTTTATCGCCCGAAACGGACTTTCGGTCGCTGATCATTCGGCTGCTTAAGTCCCTACACACAGGCCAATTATCGTCCGAAAACGTTCGTTCCTACACACGTGCGATCACGGGTCGGGACCAACGATCGCACGTGTGTATGAACCTTTAGAAATGGGCGCAGTGCAGAGAAGGGCAATCAAAATAATAAAGGAATAAAGATGCTTGATTATGCAAGCTGATTAGACAGGTTAGGGCTGTTTACATTGGAGAAGCGACATTTGCGTGGGGATATGATAACTTAATACAAATGTATTAATGAGCCATACAATAAACTCTCTGGAGAATCGTTCACTAATAGGTCTTATCAGAGGACTCGTGGACATCCTGTAAGATTAGAAGAAAAGTTTTTCAAGTTTAGGAAAGGTTTATTTACAGTAAGAACAGTGAAACTGTGGAACTGTCTTCCAGCAGATGTGGTAATGGCAAGCTCATTGAATAGCTTTAAAAGTGGCCTAAATACGTTTCTAAAACTAAAAAATAGTGTGAATTACTGGTATTAATACATATACAGTAGTTCTGTTTGATCCAGGGATACTTTACGATTGTAGTTTGAAGTCAAGAAGTAAATCCCCCCCCCCCTTCTTTTTTTTTTTTAACTGGTTTTTTTTTCTTCTCTGACTTCCTCTGGATCAACTGTTAGGTAGGGTTAAAAAGGAGGGTAAAAAGGTTGGACTTTATAAACGTATGTCTTTATTCAACCTCAATTACTATGTTACTACAAATACTATAATACAAACACAAATACTACTGTATTTGAAAATGTTTCTGTGATGAGCAGAGGGTATGGACAGGGGCATATGGGGATAATAGAGAAAATATATAAAAGAAGCATTTGAATGCTAGTCTGCCAGTTCCTCCACTGGTTGCCAATCACGCAAAGGATCCAGTTCAAACTGCTTACCTTATCCTATAAAGCACTATCCAACACAGCCACTCCATATATCTCAGAGCTGATCCAGCGATACCGTCCCAGGCGCAACCTCCGCTCTGCATATGATACCCTCCTCTCATCCACTCTGGTCACCTCTTCCCAGGCCCGCATTCAGGACTTTACTCGTGCTGCCCCTCTGCTATGGAACTCCCTTCCTCTCTCTGTCCGTCACTCACCATCCCTTAACACCTTCAAACGTAACCTTAAAACCCACCTCTTTAGGCAAGCATATAACCTGGCCTAAACATTACCCCCTTACTACTCAATATTATCCAACCCACCTTTCACGCTCCACTGCCAATCTATTTACAGCCTACTAATTCCTGTCACCTTATGTCTCACCCCCATATCATCTAGTCTGTAAGCTCTTTGGGCAGGGTCCTCTCTCCTATTGTATCACGGTATTGCTGTAAGAAACTCCTGACTCTGTTTACTTATATTATGTATTAACTGTGTATGTAATATGTATGACTTTGTATAACATGTATTACCCTGTATGTAATGTATGACTATGTAATTGTAAAGAGCCACGGAAAATGTTGGTGCTATATAAATCAATAATAATAATAATAATAATAATAGTGTTAAAAGAAGGATTTTGTAAATATCCCCATAAATGGGTTTGTCAACAGAAATAGAAAAAGGAGGAATAGGACCAGATTTAGGTGGGGTAAATGATTAGTTCAGTTTTAGGCATTGCTGTGCCTAAAATAAGGACTTATCTAAGGTGTATGTTGCTGCCTGCCTTCAATACCGTTGGACAAGTTGAGTATACCCCCTTTCCACCCATTCCTCATTTTATACAATAAGACATTATAAAATTCTTAGTATAGATTCTCTTTGAAGATGAAAAAAAAAGTTTCTCCTTAAACATAAGAATTCACTTTAATCAAATGCTCCAGCTATGAAATGTTTAAGCCTTTAATTTTTTAAAGGATATACCATGGAAAATATCATTATTTTTTAAATTCTTAGTTTATATTATGCATTCCTAGTTATTCTACATATTCTCTTCCAGTTTAATTTATAACCCTTGCTATTTCCTGCTGCTGGCATTAGTGAGCTGACATTTCAGGTTTTGTAACGGTCCTTCTTCTTCCTAGAATGCACACTACCTTGGAATGTTCCTAACAGTAATTTCTACTAATTGTCTGTTGAATGGGTCAAACATGCTCATATCTCTACTGAGCAACTGAATCAACCCAGGTACTGGGTCAAGGGCAAGACCATAACGGTCTCTATTAGGGGTCCTGAAACAGGAAGTCAGTATTTCGGAAGCATTTAACTATTCACAGACAAAATTCTGAATTGGCAGGTTAAGGTCATTAGGATGGAAAAATATTGCCTTTTTCTTAAAGTATATGTATTTGCACTGAACTTTCCCTTTTAAAATCCAGCAAAATAATAAAATAAAAATACATTATTGACCCCTGCTTTTTTTGCATTTGCTTGGTGTGTTGTACTCTAGCACTATTAGAATAAAACCCTATGGAAAAACAAGACTAGACTTAAAGTTGGAGGTTAAAAATGGTTAATAATCTTAGCCAGCCTGTCTTAATACATAAGATTAAGTAAATGCATGAACTTATACAGCTCAAATATTACAGGAGATCTTTTAAATATTAGCTAATTAACTCCAAGGGACTTAACATTTTGCCACTGCTTATATTCCCAATCAGTCTTCTGCAGATGTCATAAATAATAAGCTATAGGTTAAATGCAAAAAAACCATAAATTAATTGGTAAAAAGCTTTGAAGGAAACAATGGAATTTTACGAAGGGGAAAAAAAGCCTTCATATTCTTTAGATTATTATATTTTTATTAACGAAAATTGTCATAAACATTTCATAAATGTACAACAGTTGAATTGTCCAGAAATCGGTAATCTGTTGTGATGTGTTAAACATGACACCTAAATGAAAAATTTGATGAGCAAGCAGAGTAGCAATTAAAAATGTATTTTGTCATTACAGATATTTTACAAAAATATTATGTTAGATTTGTTAAAACGGGCCATGGTTTCTACCACAGAAATTAAAATAATTTAAATAATTAAAGTATTGTATTTAGATGTGTTTATCAAGCTACTGTAAACAAATCCTAATACTGTAGCTGCAATAATTGTTAGTTCTCTTGATGACAAAATAATTTATAGATTAGCATATTTAATAACTGCCCTAATAAATTACCGCAAACCCAAACATTCTCTTAAGGGCCATCTTTAAAAACACTTTCCCCCTCATATAGTGAGAACATTGTGACACCATTGGCCCAAATGGATTAATCTTTAGGTTAAATATGGTCCAGTTCCATATGCATGAAAAATGGCTTAATAGCATTATAATAACCATTGCATGAATGATCAAATTTAAAGTAACTTTACTTTAAAATAACTGTTAATTTCTTCATAAAGGTTTTCTTTGTCTGCAATTTGTTAAATATCTGAGAAAAAAAAAGAAAACAAATAGGTTTAGTTTAAGTTTCTTGTGACTCCATTTTTAAAAAATGCATTGAAGCAATAGTTATCCTTTAATAAATTGTCAATCCCATAACAATTGTCCTATATATAAATATCTTATCTATCATCAAGGAAGCATGCAAAATGAACATTGTTCGATTAGTCCTTTAGGGTGTCCAAATACTTGATTCAGTAAGTTTCTCGTCTTTAAAGTAGTTTTGATCTGTTCCCCCCCCCGCGAGGTAATGAACCATGGTCAATTGCCATAAACTTGAAAGAGGACATCTCATGTCCTGCCTCTAAAAAATGCTTAGCAACAGGTTTACAGTTTTTTTGGCCTCGAAATGCAGTTTTAGTAGAGGATCTATGTCCATCAATACGTAATCTCAGGGCTAGATCAGTCTTACCAATGTATGACAGGCCACACGGACAAGTGGCCATATAAATCACATGTGTGGTTGAACAAGTAATAGCAGTTTTAATTTGTATTTCCTTTCCCGTGTGTGGGTGTTTAAAAGATGTTCCTGCCACCATATATTTACAGGAGGTACAGGTAGAACATTTATAACTCCCTCCTCTCTTTTTGGGGAGCCACATAGCTTTTGACAGGATCTGTCCAGACTAGAAGATCACAGAGGTTCTTATTCTACAGAACCCAATCGTGGGTTTTTCAGGGAGTAATTTTTAAGCTTAACATCTCTGCGTAAAATGTTCCAATTATTCCTTAATACCTTTTGTACCTCTCCTGATAATGTGGTGTGTCTGGTGGAACTGATAAATTTGTCTGAAACTGTCCCCTCTTTCTCCTCAGGACATGCTCTAGTTTTATTTTCAATTTTATCAATGGCCAGGGTCAATGCCCTTTGTAGGCATGTATCACTAATAACCCCTATTTTTTAATCTCTCCCACATTTCACCTATCTCCTGTTGTTTAAGTTCATCCCTTGAATTGTTTCTAATGACCTGACAAAACTGTGATAGGGGGAGGGAACTTTTGAGGGCTGGTGGGTGAAAGCTATTGTTATGCAAAAGAGTGTTTCTGTCTGTTTTTTTACAATAGAGACAATAATCCAGTTTATTATTTTAATTTACCATAATCTTGAAGTCCAGAAGGTCAATGTTGTTTTTATCCATACTGTATGTCCATCTGATTGGTGAGTCCAACGAATTTAAATCTTGGATCATTCCCACTAAGGACTTCTTCTTAGAACCCTACCAAATAAGAAAGGCATTGCCAATAAATCGACGGTATTTTACAATATGCTGGGCATAATTTCAGAATAACTTCAACTCCACCTACTACCTCCAAACGGCAACTTAGCACCGCTCCGCAGGTCTCTATGAGTAAGGACGAAAGTTTTTGAATGTTACCTGCTTGCCTATTGGCGATTTTAACATGCACTAATAAAATGTGATTTTTAACTGGACCGGAGCCATTAATTGATTCTGTAAGCTGCAGAGCGGTGCTAAGCTGCCGTTTGGAGGTAGTAGGTGGAGTTGAAGTTAACAGTGAAGTGGGGATGGGACGAGCCCCAGGCAGAAGGACGCCAAACAGCACAGTGCCGAGACCGAAGGGCCGTACGAAAAGGAAGGTAGTTTCATTTGGGGTCGCGGTGGAAGGAAGGTAAAGCGGCTTGAGCCACCAGACCTGTATAATTTCAGAATATATGGGCTTGTTCATAATAATGCATGTATATGTTGGCGTAGGCTGGCGCCATCGATGCGCCCATCGAGGTCCTGGACACCTGTAAATAAAATGTTCTTTCAAAACGAAAAAAATTAAGGTTTAAAGCAAGATCCAACAATTTCAGGATAAATGCTCTGTGTCTAGTGGAACTAAACTTTTCACTCTCCAATAGCTTTTTCACCCCCAACATCCCCTCTCCCTGGGGTATAATTGTATATAGGCTTGTGACATCCATTGTCACAAGCCAACATTCAGTGTCATTTGGTAACACAATACCTGAAGCAATAGAAAGAAAATGTGTTGTATCTTTATATAAGAGAGTAGGTTTTTGACAAAAGGCTGTAAAACTGTGTCCAAGTATTTCCCAATAGATTCCAGAAGGCTCTCCATACCCGATGCTATAAGCAGACCTGGTGATTGGTCTAACGACTAGTGTATTTTGGGTAGAAAATATACAATTGGGCATCTGAGATAAGACTGTAAAAGACAGTACCCCAGTTGTTTATCAATAATTTTGTAATCCACTGCAATGTCAATCACATCCCTTATTTTAGTTTTAAAGGTCTCTGTTGGATTATTTGGAAGAATCTTATATACATTGGTATCATATAGTTGTTTCAGAATTTTTGCTCTGTAATCCGTATAATTGAGGATAACTATTCCCCCGCCCTTGTAGGCAGGGTGAAAAGCTATATCCCTGTCCTCCTGTAGTGAAATAACAGCATTTCTTTCTTGTATAGAGAGATTTGTAGGCAGTTTCTTACCTTTTAAAGATGCTTGCTTGGTTAAAGTCTGCAATTGTTGTTTGTTGGAAGATTTTCAGGGCTGGATTATTGATAGGGGGATCAAAGGTACTTTTTAATTTCAGATTCCTGGATCTAGTCAAAGACAACTCATTTTCTAAATGTTCACGTAACGCAATAGAGCGAAAGATTTTATACATTTCAACTTCCCAATCAAACATGTTAAACTTAGTGGTAGACACATGAAAGAAAATAGGATATATGTTGCTAATTACTTATTGTGTTACTAATATATATCAACAATTTCTAAAAGGCTGATAAAGTATCATTCTAAAGGATTATGAAGAAACATAATGATAAATTTATCTAAGCTTTAGATCAATCTGTAACAGAAAACACAATAAGTAATTAGCAACATATGTCTTTTTTCTTTAAGATGCCATTTCCGTAGGTTATCTATGCATTAGGATTCTCTTTTCTGAGATTTTTAATACTTTTTTCTCCAGTCTATAATATTTAAACACCAGCACTTTTAACTAAGGATTTTTATCTGATTTTTATCTGATATTTATTCTCCATCGCACTTTTAAGCACTTTTGAATATATTCATATATATAAGCTTTAATATATATAACTTTTCGATGCACTATAATATGCACTTTTATATGTTATAAGTATACCTGAGATATGCTAATCTCATCACATGTTTGAGATTTTGATGATGATGTCACAGGCTTTCCTAGCCTTTAACTCAGCACATTGCGTTTGCGTGTTTGCACTGGCTTGAAAAAGGCTCTAGATAAAAGCCGAAATGTTTTCACTATGCAATTTGCACAATAATGAATTTTGAAAAATCCCTGAGTGCACTAGCTCTACATGGACTGTGTATTTACCTTTATCCTCTAGTAGCACCGGGGTCCTATATACTTACCTCATTCATATCTTGAGTCTTGAGAGTTGAGTGCCTACCATTCCACCTGGACTATATATATTTATATATCCTTCCACCTGGACCAATTATATCCAATCATATCAAGTCCATATAAGAAGAGAAATGCCAGGTGTTGACTCTGGAATATGTATATTTATTGCTTCATTAGGAGTAAAAAGGCAATGTTTTGGGCCCACACTCAGCCCTTTATCAAGCCTATTAGTCTGAGTACTTTTTAGTCTTTATTTGGAGTCAAGAAGGAATCTCACCACCACCCTTTTTTAGCTGTTAGGTAGGGTTAAAGAGGAGGGTATAAAGGTTGGACTAGATGGATGAATGTCTTTATTCCTCCTCAGTTATTATGTTACTGTGCAATATTAGATTTGCTTATCCCTAGAAGCCAAAACACATCCAATTTAAAAGATCAATAAACAACTATTTTGTATGTTTTGCAGGATTTGTATGGCTTGATTTTGTATATAAAATCTGTCTATACAAATGCCTTGGTTTCTTTCAATAATCAGACATCACAATTTTATTTAACCGGTCCTCACAGTGGCAAGCGCAGGATTTTAAAGGGGTGGGAATTCCTAAATGGGTTACCACTGAACAAGCCCAGAAGGAGGTTCACGACCAAATACATTCATGTGTTCTATTATATATTTGTATTATATATACGGTCAGGACGAAAAAATCTGAGGTGATTTCATCAGCGGCAGTGAACGCTGTGGTCCATAGGAGATTTGTTAAAACAGTCCAAATGACTGGCTCATGCCAAGGTATAAACGTAGCCTGGGTGCTGCTACAGGATGCATTAAACAAAAGTATAAAGGTATAGAGCACTACCAAAGGAATTTATATAGTTTTAATTAGTGGTCGACAGGCCACTAATTCAAATTATATAAAGTCCTTTGGGAGTGCTCTATACCTTTATTACTTGTATATAGATATATATATATATATATAATATATATATATATATAATATAATATATATATATATATAAAATGCATTATAATATATATATTATAATGCAAGTTTACAATCAGCTATACATCCACGCCCAGGATTTTCTAATGTCCCTATTCCTGCTCACTAACTCCATCCCAGTGTAGTAGGTACAGTAAGTTCTGTATATAAACCCAGTCTCAGCATTCACCTCCAGCAGCTGCAGGGTTAATATTGATACAGTTCTCTATCAATCATTATTAGTCATGCTGCTGTCAATCACAGGGCAGACTGGATACATTTTTGAAACATAGAAATTATGCTTCTCACTCACAGCTCATTTGACAATGTAACAATCTATATAACAATCTATGTAACAGTCTATGGGCACCAGGAGAGGTAGAACAGAAGACTGCACTGAGCAAGCACAAAGGGGGGATTCCAGGCACTAGGAAACCCCCACTAAACACTCCCCAGGACAAGTGGGAGGGCTATAGGAAGGCATGCATTGCAAGTCCCCTGCCACAGGAGATTCACAAACTTGCTTGCTGACTCAGGTGGCAGGAGGAAGGAGCTGTGCCTATGTATTTTGGGCAATCTAAGATTAATCCAGGGGTGAAGACCATGAGGCCATTTACCAAGTCTTGCTGGGCACATGTATGCAGTTAAAGCCATGCTACTGGTTAGCACGAGTTTAACTCCATATTAACACCTGATGCACAGGTTACGCAAAAATGACCCACACATCCGATACTCACGATTCAATATTGTGTTTGCGCTAGTTTTAGCGCTGGATTTTAACTCCAGCTTATAGCAGTGGGTAAATGCCTTACCGAGATTTACCCACATTCGCAATCGCAATATTGAATTGCAAAAGCAACATTTACCCAGAGCGATGGCGGCTCTGGGTAAATAATCCTGCATGTATTTAAGGTTTTTAAATACTAAAATATAAGCAGCATTTATCTCACTTATAATTAGGAAGCAATAGACCTCATGGGTGTCTGATAACAAATGTCTTTACAGGGAGATACATTTACTGTTCCTCTGACCTCAGTGTTGTTTATGCCAACAATAACAATAAATACAAAGCTGGCTAGAACTGACTAGCAATGCAAAGCTCCCCATCTCTCTGCCATCTGCTCCCTTCAGGGTGCATCTTTGAATAGTGTGACACAAAACACAATTACCAAAAAATGACAGATGCTTCCTGTGTGTGTTTACATTGTATGCTACTGTAAAATTGTTGTACTGTATTATGCTTGATCATTTGCTTGAAAATATGCTACATTTCACTTTGCCATATTGTCTGCACATTGGTAAAGGAATGTATGGATTTCATGGCTCAAATATATTATGTAATCCAACAAATACCTGTTAAATTCTTTTATTATAGAAATAGAAGGTCACTGATGACATACTCAATGAGAAATAAATCCTCTTAAAAAGAATAGCAGAACTCATGTAAATACAAGTTTTGGACATGAATATTTTGTATACACAAAAGCTACATAAGCAGATCAGGGGTATAATACAAATATATGTATTATTTGTAGCATAAATACACACACACGTGCAGATTCTTATATTATACATTGTGCACCAACAAGTTCAAGGGGTTTAAATCATTAAAACAAATAAATAAATAAGTAAAATAAAAAAATCCTAGAAAATAATGCATTTACAAAAAACACAGTAAAATCAAAGTACTCACGCAAGCCCCATACACACTCGCAGACCCCCATACAGTATGTACTAAATTAGAAAAAAACAAGTTCTACACTTACAGTACAAACATTATACAAAAATATTTGAGAATAACTTAGGCTCCAGGCAGGAATACTACAAAATGTATTGCTTTATTCATTTAGACACCACACAACATTTTTCGGGAAAAGACCCTTTTTCAAGTGTGATACACATACAGGTTGCATAAAATGGTTATTATGGACACAAACCTTTTCAAAATGTTGTAAAATCACATAAAAAGGGTTAAGAAGAGATTTTACTTCGGATGGGGGATGAGTGTGGTCTATCTACTAAGTCACTAACTACTAGAGATGTACAGTGGGTTCTAATAGAGCCCAGTTTTCGAATCAAATCCAAGGGTTTCAAAGACCCGACAAAACTTTCGGAAAGTAGATGATTATCGAAATCAAAAGTAGATAAATATCGAAAACCGAAAGTAGACGATTTTCGAAAATCGAAAGTAGACGATTTTCGAAAATCGAAAGTAGATGATTTTTGAAAATCGAAAGTCGACGATTTTCGAAAGTCAAAACTCAAACTTTTAAAATTTTTGGAAATTACATAGAACAAGTCCATATCAATCACCTCAAAGGAGGTGATCGACAGTTGAAGTTAAAGAAAAGGGAAGTTTGGTGGATTGGGCACTTTATCCACTAAGGGGTTAAATAAAGATTATGACCTATATGTATTTTTGTGACTGACTGTGATGTTCTCCTTGACATGCCACTGGGGGTCACTGTCTCCATTGGTTCCTGTTAATATGTTGCTTATCTAAGAGCGAATTCGATGGTAATAGTTTCCTGTTACCCTCTATTAAAGGGATTTGAGAGTCATGTTTGATTCAAGGTTTGTCAATTAGGCTTGAAAAAGGGAGGTGCCCCGAAACGTTGCCATTAAGATTGATGTTTTTAAGCCAATAAATTATCAGTCTGGTGTAAATTCACGATATGAGGCCTTGTATGCCTTGAGTTTTTAGAATCCCAATAATAGGATGCTTGGATAGTTGGAAAGTTTTAGTTGGGAATTCCGTGTGGATACAGTGTCTCAACTGCAAATATCTGTAGAAATATGAACGTGGGAGGTCATATTCAGTTTTAAAGTCTTTGAAACTTTTATGTATTCCTTTGCTCTCCCTGTCACTTGATAGGGTAAAGGCTGCAAGTTGTGGGTAGCGAAGGTTATTCCACAGAGGGGTTTTCATATGGTATGCCAGAATATTGTAGCAGTTTGTTAACTTTCCAAATTTTGTGGATTTGGTTGTGTAAAGGGGTGGGCATGGTGGTTATATGCAGTCCGGGGGCCTCTATCGTTGCAAGGGGATGGCCTGAGCTATAAGAGGCCAGCATTTGTTCTGCCGCTGTAGGAGTTCCACCTGTTGGTTTATCTGATCTGACCAGTCAAGTAATATAAACGAACATTTGGTAGAGCCAAGCTGGCCTCATCCTTAGGCTGTTGAAGTTTGCTAATCTTGAGACAGGCTCTGCCATTGGTCCAGAGGAAGGAGGTTAATAGGCTTGTGATTTCGGAGAATAGCTTCTTGGGAAGATAGACAGGGGAATGTTCTATGGTATACAGTATTTTGGGCAGGAGGATTGTTTTAATTAGATTTATTCTTCCAACTAAATTGATGGAAAGGGCAGCCCAAGATTGTTTTTTTCGGCGTATGGTGCGGAGAAGGAGGTTAACTGGTTAACTTTTAATTCTCTGAAGGCTTTCGGGTTTTTGGAAATCCATATGCCGGTCGGGGTGTGGTCCTCTACTTAAGCCTTTGATTAGATGATCTGATCTAAGTCTGATCACCAGAGATTCAATTACAAGTGAAAAAAGGTAGGGGGAGAGAGGACATCCCTGTCTAGTCCCCCGGTTTAAGGGGAATCGGTCTGACCTTGAACCATTTACTACCACGGTGGCTTTAGGGTTGGAGTATAGCAGTTTGATCCATTGAGTGTATTTAGGGCCAAATCCAAACCGCCTCATTCATCCCCACAGAAAGTTCCACTCCACAGAATCAAACGCTTTAGTTGCATCCAGGGACAGGATTGCCCTGTCTCCCATGGTGTCCCATGGATTTGTGCGCGGCGGATATTTATGGAGGTACTTTTACCTGGCATAAAAACGGTTTTAACCTGGTGTATGATTTCAGATATTACTTTCTGGGAGCGATATCGGTCTGTATGCGGCTCGATCTGTGGGTTTTTTATCTGGTTTTGGTATTAGGATAATCATTGCATCTGACATGGAAGGGGGCAGTTTCTGTTCAGTGAATGTGGCTTGGTAGGTTAGAACTAGCTGTTCCAGTATGATTTTATGAAATTTTTTATAGAATTCAATGGGAAGGCCATCAGGGCCTGAGGCCTTACCAGATTTCATGCTGGCAAGTGATTCAGTTATCTCTTCGATTCTGAGATCTGAGTCCAGTTGTATTATTTGGGAAGGACTCTGTGGAAATTGTAAATCTTGTAGGTAGTCCAGGTTTTTCTGAATGGAATGTTGGGATTGTGATATATACTGGGCTTGAAAATAGTCGGTGAATGAGTCCAGAATTGTGGGTGTTTTGGTGAGGATACAACAAAAGAAAAAACGACACTGCATCAACCGGGAAAAGTACAAGAGGAATCCGGACACATAGATAAATTAAATCACAGCTTTATTCTCAATACGCCTAGGCGTATTGGGTTGTCACACTCATGAGATTGGACTCTTATTGTTTTGGTGAGGAGTAGTGATGGCCCAGTTCGTGGATCCGATCCCGGATCCGTGGTGGATTTACCTCGTTCGCGAACGGCGGATATCGCGGGTTTTCCGCCTTCCGAACTTCTCCGAACCGCGTTTTCGAAAATTTTCGAAATTACGAGGATTTCTCATATTTTGAAAATACGGGAAAATACGAGAAATCCTCGTAAATTCAATTTTTCACATTTTTGGACGGAGCAACCCACATTTTCGGGTCCGTATTTTCGAAGAATCCTCATATTTTTGAAAAATCCTCGTATTTTCGAAGAATCCACATATTTTCGAAGAATACTCGTATTTTCGAAGAACGGATTTTGCCGAACTTTCATTTTAATAGGTTTTAATGGGTCCGCTCGCGGATTTTCGGTTTTTCTAATTTTTCTGAAAATTTGCGGATCCTCGAGCGGACCAGATTTTGCGAAGTTCGGACATCTCTAGTGAGGAGTCCTTTTTGGGGATCTTGGATTTTGAGTATTGTTAGTTGTTTTTGGTTGGTTTGCACTAAATGGACTAGCATTTTTGCCGACTGATTGCCCTGTTCATTGAATTTTTGCTTTTGGAAAAGAATTTCCGGTTTGCTTTGTCTTTGAGTAGTATATTATATAGTCTCTGGAGTTGTTCTGATTTGTTTCGGATGGGTCGTTGCAGAAAGTCTGCTCTGCTTCTTGCAGTTCACGGGCAAGAGACTGTTCCTCTAGTCTGGAGGAGAGGGGAGAAAAAAAAGAGGGGGGGAGAGAGAGAAGGGAAGGAGGGAATGTATTCTGAGGTAGTACTGTTATTTTAACCTTTCAAATCTTATACTTTACTGTTAAATAACCAAGACTGTTGTATACATATCTCAAAATTTATCGGCGGAAGAGACAGAACATTCTGATGGGTGTTTTTCTGTGCCAGCTGGAAGTCTTATGCAAAAAAGAAATAAAAGTGCTTGAAACATATATAGTTACCGCCAGATGATAGGGTCTTGTTGTGATGGAAATTTAAAAAGTTTCCTGAGGATTGTCTGCTGCGGGGAATTTGAGGGAGAGGAGTTACACTATTCCGCCCTGCATTGGTTGATAGAGGGGGTGGGGGGTGAGATATGGGTGATGAGATTATTTAGGGTCTAGGCGATCCATGTGGTCTGGCTCCTCTTGGACATCCCTCTATCCAGGCCTTGCACTCCTCTGGCGAGTCGAAAAAGTAAAAGAGAACATTAGGCTGGGAACAAATGGCCAAATTTTTCATCTCGATCATTCGCCACTACAAGCAGTTGGCGGGGACAAAGCACTGTGAGTTGCAGCAAATGACTCTTATGGACCACACAATCTGTGGTGATTTACGAACGTTGGTTGCTGCCGCTGCCGAAATCCCCTCAGATTTTTTAGACCAACCAACCGATACACATAAATATCGGCAGGTTGGGCCGAAAAATCTGCTCGTATGTACCCAGCCTTAATGAAGATACTTTATAACAAAAGTGATATTTGGCTAACTGATGATAATTATGGCAAGTACAGAATATATAATATTATTATATGATGCATATATAATAGAATATATGGATGTATTTGGTCATGAACCTCCTGGGGTTGTTTGGTGGTAACCCATTTAGGAATCCCCCCCTTGAAAATCCTGTGCTTGCCCCTGAACCCTGAGCTTATTTTGGAGATGTAGGTACTGGGAAGCTTAGGGAACAGGAATCATGATATAATGTCATTTAAAATAGGTTGTAAAAAACAAAAGTTTTTAAAGGGTATATCCACTCCTAAAAACAACATAGCTTGTATGGATTCCCACAAGTATGATACACCTGTACCTGCAAAAGGAAGCAATTCTGTGCAGTCTTGAAGATGTAATGGCTGCTCCTCTGTTACGATCACCCTGCACGTTGAAATCCGTCCTTGTTCCCATGCCTGCCTGCGGGTGCACTGTCCAATGTGTGTTCCCCCCCTCACGCATGCCTAGATATGTGAAGGATAAATGGCAAACTAGGGGGCATTAAGAGCAAGGTCACTGTCTTTGCTGATGTCACTAAACTATGCAGAGCTTTGGAAACTTCAAACGTTGTGTAATTGCTGCAGGCAGACCTAGCATTGTTTACTAATAGGAAAATTATTTTCATCTACAGGTTAGGAAAGATCTTCCAGCAGATGTGGTAATGGCAAGTTCATTGACTAGCTTTAAAAGTGGCCTAGATTAGTTTCTAAAACTAAAATATATTGAAAATTGCTGGTATTAACCCATATACTGTGGTTCTGGTTGATCCAGGGATACTTTCTGATTGCGGTTTGGGGTCAGGAAGGAATCCCCCCCACCTTTTTTTTGTAGCTGGGTTTTTTGCCCTTCTCTGGATTAAGTGTTAGGTAGGGTTAAAAAGGCGGGTGAAAAGGTCGGACTTGATGTACGTATGCCTTTTTTCAACCTCACTATGGATAAGATACTCCGTCCATTCCACTGCCCTCTTATTCGACAACAAGAGATGTCCTTTGAAGGTTGGACTCTATCTTAATCTCAGAATCCATCTTCCATAACATCTCTCCATCCCTCATGAGAAAGGCTTGCTAACTATCAGCAAATATTTAGAAACAAGAAGCCCCAAATATGGAAAAAAATTGATGATTGTGATGGAACAAATTTTTCTAGAAAATAATGTATGACCTGCGTGCCAACATACGCAGGGCTGTACCTTGGAGAATGGGAAAGGGAAGTTTTTGCCAATGATCAATGTATCTGAGCCACAGACAAGGTCAGTATGTGGGCCACATACATTCACAACTAGAGATGGCCGGTTCGCGGACCCGAACCTGGATCCGCCGCGGATTTATCACGTCCGCGAACGGCGGATTATTCCGGATTTTCCGCCTTCCGAACTTCCGAACCGCAGATTTTTTTTTTTACGAAAATTTTCGAAAATACGAGTATCTCCGTAATTACGAGAATCCGCGATCTTCCGGGGCCCGGAAAACCTCGTTATTCACCGATAACGACCGTTATTTACCGATAACGGTCGTTATCGGTAAATAACGACCGTTATCGGTAAATAACGACCGTTATCGGTAAATAACGGTCGTTATCGGTAAAACCCCGGTCGTTATTTTACGATAACGATCGGTATTTTACGATAACGATAACGATTTTTTATAAATAGGGCCCATAGTTTAGTAGTTGAATAAAGACATATTTCGATCCCGTCCAGCCTACTCAGCAATACCCAATGTATTCATCTGACGTTTTTTAAATCTGTTCCTAGCAAAACATAATGTTTCTTTTAGTTCAGTTTTGGCATTGCTGTGCCTAAAATAAGGACTTATCTAAGGTGTATGTTGCTGCCGCCTTCAATACCGTTGGACAAGTTGAGTATACCCCCTTTCCACCCATTCCTCATTTTATACAATAAGAAATTATAAAATTCTTAGTATAGATTCTCTTTGAAGATGAAAAAAAAAGTTTCTCCTTAAACATAAGAATTCACTTTAATCAAATGCTCCAGCTATGAAATGTTTAAGCCTTTAATTTTTTAAAGGATATACCATGGAAAATATCATATTTTTAAATTCTTAGTTATATTATGCATTCCTAGTTATTCTACATATTCTTTCCAGTTTAATTTATAACCCTTGCTATTTCCTGCTGCTGGCATTAGTGAGCTGACATTTCAGGTTTTGTAACGGTCCTTCTTCTTCCTAGAATGCAACACTACCTTGGAATGTTCCTAACAGTAATTTCTACTAATTGTCTGTTGAATGGGTCAACATGTCATATCTCTACTGAGCAACTGAATCAACCCAGGTACTGGGTCAAGGGCAAGACCAAACGGTCTCTATTAGGGGTCCTGAAACAGGAAGTCAGTATTTCGGAAGCATTTAACTATTCACAGACAAAATTCTGAATTGGCAGGTTAAGGTCATTAGGATGGAAAATATTGCCTTTTTCTTAAAGTATATGTATTTGCACTGAAATTCCCTTTTAAAATCCAGCAAATAATAAAATAAAAATACATTATTGACCCCTGCTTTTTTTGCATTTGCTTGGTGTGTTGTACTCTAGCACTTTAGAATAAAACCCTATGGAAAAACAAGACTAGACTTAAAGTTGGAGGTTAAAAATGGTTAATAATCTTAGCCAGCCTGTCTTAATACATAAGATTAAGTAAATGCATGAACTTATACAGCTCAAATATTACAGGAGATCTTTTAAATATTAGCTAATTAACCCAAGGGACTTAACATTTTGCACTGCTTATATTCCCAATCAGTCTTCTGCAGATGTATAAATAATAAGCTATAGGTTAAATGCAAAAAAACCATAAATTAATTGGTAAAAAGCTTTGAAGGAAACAAGGAATTTACGAAGGGAAAAAAAGCCTTCAATTCTTTAGATTATTATATTTTATTAACGAAAATTGTCATAAACATTTCAAAATGTACAACAGTTGAATTGTCCAGAAATCGGTAATCTGTTGTGATGTGTTAAACATGACACCTAATGAAAAATTTGATGAGCAAGCAGAGTAGCAATTAAAAATGTATTTTGTCATTACAGATATTTTACAAAAAATATTATGTTAGATTTGTTAAAACGGGCCATGGTTTCTACCACAGAAATAAAATAATTAAATAATTAAAATATTGTATTTAGATGTGTTTATCAAGCTACTGTAAACAAATCCTAATACTGTAGCTGCAATATTGTGTTTCTCTTGATGACAAATAATTTATAGATTAGCATATTTAATAACTGCCCTAATAAATTACCGCAAACCCAAACATTCTCTTAAGGGCCATCTTTAAAAAACTTTCCCCCTCATATAGTGAGAACATTGTGACACCATTGGCCCAAATGGATTAATCTTTAGGTTAAATATGGTCCAGTTCCATATGCATGAAAAATGGCTTAATAGCATTATAATAACCATTGCATGAATGATCAAATTTAAAGTAACTTTACTTTAAAATAACTGTAATTTCTCATAAAGGTTTCTTTGTCTGCAATTTGTTAATATCTGAGAAAAAAAAAGAAAACAAATAGGTTTAGTTTAAGTTTCTGTGACTCCATTTTAAAAAATGCATTGAAGCAATAGTTATCCTTTAATAAATTGTCCATCCCATAACAATTGTCCTATATAAATATCTTATCTATCATCAAGGAAGCAGTCAAAATGAACATTGTTCGATTAGTCCTTTAGGGTGTCCAAATACTTGATTCAGTAAGTTTCCGTCTTTAAAGTAGTTTTGATCGTTCCCCCCCCGCGAGGTAATGAACCATGGTCAATTGCATAAACTTGAAAGAGGACATCTCATGTCCTGCCTCTAAAAAATGCTTAGCAACAGGTTTACAGTTTTTTTGGCCTCGAAATGCAGTTTTAGTAGAGGATCTATGTCCATCAATACGTAATCTCAGGGCTAGATCAGTCTTACCAATGTATGACAGGCCACACGGACAAGTGGCCATATAAATCACATGTGTGGTTGAACAAGTAATAGCAGTTTTAATTTGTATTTCCTTTCCCGTGTGTGGGTGTTTAAAAGATGTTCCTGCCACCATATATTTACAGGAGGTACAGGTAGAACATTTATAACTCCCTCCTCTCTTTTTGGGGAGCCACATAGCTTTTGACAGGATCTGTCCAGACTAGAAGATCACAGAGGTTCTTATTCTACAGAACCCAAACGGGGTTTTTCAGGGAGTAATTTTTAAGCTTAACATCTCTGCTAAAATGTTCCAATTATTCCTTAATACCTTTTGTACCTCTCCTGATAATGTGGTGGTGTCTGGTGGAACTGATAAATTTGTCTGAAACTGTCCCCTCTTTCTCCTAGGACATGCTCTAGTTTTATTTTCAATTTTATCAATGGCCAGGTCAATGCCCTTTGTAGGCATGTATCACTAATAACCCCTATTTTTTAATCTCTCCCACATTTCACCTATCTCCTGTTGTTTAAGTTCATCCCTTGAATTGTTTCTATGACCTGACAAAACTGTGATAGGGGGAGGGAACTTTTGAGGGCTGGTGGGTGAAAGCTATTGTTATGCAAAAGAGTGTTTCTGTCTGTTTTTTACAATAGAGACAATAATCCAGTTTATTATTTTAATTTACCATAATCTTGAAGTCCAGAAGGTCAATGTTGTTTTTATCCATACTGTATGTCCATCTGATTGGTGAGTCCAACGAATTTAAATCTTGGATCATTCCCACTAAGGACTTCTTCTTAGAACCCTACCAAATAAGAAAGGCATTGCCAATAAATCGACGGTATTTTACAATATGCGGGCATAATTTCAGAATAACTTCAACTCCACCTACTACCTCCAAACGGCAACTTAGCACCGCTCCGCAGGTCTCTATGAAGGACGAAAGTTTTTGAATGTTACCTGCTTGCCTATTGGCGATTTTAACATGCACTAATAAAATGTGATTTTTAACTGGACCGGAGCCATTAATTGATTCTGTAAGCTGCAGAGCGGTGCTAAGCTGCCGTTTGGAGGTAGTAGGTGGAGTTGAAGTTAACAGTGAAGTGGGGATGGGACGAGCCCCAGGCAGAAGGACGCCAAACAGCACAGTGCCGAGACCGAAGGGCCGTACGAAAGGAAGGTAGTTTCATTTGGGGTCGCGGTGGAAGGAAGGTAAAGCGGCTTGAGCCACCAGACCTGTATAATTTCAGAATATATGGGCTTGTTCATAATAATGCATGTATATGTTGGCGGTAGGTGCGCGCCATCGATGCGCCCATCGAGGTCCTGGACACCTGTAAATAAAATGTTCTTTCAAAACGAAAAAAATTAAGGTTTAAAGCAAGATCAACAATTTCAGGATAAATGCTCTGTGTCTAGTGGAACAACTTTAACTCTCTTTCCACTCATCTCACATTCAGATTCAGTGTCTTTGGTAACACAATACCTGAAGCAATAGAAAGAAAATGTGTTGTATCTTTATATAAGAGAGTAGGTTTTTGACAAAAGGCTGTAAAACTGTGTCCAAGTATTTCCCAATAGATTCCAGAAGGCTCTCCATACCCGATGCTTAAGCAGACGCGTGATTGGTCTAACGACTAGTGTATTTTGGGTAGAAAATATACAATTGGGCATCTGAGATAAGACTGTAAAAGACAGTAACCCAGTTGTTTATCAATAATTTTGTAATCCACTGCAAGTCATCACATCCCTTATTTTAGTTTTAAAGGTCTCTGTTGGATTATTTGGAAGAATCTTATACATTGGTATCATATAGTTGTTTCAGAATTTTTGCTCTGTAATCCGTATAATTGAGGATAACTATTCCCCCGCCCTTGTAGGCAGGGTGAAAAGCTATATCCCTGTCCTCCTGTAGTGAAATAACAGCATTTCTTTCTTGTATAGAGAGATTTGTAGCAGTTTCTACCTTTAAAGATGCTTGCTTGGTTAAAGTCTGCAATTGTTGTTTGTTGGAAGATTTTCAGGGCTGGATTATTGATAGGGGGATCAAAGGTACTTTTAATTTCAGATTCCTGGATCTAGTCAAAGACAACTCATTTTCTAAATGTTCACGTAACGCAATAGAGCGAAAGATTTTATACATTCAACTTCCCAATCAAACATGTTAAACTAGTGGTAGACACATGAAAGAAAATAGGATATATGTTGCTAATTACTTTTGTGTTACTATATATATCAACAATTTCTAAAAGGCTGATAAAGTATCATTCTAAAGGATTATGAGAAAACATAATGATAATTATCTAAGCTTTAGATCAATCTGTAACAGAAAACACAAAAGTAATTAGCAACATATGTCTTTTTTCTTAAGATGCCATTTCCTAGGTTATCTATGCATTAGGATTCTCTTTTCTGAGATTTTTAATACTTTTTTCTCCAGTCTATATATTTAAAACACAGCACTTTTAACTAGGATTTTTATCTGATTTTTATCTGATATTTATTCTCCATCGCACTTTTAAGCACTTTTGATATATTCATATATATAAGCTTTAATATATATAACTTTTCGATGCACTAAATATGCACTTTTATATGTTATAAGTATACCTGAGATATGCTAATCTCATCACATGTTTGAGATTTTGATGAGATGTCACAGGCTTTCCTAGCCTTTAACTCAGCACATTGCGTTTGCGTGTTTGCACTGGCTTGAAAAAGGCTCTAGATAAAAGCCGAAATGTTTTCACTATGCAATTTGCACAATAAGAATTTTGAAAAATCCCTGAGTGCACTAGCTCTACATGGACTTGTATTTACCTTTATCCTCTAGTGCACCGGGGTCCTATATACTTACCTCATCATATCTTAGTCTTGAGAGTTGAGTGCCTACCATTCCACCTGGACTATATATATTTATATATCCTTCCACCTGGACCAATTATATCCAATCATATCAAGTCCATATAAGAAGAGAATGCCAGGTGTTGACTCTGGAATATGTATATTTATTGCTTCATTAGGAGTAAAAAGGCAATGTTTTGGGCCCACACTCAGCCCTTTATCAAGCTATTAGTCTGAGTACTTTTTAGTCTTTATTTGGAGTCAAGAAGGAATCTCACCACCACCCTTTTTTAGCTGTTAGGTAGGGTTAAAGAGGAGGGTATAAAGGTTGGACTAGATGGATGAATGTCTTTATTCCCTCAGTTATTATGTTACTGTGCAATATTAGATTTGCTTATCCCTAGAAGCCAAACACATCCAATTTAAAAGATCAATAAACAACTATTTATGTTTTGCAGGATTTGTATGGCTTGATTTTGTATATAAAATCTGTCTATACAAATGCCTTGGTTTCTTTCAATAATCAGACATCACAATTTTATTTACCGGTCCTCACAGTGGCAAGCGCAGGATTTTAAAGGGGTGGGAATTCCTAAATGGGTTACCACTGAACAAGCCCAGAAGGAGGTTCACGACCAAATCATTCATGTGTTCTATATATATTTGTATTATATATACGGTCAGGACGAAAAAATCTGAGGTGATTTCATCAGCGGCAGTGAACGCTGTGGTCCATAGGAGATTGTTTAAAACAGTCCAAATGACTGGCTCATGCCAAGGTATAAACGTAGCCTGGGTGCTGCTACAGGATGCATTAAACAAAAGTATAAAGGTATAGAGCACTACCAAAGGAATTATATAGTTTTAATTAGTGGTCGACAGGCCACTAATTCAAATTATATAAAGTCCTTTGGGAGTGCTCTATACCTTTATACTTTTATATATATATATATATATATATATATATATATATAATATATATATATATATATATATATATAAAAATGCATTATATATATATATTATAATGCAATGTTTACAATCAGCTATACATCCACGCCAGGATTTTTAATGTCTCTATCCTGCTCACTAACTCCATCCCAGTGTAGTAGGTACAGTAAGTTCTGTATATAAACCCAGTCTCAGCATTCACCTCAGCAGCTGCAGGGTTAATATTGATACAGTTCTCTATCAATCATTATTAGTCATGCTGCTGTCAATCACAGGGCAGACTGGATACATTTTTGAAACATAGAAATTATGCTTCTCACTCACAGCTCATTTGACAATGTAACAATCTATATAACAATCTATGTAACAGTCTATGGCACCAGGAGAGGTGAAACAGAAGACTGCACTGAGCAGCACAAAGGGGGGATTCCAGGCACTAGGAAACCCCCACTAAACACTCCCCAGGACAAGTGGGAGGGCTATAGGAAGGCATGCATTGCAAGTCCCCTGCCACAGGAGATCACAAACTTGCTTGCTGACTCAGGTGGCAGGAGGAGAAGGAGCTGTGCCTATGTATTTTGGGCACATAAGATTAATCCAGGGGTGAAGACCATGAGGCCATTTACCAAGTCTGCTGGGCACATGTATGCAGTTAAAGCCATGCTACTGGTTAGCACGTTTAATCCATATTAACACCTGATGCACAGGTTACGCAAAAATGACCCAACATCCGATACTCACGATTCAAATTGGTTTGCGTAGTTTTAGCGCTGGATTTTAACTCCAGCTTATAGCAGTGGGTAAATGCCTTACCGAGATTTACCCATTCGCAATGCAATATTGAATTGCAAAAGCAACATTTCCAGAGCGATGGCGGCTCTGGGTAAATAATCCTGCATGTATTTAAGGTTTTTAAATACTAAAATATAGCAGCAGCTTTATCTCACTTATAATTAGGAAGCAATAGACCTCATGGGTGTCTGAAACAAATGTCTTTACAGGGAGATACATTTACTGTTCCTCTGACCTCAGTGTTGTTTTGCCAACAATAACAATAAATACAAAGCTGGCTAGAACTGACTAGCAATGCAAAGCTCCCCATCTCTCTGCCATCTGCTCCTTCAGGGTGCATCTTTGAATAGGTGATCACAAAACACAATACAAAAAGACAGATGCTTCCTGTGTGTGTTTACATTGTATGCTACTGTAAAATTGTTGTACTGTATTATGCTTGATCATTTGCTTGAAAATATGCTACATTTCACTTTGCCATATTGTCTGCACATTGGTAAAGGAATGTATGGATTTCATGGCTCAAATATATTATGTAATCCAACAAATACCTGTTAAATTCTTTTATTATAGAAATAGAAGGTCACTGATGACATACTCAGAGAAATAAATCCTCTTAAAAAGAATAGCAGAACTCATGTAAATACAAGTTTTGGACATGAATATTTTGTATACACAAAGATAACTAGCATAGATCAGGGATATACAAATATATGTATTATTTGTAGCATAAATACACACACACGTGCAGATTCTATATATACATTGTGACCAACAAGTTCAAGGGGTTTAAATCATTAAAACAAATAAATAAATAAGTAAAATAAAAAAATCCAGAAAAATGCATTTACAAAAAACACAGTAAAATCAAAGTACTCACGCAAGCCCCATACACACTCGCAGACCCCCATACAGTATGTACTAAATTAGAAAAAAAACAAGTTCTACACTTACAGTACAAACATTATACAAAAATATTTGAGAATAACTTAGGCTCCAGGCAGGAATACTACAAAATGTATTGCTTATTCATTTAGACACCACACAACATTTTTCGGGAAAAGACCCTTTTTCAAGTGTGATACACATACAGGTTGCATAAAATGGTTATTATGGACCAAACCTTTTCAAAATGTTGTAAAATCACATAAAAAGGGTTAAGAAGAGATTTTACTTCGGATGGGGGATGAGTGTGGTCTATTACTAAGTCACTAACTATAGAGATGTACAGTGGGTTCTAATAGAGCCCAGTTTTCGAATCAAATCCAGGGTTTCAAAGACCCGACAAAACTTTCGGAAAGTAGATGATTATCGAAATCAAAAGTAGATAATATCGAAAACCGAAAGTAGACGATTTCGAAAATCGAAAGTAGACGATTTTCGAAAATCGAAAGTAGATGTTTTGAAAATCGAAAGTCGACGATTTTCGAAAGTCAAACTCAAACTTTTAAAATTTTTGGAAATTACATAGAACAAGTCCATATCAATCACCTCAAAGGAGGTGATCGACAGTTGAAGTTAAAGAAAAGGGAAGTTTGGTGGATTGGGCCATTATCCACTAAGGGGTTAAATAAAGATTATGACCTATATGTATTTTTGTGACTGACTGTGATGTTCTCCTTGACATGCCACTGGGGGTCACTGTCTCCATTGGTTTGTTAATATGTTGCTTATCTAAGAGCGAATTCGATGGTAATAGTTTCCTGTTACCTCTATTAAAGGGATTTGAGAGTCATGTTTGATTCAAGGTTTGTCAATTAGGCTTGAAAAAGGGAGGTGCCCCGAAACGTTGCCATTAAGATTGATGTTTTTAAGCCAATAAATTATCAGTCTGTGTAAATTCACGATATGAGGCCTTGTATGCCTTGAGTTTTTAGAATCCCAATAATAGGATGCTTGGATAGTTGGAAAGTTTTAGTTGGGAATTCCGTGTGGATACAGTGTCTCAACTGCAAATATCTGTAGAAATATGAACGTGGGAGGTCATATTCAGTTTAAAGTCTTTGAAACTTTTATGTATTCCTTTGCTCTCCCTGTCACTTGATAGGGTAAAGGCTGCAAGTTGTGGGTAGCGAGAGTTATTCCACAGAGGGGTTTTCATATGGTATGCCAGAATTTGTAGCAGTTGTTAACTTCCAAATTTTGTGGATTTGGTTGTGTAAAGGGGTGGGCATGGTGGTTATATGCAGTCCGGGGGCCTCTATCGTTGCAAGGGGATGGCCGAGCTATAAGAGGCCAGCATTTGTTCTGCCGCTGTAGGAGTTCCACCTGTTGGTTATCTGATCTGACCAGTCAAGTAATATAAACGAACATTGGTAGAGCAAGCTGGCCTCATCCTTAGGCTGTTGAAGTTTGCTAATCTTGAGACAGGCTCTGCCATTGGTCCAGAGGAAGGAGGTTAATAGGCTTGTGATTTCGGAGAATAGCTTCTTGGGAAGATAGACAGGGGAATGTTCTAGGTATACAGTATTTTGGCAGGAGGATTGTTTAATTAGATTTATTCTTCCAACTAAATTGATGGAAAGGGCAGCCCAAGATTGTTTTTTTCGGCGTATGGTGCGGAGAAGGAGGTTAACTGGTTAACTTTTAATTCTCTGAAGGCTTTCGGGTTTTTGGAAATCCATATGCCGGTCGGGTGTGGTCCTCTACTTAAGCCTTTGATTAGATGATCTGATCTAAGTCTGATCACCAGAGATTCAATTACAAGTGAAAAAGGTAGGGGGAGAGAGGACATCCCTGTCTAGTCCCCCGGTTTAAGGGGAATCGGTCTGACCTTGAACCATTTACTACCACGGTGGCTTTAGGGTTGGAGTATAGCAGTTTGATCCATTGAGTGATTTAGGGCCAAATCCAAACCGCCATTCATCCCACAGAAGTTCCACTCCACAGAATCAAACGCTTTAGTTGCATCCAGGGACAGGATTGCCCTGTCTCCCATGGTGTCCCATGGATTTGTGCGCGGGGATATTTATGGAGGTACTTTTACCTGGCATAAAAACGGTTTTAACCTGGGTGATGATTTAGATATACTTTCTGGGAGCGATACGGTCTGTTAGCGGCTCGATCTGTGGGTTTTTTATCTGGTTTTGGTATTAGGATAATCATTGCATCTGACATGGAAGGGGGCAGTTTCTGTTCAGTGAATGTGGCTTGGTAGGTTAGAACTAGCTGTTCCAGAGATTTTATGAAATTTTTATAGAATAATGGGAAGGCCATCAGGGCCTGAGGCCTTACCAGATTTCATGCTGGCAAGTGATTCAGTTATCTCTTCGATTCTGAGATCTGAGTCCAGTTGTATTATTTGGGAAGGACTCTGTGGAAATTGTAAATCTTGTAGGTAGTCCAGGTTTTTCTGAATGGAATGTTGGGATTGTGATATATACTGGGCTTGAAAATAGTCGGTGAATGAGTCCAGAATTGTGGGTGTTTTGGTGAGGATACAACAAAGAAAAAACGACACTGCATCAAACCGGGAAAAGTACAAGAGGAATCCGGACACATAGATAAATTAAATCACAGCTTTATTCTCAATACGCCTAGGGTATTGGGTTGTCACACTCATGAGATTGGACTCTTATTGTTTTGGTGAGGAGTAGTGATGGCCCAGTTCGTGGATCCGATCCCGGATCCGTGGTGGATTTACCTCGTTCGCGAACGGCGGATATCGCGGGTTTTCCGCCTTCCGAACTTCTCCGAACCGCGTTTTTTCGAAAATTTTCGAAATTACGAGGATTTTCATATTTTGAAAATACGGGAAATACGAGAAATCCTCGTAAATTCATTTTTCACATTTTTGGACGGACAACCCACATTTTCGGGTCCGTATTTTCGAAGAATCCTCATATTTTTGAAAATCCTCGTATTTTCGAAGAATCCACATATTTTCGAAGAATACTCGTATTTTCGAAGAACGGATTTTGCCGAACTTTCATTTAATAGGTTTAATGGGTCCGCTCGCGGATTTTCGGTTTTTCTAATTTTTCTGAAAATTTGCGGATCTCGAGCGGACCAGATTTTGCGAAGTTCGGACATCTCTAGTGAGGAGTCCTTTTTGGGGATCTTGGATTTTGAGTTTGTTAGTTGTTTTGGTTGGTTTGCAAAATGGACTAGCATTTTTGCCGACTGATTGCCCTGTTCATTGAATTTTTGCTTTTGGAAAAGAATTTCCGGTTTGCTTTGTCTTTGAGTAGTTATTATATAGTCTCTGGAGTTGTTCTGATTTGTTTCGGTGGGTCGTTGCAGAAAGTCTGTCTGCTTCTTGCAGTTACGGGCAAGAGACTGTTCCTCTAGTCTGGGGAGAGGGGAGAAAAAAAGAGGGGGGAGAGAGAGAAGGGAAGGAGGGAATGTATTCTGAGGTAGTACTGTTATTTTAACCTTTCAAATCTTATACTTACTGTTAAATAACCAAGACTGTTGTATACATATCTCAAAATTTATCGGCGGAAGAGACAGAACATTCTGATGGGTGTTTTTCTGTGCCAGCTGGAAGTCTTATGCAAAAAAGAAATAAAAGTGCTTGAAACATATATAGTTACCGCCAGATGATAGGGTCTGTTGTGATGGAAATTTAAAAGTTTCCTGAGGATTGTCTGCTGCGGGGAATTTGAGGGAGAGGAGTTACACTATTCCGCCCTGCATTGGTTGATAGAGGGGGTGGGGGTGAGATATGGGTGATGAGATTATTTAGGGTCTAGGCGATCATGTGGTCTGGCTCCTCTTGGACATCCCTCTATCCAGGCCTTGCACTCCTCTGGCGAGTCGAAAAAGTAAAAGAGAACATTAGGCTGGGAACAAATGGCCAAATTTTTCATCTCGATCATTCGCCACTACAAGCAGTTGGCGGGGACAAAGCACTGTGAGTTGCAGCAAATGACTCTTATGGACCACACAAACTGTGGTGATTTACGAACGTTGGTTGCTGCCGCTGCCGAAATCCCCTCAGATTTTTTAGACCAACCAACCGATACACATAAATATCGGCAGGTTGGGCCGAAAAATCTGCTCGTATGTACCCAGCCTTAATGAAGATACTTTATAACAAAAGTGATATTTGGCTAACTGATGATAATTATGGCAAGTACAGAATATATATATTATTATATGTGCATATATAATAGAATATATGGATGTATTTGGTCATGACCTCCTGGGGTTGTTTGGTGGTAACCCATTTAGGAATCCCCCCCTTGAAAATCCTGTGCTTGCCCTGAACCCTGAGCTTATTTTGGAGATGTAGTACTGGGAAGCTAGGGAACAGGAATCATGATATAATGTCATTTAAAATAGGTTGTAAAAAACAAAAGTTTTTAAAGGGTATATCCACTCCTAAAAACAACATAGCTTGTATGGATTCCCCCAAGTATGATACACCTGTACCTGCAAAAGGAAGCAATTCTGTGCAGTCTTGAAGATGTAATGGCTGCTCCTCTGTTACGATCACCCTGCACGTTGAAATCCGTCCTTGTTCCCATGCCTGCCTGCGGGTGCACTGTCCAATGTGTGTTCCCCCCCTCACGCATGCCTAGATATGTGAAGGATAAATGGCAAACTAGGGGGCATTAAGAGCAAGGTCACGTCTTTGCTGATGTCATAAACTATGCAGAGCTTTGGAAACTTCAAACGTGTGTAATTGCTGCAGGCAGACCTAGCATTGTTTACTAATAGGAAAATTATTTTCATCTACGGTTAGGAAAGATCTTCCAGCAGATGTGGTAATGGCAAGTTCATTGACTAGCTTTAAAAGTGGCCTAGATTAGTTTCTAAAACTAAAATATATTGAAAATTGCTGGTATTAACCCATATACTGTGGTTCTGGTTGATCCAGGGATACTTTCTGATTGCGGTTTGGGGTCAGGAAGGAATCCCCCCCACCTTTTTTTTGTAGCTGGGTTTTTGCCCTTCTCTGGATTAAGTGTTAGGTAGGGTTAAAAAGGCGGGTGAAAAGGTGGACTTGATGTACGTATGCTTTTTTCAACCTCACTATGGATAAGATACTCCGTCCCTTCCACTGCCCTCTTATTCGACAACAAGAGATGTCCTTTGAAGGTTGGACTCTATCTTAATCTCAGAATCCATCTTCCATAACACATCTCTCCATCCCTCATGAGAAAGGCTTGCTACTATCAGCAAATATTTAGAAACAAGAAGCCCCAAATATGGAAAAAAATTGATGATTGTGATGGAACAAATTTTTCTAGAAAATAATGTATGACCTGCGTGCCACATACGCAGGGCTGTACCTTGGAGAATGGGAAAGGGAAGTTTTTGCCAATGATCAAGTATCGAGCCACAGACAAGGTCAGTATGTGGGCCACATACATTCACAACTAGAGATGGCCGGTTCGCGGACCCGAACCTGGATCCGCCGCGATTTATCACGTCGCGAACGGCGGATTATTCCGGATTTTCCGCCTTCCGAACTTCCGAACCGCAGATTTTTTTTTTACGAAAATTTTCGAAATACGAGTATCTCCGTAATTACGAGAATCCCGATCTTCCGGGGCCCGGAAAACCGAAGATCCTCGTAATTACGAGGATTCTCGTAATTACGAGAATTTTCGGAAAAACGAGACATTCTGTAAATTCGAATTTTTGGGGTTATTTTCAAGACGGAGCAAGCCACATGACCCAAATTAGCCAATGGCAGCAACATGATTATTGCCAGCCCCCTGGGTATAAAAGGCTGCTTCACAGGCGACATTTTGTCAGTGTGTTGGAGTGTGTGTGGAGACTGACAGTGTAGGAGTTGGAGAGAGATTTTTGCGCTTTTTGAGCTTTTTGAGCTTTCTGTGTGTGGATTTCAGTGTGGTGGTTTAGCACTTGTTGTTACCCACCCCTGTATTCACACATCTTGAGACCCAACAGTCCTTTTAAGGAAACTTTGTGAGACCCAAAGTCCTTTTAAGGACTAACCCCCCTGTAAGTCCTTTGGACAATTTTGTGTTAGACCTTTTAGAGGTCTAGGGGCCCTATTTATAAAAAATCGTTATCGTTATCGTAAAATACCGATCGTTATCGTAAAATAACGACCGGGTTTTTACCGATAACGACCGTTATTTACCGATAACGAACGTTATTTACCGATATCGTTAAATACCGGTCGTTATCGGTAAATACCGGTCGTTATTCACCGATAACGACCGTTATTTACCGAACGGTCGTTATCGGTAAATAACGACCGTTATCGGTAAATAACGACCGTTATCGGTAAATAACGGTCGTTATCGGTAAAACCCGGTCGTTATTTACGATAACGATCGGTATTTTACGATAACGATAACATTTTTAAATAGGGCCCTAGGTGTCCTGTTTTTTGTTTGTCTTTCTGTATCTGTGTGTCAGTGTCTGTGTGTTTTGTGTAGCTGACAGGCTGCCTTTAGCAGCAATCAGCAGCTTTTGCTGTCAGTTGGTCTGTGTCCTATTTGTGCTTTTAGTGTAAAAAAAAAAAAAAAAAAAAAAAGCTTTGTGTTTATGTTGTTGCTTCTGTGTTGTTTTGTTGCTTTGTCTTTGTGTTGTGTGTGTGTGTGTGTGTATATATTATATATATATATATATATACATTTTTTGGGGGATAATTTGGGAGAGGGAAAGCCTGGCAGGGCAAGAGGGAGACCCAGGAGCAGGGGTGCTTCTGCACGTGGAGGGAGAGGGAGAGGCAGAGGAGAGCCTAGAGAGGAGGGAGAGGCAGAGGAGGAGCTACCTGGCCCTTCGCAGGGCAGCCGGGTTACCGTGCCCGATATTTTTAGGGGTAGCCGGGCTAGGGCTATCCCTTCTGATCAAGGAAGGCGGGTAGTAGAGTGGATTACCCAGCCTTCCTCATCCACCTCCTCACAGGCACAGAGCAGCCGAGCTGCTACTGTAGATATTGTGCCTGCTCCTTCCTCACCTGAGGCTCCTACTGTGGGCATGGAACCTGATCCGCTCTATCAGGAGTTCGTTGCCCACATGGCCCGTACCTTCGGGGATCCGGAGGAGGAGTCTCAGGATATGTTTTCGCACACTATGTGTGGGGCTAGTGTGCTTGAGGAGGAGCTGTGCACTGATGCACAATCTTTCCTGTCGCCCGAGGCGGAGGAAAGTGCTCAGTGCACAGGGGGACAGGAGGCTGACGATGTCACGCAGCAGTCTGTGAGCAGCCAGGGAACTAATGCAGGGGGTGAGGTTCCAGATGCTGCTGCTGTTAGTGATGCAGCCTCCAGTATTGAGGAGGTGGAAGTGGACGATGAGGTCACCGATCGTCCATGGGTGCCCTCTGTGAGAGAGGAGGAGGATAGTGTCTCTGAGGGATGTCCCTCAGAGCATGAGCACGATCCTGAACCCAGAGGCAGGACTGGGGGCAGGGGCCGGGGCAGAGGCAGTGCACCTAGTGGTGCACGTGGAGGTACGGCACCAATGAGATCTGGTGCCAGTGCCCCACAGCAGCAGGTGACCTCTGCTCCGAGTCGTGTCGGTGGCTCAGCGGTGTGGGAGTTCTTCTCACTGGCTCCAGGTGACAACACAGTTGCAGTGTGCAAGTTGTGCCTGCAACGTGTTAGCCGTGGGAAGACCACATCACATTTGGGCACCTCCTCTATGAGGAGGCATATGATTCTGCACCACTTTGCCCGGTGGGAGCAGCGGACAGGGAACGTGCAGGCACCCACACGTTCCCTACCTCGTGCCCAGGTAGCCACCGTTCCTCCTCCTCCCCCTCCGGCCCCATCAGCTGCTTCCTCGGTGGAAGTTAGGGAGGAGAGGCAGCCTTTGGCCCCAGCACGCGGTGTTAAGAGGCCTCTTGACACTGCTGCTGGAGCGTCAGCTAAAAGGCAGGTCTCTCTTCCCCAGTTGTTGGAGCGGAGGCAGAAACTGTCCCCCAGTCACCCCCAAGCCCAGCGTCTCACTGCCGGCTTAGCCAAACTCCTGGCGGTGCAGCTGCTACCTTTCAGCCTGGTAGACAGTGCAGCGTTCAGGGAGTTTGTGGCCATTGGCACACCACAGTGGCAGGTCCCTGGCCGTAGGTACTTTGCCCAGAAGGCAGTACCAGCCCTGCACGACCATCTGCAGGGCAATATATCTGCTTCGCTGGACCACAGTGTGGGCAAGTGTGTCCACATTACTATGGACGCGTGGTCCAGCAAGCACGGCCAGGGGCGGTATGTGTCATTTACCGCCCAATGGGTCACTCTGCTAGCCGGCAGAGACGCGGCACGGAGCGCAAGTGGGGAGATGGTGGTACCACCACGCATTGGTGATACGCCAGTCTCCACCCCCCCCTCCTCATCCGGTGAGCCCTCTTCCCGGACAGCTCCGTGCCCCCCCAGAGCCTATGCTCCGTGCCAGGCGAGACGGTGCCATGCAGTGTTGCAGCTTGTGTGCCTCGGTGATAGGAGCCACACCGGGGCCGAGTTGCTGGCAGCACTGCAAGGGCAGGTTGAGAGGTGGCTGACCCCACACCACCTCTCAATAGGCAAGGTCGTGTGTGACAATGCCACCAATATCCTGTCTGCCCTTCGCATGGGCAGAGTCACACATGTTCCTTGCCTGGCACACGTTCTCAACCTGGTCGTCCAGCGGTTCCTCACCAAGTACCCTGGTCTCCAGGAGGTACTGAGGATGGCTAGGAGGCTGTCCAGTCACTTCAGGCGGTCATACACGGCCACAGCTCGTCTGGCCGAGTTTCAGCAGCAGAATGGTCTGCCGCAGAACCGCCTGATTTGTGACACCCCCACCCGCTGGAACTCTAGTCTTATGATGCTGCTGAGGCTGCTCCAGCAGAGGCGAGCCATCATAGACTACTTGTACGAGTACGAGGCAAGATCAGGCTCTGGGGACCTGGGTTTGCTGTTACCCAGGCAGTGGCTGCTGATTAGAGATGCCTGCCGTGTGCTCGCGCCATTTGAGGAGGCCACCAGGATGGTAAGCCGCAATGATGCCACCATTGCGGATACCATCCCACTGGTGTTCCTCCTTGAGCACACTCTGCGCGGCATACTCGACAGGGCACTCGCTGTCGAGCAGCAGGCACTGGAAGAGGAGGACGCCGACACCGTGATGCTTTCCGAGCCCGAACATCACGGTGCAGAGCAGCCGTCCGATGATGAGGAGGGGGATTTAGGTGACCTGGACCAAGGGGAAATGGGGCATTCCTCTAGGGGGACATCTCAACCCTCCCAAGTACCACATGTCATTCGTGGTTGGGGAGAGGTTGAGCCCGACACTACTGTCCTCAGTGACATCGAGGACATGGGGTCCTCTGCGGCAGGCAGTTTGCGGCGCATGGGCTCTTTCATGCTGCAATGCCTTCGCAAGGACCCCAGGATTAAGGCCATCAAAGAGAAGGAGCAGTACTGGGTGGCCACCCTTATAGATCCCCGCTATAAGGGTAAAGTGTCGGAGTTTATCCCCGCATCTCAGAGGGAAGGTAGAATGCAGCACTATGAGGCAACACTGCTACGTTGCCTCTGTTCTGCCTTCCCAGGTGCTGGCAGGCCTACAGCACCTGATGTTGGGGACCAACAGGGCTCACGTCCCCCTGTGCCTGACAGGAGGAGCAGCAGTACTGGAGGCGGCCTCGCGGCCAACTTCAGGCTGTTCTTCCAGCCACAGTTGCCAGGCCCATCCACTGGCAACTCCACCAGGCAACACCTCAGTCGCCAGGTCACCGACTACATCGGATCCAGGGCCGGTGTAGCCACATCAGAGACTGAGGATCCACCTTTGGGGGGGGGACTACTGGGTGGCGAGCTTGATATCTGGCCCGAGTTGGCACATTATGCCATCGAGTCCTTTCATGCCCGTCATCCAGTGTTTCTTTCGGAGGGACCTTCAGCGCAGCAGGGGTGTTGTAACGGAGAGGACCCGTCTCTCCACTGAGAATGTGGACCCCTTACATTCATCAAGATAATGAGGCGTGGATCACATCTCAATACAGCACCCCTATTGCTGATGCCCGTGACTGAGGGCCTCCTGCCCCTGGCCACCCATACTGCTCCTTCCGCCTCATTTTCCACCTAGAGGCTTAGCTGATGCCAGCTTAGCAGGCAAATGGCAAATTTTTCTTATTGGCAGGGCCATATATGGTCCAACCTTGCTCTACTGCATTCAGGTTATGAAATAACAAATGCTCTGCGACAACGCTACTCTGTGGCTTTTTTCTAAGATTGGGTCGATCCTACTTTGCCCGAGGAGCAGTACTCCATATTTGATCTTCGTTCTCTCTCCATGACGCCACCTTTGTGGTGTCACCTACTCTGACCATCTAATACAGCCGCAACAGCTACTCTGTGGCTAATGTTTTCAGCTCTGGGTTTATCCTGGCTGTCCAGAGCAGTACTCCATATTTGATCTTCGTTCTCTCTCCCATGAGGCACCTTTGTGGTGTCACCTACTCTGACCATCTCATACAGCCGCAACAGCTACTCTGTGGCTAATGTTTTCACTCTGGTCTATCCTGCCTGGCCCGAGAGCAGTACTCCATATTTGATCTTCGTTCTCCTCCATGAGGCACCTTTGTGGTGTCACCTACTCTGACCATCTCATACGCCGCAACACTACTCTGTGGCTAATGTTTTCAGCTCTGGGTCAATCCTGCCTGGCCCGAGAGCAGTACTCCATATTTGATCTTCGTTCTCTCTCCTCATGAGGCACCTTTGTGGGGTCACCTACTCTGACCATCTCATACAGCCACAACAGCTACTCTGTGGCTAATGTTTTCAGCTCTGGGTTTATCTGCCTGTCCCGAGAGCAGTACTCCATATTTGATCTTCGTTCTCTCTCCATGAGGCACCTTTGTGGTGTCACCTACTCTGACCATCTCATACAGCCGCAACAGCTACTCTGTGGCTAATGTTTTCAGCTCTGGTCTATCCTGCCTGGCCCGAGAGCAGTACTCCTTGTCCAGTGGGGCCAGGCCTGCCTGGCTCTTCAACAATGGTGGCAAACTGCAGTGTGCCTGCTGTAACTCAATGGTGCTGTTCCTACGAAGCATTACCCTTTCACCTGCTTTCCCTTGCACGATGCATACTCTGAGGGTGAGTAGCCAATGGGGTGAGGGGTATGTCCAGTGGGGCCAACTGCCTGGCCCCACAAAATGGTGGCAAACTGCGTGGGCCTGCTTGTAACACAATGGTGCTGTTCCTACGAAGCATTACCCTTTCACCTGCTTTCCCTAGCACGATGCATACCTTGAGGGAGAGTAGCCAATGGGTGAGGGGTATGTCCAGTGGGGCCAAGCTTGCTCTGGCTCTTCAACAATGGTGGCAACTGCAGTGGGCCTGCGTGTAACACAATGCTGCTGTTCCTACGAAGCCTTACCCTTTCACCTGCTTTCCCTTGCACGATGCATACTCTGAGGGAGAGTAGCCAATGGGGTGAGGGGTATGTCCAGTGGGCCAAGCCGGCCTGGCCCCACAACAATGGTGGCAAACTGCAGTGGGCCTGCTGTAACTCAATGCTGCTGTTCCTACGAAGCCTTACCCTTTCACCTGCTTTCCCTTGCACGATGCATATCTTGAGGGAGAGTAGCCAATGGGGTGAGGGGTATGTCCAGTGGGGCCAAGCCTGCCTGGCTCTTCAACAATGGTGGCAAACTGCAGTGTGCCTGCTGTAACTCAATGGTGGTTCCTACGAAGCATTACCCTTTCACCTGCTTTCCCTTGCACGATGCATACTCTGAGGAGAGTAGCCAATGGGTGAGGGTATGTCCAGTGGGGCCAAGCCTCCTGGCCCCACAACAATGGTGGCAAACTGCAGTGGGCCTGCTGTAACACAATGGTGCTGTTCCTACGAACATTACCCTTTCACCTGCTTTCCCTTGCACGATCATACTCTGAGGGAGAGTAGCCAATGGGGTGAGGGGTATGTCCTGGGGCCAAGCCGTGCCTGGCCCCACAACAATGGTGGCAAACTGCAGTGGGCCTGCTGTAACACAATGCTGCTGTTCCTACGAAGCATTACCCTTTCACCTGCTTTCCCTAGCACGATGCATACCTTGAGGGAAGATAGCCAATGGGTGAGGGGTATGTCCAGTGGGCCAACTTGCCTGGCTCTTCAACAATGGTGGCAAACTGCAGTGGGCCTGCTGTAACACAATGTGCTGTTCCTACGAAGCATTACCCTTTCACCTGCTTTCCCTAGCACGATGCATACCTTGAGGGAGAGTGCCAATGGGTGAGGGGTTTGTCCAGTGGGGCCAAGCCTGCCTGGCTCTTCAACAATGGTGGCAAACTGCGTGGGCCTGCTGTAACTCAATGCTGCTGTTCCTACGAAGCATTACCCTTTCACCTGCTTTCCCTTGCACGATGCATATCTTGAGGGAGAGTAGCCAATGGGGTGAGGGGTATGTCCAGTGGGGCCAAGCCTGCCTGGCTCTTCAACAATGGTGGCAACTGCAGTGTGCCTGCTGTAACTCAATGTGCTGCTTTCCTACGAACCTACCCTTTCACCTGCTTTCCCTTGCACGATGCATACCTTGAGGGAGAGTAGCCAATGGGCGAGGGTATGTCCAGTGGGGCCAAGCTTGCCTGGCCTTCAACAATGGTGGCAAACTGCAGTGTGCCTGCTGTAACTCAATGCGGCTGTTCCTACTAAGCATTACCCTTTCACCTGCTTTCCCTTGCACGATGCATACTCTGAGGGAGGTAGCGCATGGGGTGAGGGGTATGTCCAGTGGGGCCAAGCCTGCCTGGCCCCACAACAAAGGTGGCAAACCGCAGTGGACATTATGTAAACCAGTACCCCCATCGCCTTCTTTGCCTTGTTGTGTGCAAACTACTATATAGGGGAATGTGGCCAATGAGGTGTGTGTAATGGCATTAATGGTAAGTTATATACAATTATAAGTACCAGACATATAGCTAGCTAAATAGATATGTGTATTGTAATTTTTCAAATAAAAATTGATTATGAATCTATCTGAATAATTTGATATATCGAAAAATAAAGCCCAAAAACATTTTTTTTTAGAACTGTTTTTATATATATATATATATATATATATATATATATATATATGAAATTTAAAAAAAAAAACTATTTACAAAAAATAAACAAACAAAAAAAAGGGGGTTACTGGGGTGCCCTCCTCTCCAGTCTGGTCAGGCGGCGGTCCAGGCGGCGGTCCAGGCGCCGCACCATGTTGCGCATCTCCCGCCGCATGCTCTGTAGTTCTGTGGAGGAAGATATTGAGAGAATTGTGGTGAAGATGTTCGAGCACATTTCCTAAAGCACCATGCGGTAGATGCAATTTTGCACCTGATAACTACTTACACATACATGGTACTGCAATGCTATAATGTTGCGGTATGTCATAAAAAGGAAAGCTCAGTATAAGATATCATTATTTCTAAAATTCTTAGTTTATATTATGCATACCTAGTTATGGTAACAGTGATTTCTACTGATTGGCTGTTGGATGGGTTACACATGCTCAGATCTCTACTGAGCAACTGAATCAACCCAGGCGCTGGGTCAAGGGCAAGACCATAACGGTCTCTATTAGGGGTCCTGCAAACAGGAAGTCATTATTTCCGTTGCATTTATTTATACACAGACACAATGCTGATTGCTGAATGGGCAGATTAAGGTAATTGGGATGGATAAATACTGCTCTTTTTTCCTTAAAAGTATATATATTATCACTGAACTTCCACTTAAAGCGATATTATTGCATCATGGGGGATCACTGATAAACAGCAGGAGGTAATGCTGGCTTAAAACATTACGTTTATTGCTAAATTGTATCAGAACATTCTTGGTTTTGTATCACTAGGACTGTGCTACATACAAAATTTTTTGGAAGTGGTGCAGCCCCCATAAAAGCATTGTCAAACCCACAGTACCCAATGTTGCATCATGTAGCGTGGATTTTACACTGGGAAAATACAGATATTAATAGTCTTGTATATAACATTTCATTAACGTTGCATATGATTTACTTACGATTCTCAAGCATGGCCGCCAGAGTGACTGGAGAGGCAGGAGGTGCTGGAGGGGCTGGAGAGGGTGGAGGGCCTGGAGGGGCTGGAGAGGGTGGAGGGGGTGGAGAGGGTGGAGGGCCTGTAGAGGCTGGTCCTGCTTCTAGAAAAAAAAATGTTTTATTTCAACAATCACCGTCCAATCCATTAGTAATATATTATAAGAACATTTCCTAAAAGGCTATGTAGTGAACATTTCTTGGATAATTTTGGACGTTTGGACCGAATTTCGTGACTTAAGCTTAAAAACTGAGGGACAAGATACAGCCCAAACAATGGGGAGTTGGGGACAATAAATGGGAATGAGAAATGAGAAGCTCTGTGTCTCAAGCCAAATTAATAGATTTGTTTCCTTTTTTATTTTCGAAAATTTTTATCAGTGAAATAATAAAATTCAATTAATTATCAATGATAATTTCACTAATTATTTGCTGACAATCAAGGTCAATAAAAAGATTAAAAAATCTTACTTACGTGTCTGGCTGGTCCCCGGTTCCTCCTCTTCTTGGGGCGGTGGACTGCCCGGTGGGGGCGATGGTGAGCCCGGAGGGGGCAAGGGACTGCCCGGAGGGGGCAATGGGCTGCCCGTAGCCTGAGGGCTAGTTGGTGGTAGTGCTAAAAAAAAAGGAAATTTATTTTAACTCTCACTGTCATTAAATGTTCAAATACATTTACTAAAACAATTCTCGGAGAAGTTGTCAAAAATTATGCAAACATTTGGATAAAGGGCTTGGACATATCAACGTGTTAAAAAGCACACAATAGTGTGGCACAATTAATGTGATCCTCAATTTTTGCACAATTATGCTATCGTACTGCACTCACACGGCAATACACATGAGCGCACCGGAAACACGCGCTTGTTTCTGGAGGGCTCGTGTGCGCTGTAATGTGGCCTTGGACAAATGAAAGATTTAGAAAAATGTTTTTTTTTCAATAGGCTGCACTTACATTCTTCCTCTGGCGGGGACGGTGGTGGGGGTGGGGTATCCGAGGAAGATTCCCCTGCAAGTTAAAATAAAAAAATACATAATGAATGATATATCTAAAGGAAATATTTAATTATATACTTTGAATTCTGCTTGAAAATACAGATTAAATAAGGCAATATTTAGTTTCTTTAAAAGTCAATCATATTTCTATGGCAATGATTTCATACCTTATTCTGGCTAAGTACTTATATTTTTATTGTGTGTATTGTAGCCACGGAAAGGGAAAAGTTGGTTGGGTGTAGGGGAGCATCAGTAGCTGTGTGTACTTGTATCTGTATAGATTTTGTGGGTAACACAACATTTTTAATTTTGGAGTGTATAAATCCAATTTTTAATAATTGATCAACATTTTATTTTTGACTTTACTTTCCCTTCAAATAGGGCTGCCATGTAACTAAAAGGGTGGGTCAGTAAAGTGTGTTTAACTGTGTCTATGTGTGGGTATCAGTGTGCATTTATAAGATAAAAAGAAATCAATTTTTAATGATCGATTTCATTTTTAACTTTACTTAGCCTTTAAATAAGGCTGCCATGGAAATGGAAGGGTGGGCCACCAAGTGTGTTTACCTGTGTCTATGTGTGGGTATCATTTTAAATTTATAGGTGTTATGTTAAATAAAGTCACTTTTCAGTGATTTATTTTTTGACTTTACTTACCCTTTAAATAGGGCTGATATTGAATAATACAAGAATAATAATAATGTAATAATAACCAGTGAATGAGAAATACAAAGAACTTGGATCTCTCTCTCTCAAGCCAAATTTAAGGATTATTGATGTTTTTAAAAACATATATATATAAATATGTTTTTGTCAGAAGTGAATTAAAATATTTTACTACGTATTATAATACAGTAATATAATAAAAAGTATACTTGCCTTCTATCATTTGCCGAACGGCAGCCACATATTGAGGCCTCTGCCTCTTGAGGTCTGACCACTGTCTCTGGAGGGTAGAGACAGTGGTCTGGTATCCGAAGCGTCGCAGGATGCGGCGCTGTAGCCCCTCCATTATTCTGCGCCTCCGGCGCCGCACATGATGGGTGCCAGGGGGGAAATCATCATACCCCCTGAGCAGGAGGTAGTTCAGGGCATATAGTTGCCTTGCAGCACTGGCCATTTTGATAGGCAGGAAGTTCCGGTTCCTCGTTTTTACGAAAATCCTCGTTTTTACGGAAATCCTCGTTTTTACGGAAATCCTCGTTTTTACGGAGATTCGCGGACTTACGGAAATCCTCGGTTTTACGGAGATCCTCGTTTTTACGGAAATCCTCGTTTTTACGGAAATCATCGTATTTTCGAAAAATACTGTTCTCGCTAGCGGACTGTAATTTTTAGGTATTGTAGGCATTGATACGTGTTTCTAAGGACATTACCCAGGTCCCTGAGTGATTAAGTTAACATTACCAAGGCTATTTAGACCACTTTTAATGCGGATTTTGCCGAACTTTCATTTTAATTCGTTTTAACGGGTCCGCTCGCGGATTTTCGAATTTACGGATTTTTTCGAAAATCCGCGGATCCTCGCGCGGACCGGATTTTTCGAAGTTCGGACATCTCTATTCACAACCTTTTAATTCTATGGAGGGCTCTCGCCAAGAATGGGAAGTCTTCCACTAACATTTAAATGTGAACTCCTGGAATTTGAAATTTACATTCCAATTGGACAGGAATCAAATCCAATTTTTAGACATTAATATTCTAAGACAAGGCAATTGATTACATACAAATATCTATCAAAAGTCTACTGCAGGCAATACATTACTACAAGCCACTAGTATGCACCTAACATCACTTTTGAAGAGAATCCCGGTAGGGAAATATATCAGAGCCCGGCAAAATTGTTCCACCATGAAAGATTTTGAAATTGAAGCAAGAGAACTAAATAACAGATTTACTGAAAGAGGCTACCGTAAATCTTGGTTAAGAAGGCATACAAAAGATAATAATGGAGTACAACAATGATTGAAACTTTATTAGAAATGTTTTGAAAAAGTATTGGTATGTGATCCACAGGGATCCGCAGTTACAGGGATTTCTACGGCAATTTCCTCAGATTGTAGCACACAGAGCACCTACTATTGAACAAAAAAATGGTTCATAGTTTTTTCCAAAAATCTAATAGAAATAAAAATACTTGGTTAGATACACATATAAATAACTGCATTGGTTGTTTTATGTAGGTATATTCCGAGCAGCGCTTTTGATGATGATATGGGTGGAGGAGCCGAGATGTGTATCCACGGTTGAAATTTTGTGTGGAGCCCAACCGAACCATAGATGGCAATGTCTAAGGAGCGACGAGTTAAAGTGGATTCATCATACGAACTCTGTCTTTGGATCCAGACTTGGCCTGTCAGCACACAACCAGGTGGCAGCATCGTTAGAGGGTGTTTAAGTCGACTCTTGATGGATGAGATCAGTAACTAGGTGGTTTCTAGCATATTTATTTTTACATTCCTGCTTTGATATTAACCAGCATTGATGGTTACTAACGATCAGCAGCTACAAAAGCCATATTAAGCAGTGATGTAACTGTACTTGCTTATCGCTACTTTCCCTGCAATAACCACCTGTTTTTCTACCATATCACAGCTACATATTGCACCATATACTTAAAGTTTGGTGAATAATAAGGTGGATCTACTGTATTACTCTGGAATAATTATTTGATAACTGGATGAGTACTTCACTTTTCAGCTTCTAGTACTACAAGGAGACCTCCTACTAACTGGAGATGTTTGAAACTGTTGAGTTTCTTTCCTTTTTTCGAATATATTCGAAATTTGAAAACGAACTCATACAAGTTTATGAGAGAAAAAAAGTTTCTGTCCATTTTGAGGGACAAATAGTAATAGTAGGTTACTGTAAATGACACAGAGACCTGGGGAATGGTCTGGGGAACCCGTAAATATAACCAAAACTTATTTTAATACTATCTTTCCTCACGTTCGGGCTGTTTTCGAGCTTCCACATTCTATTTTTGAGAGTTACCGAAATCGAGCACTACTTTTAAGGGGGAGCGATATTACAATTTCGAGGGTTACCGAAATAGTTTCTTGCTTTCGAGAGTTACTGAAATCGATCATTACTTTTGTTTCGCGGTTTCGATTTTCGATATCGGTAATCGTCTATTTTCGATTTTGATAATCACTAAAAATCGAAAATTCAGAAAATCTGGGTTCCGGGAAATCCGGGAGTTCCAAAAGTTTCGTCGGGGCTTCTAAACCCCCAGATTTGATTTGAAACTGGGTTCTATTCGAACACACATTACATCTCTACTCCTACTACACATTTGCACTTTATGGGTTTTTTAAATGTTTGACTTAACATAAACATATAAACAAACATATTCCTCCTCTTCCCCTTGTGTGAACTCCAGACTATGCCAAAGATCGTTGTGTATGCGCACAAGGGTGAGGGGAGGTGGGAGCAAAGAGATCTGCCAGGAGAGGCAGAGTAGCGCTGCAGGATTGTGTAGCGCTGCAGGATTGTGGTTTAGTAAGTAGTGTGATATCAGTTTAGGAGGCAATATGGGAGACAGGAGAAAGTGATACAGTCTACATTAGAATTATACATTTAAATAAACCATGTTCATTTTGGGGGTGTAGTGTCCCTTTAACCATATTTGCTTAGTCAGGCAGCCTTGCTATTGTTATGTCTATGCATATTTTTTTTTCTTTTGATACGCATTTTATTGTTTTTAGAGATGGAATAGAACTCGAACAAATTCAGACTTCTCGAACTATCCCGGACACGGATTTTCGATATTTTCGGACTTTCGAATCCACAAGTAAAGTGTCCATTAGAACCTATACGCGAGCATCGAATCTGCGAGTAAAATATCCATGGTATCTAGGCGCGAAAGCGAGCATCAAATCCGCAAGTAAAGTGTCCATTAAAACCTATACGCGAGCATCGAATCCGCAAGTAAAATGTCCATGGTATCTACGCGCGAACATCGAATCTACGAGTAAAGTGTCCATTAAAGCCTATATGGGAGCATTGAATTTGTGAGTAAAATGTACATGGTACCTAGGCGCGAACGAGCTCGAAAATAGCGTGAGTGAGAGCAAAATTGATTTGACTCCCATTGACTTTAATGGGTCCGTTTACGAACTTTCCATATAGTTCGAAAGTTCGAAAACGGACTGAACCTTCGAAAGTTCAGCCATCTCTAATTGTTTTGTGAAATTTACTGAATTTACTGTTGTTTTTCCCTCAGTTTACCCATTCTTACTGCTGGTTAATAAAGCTACAGACTTCCATCGAGTCTCAATTTATTGATGTGTAGGATGGTGTTTGGGTGCTTGTTACATACAGACCCCATGTGGTATATGAGTGAGAACAGAACACATAGTGTGAATGAGCCCTATTTTGGGAGACTGGGATAACTGTTTATTATTACGTTTGGCTCAGTAATACCCCCAACACCATTGCAAGTTATATGTGGGACCTGCAGTACACTACCCCAAATTAATCCTTACAGGTATGCCATAATTATTTTGAAGAAAAGTTATGGGATAGGAGTACTCGGAGTACTCGGATTCTCTACTTTATTTTGAAACAACTAGAAGTGAATGTAAAGTACTATTTGCCATCAGCCTCACAACTACACAAAGCTATCCTTTATTCAAATTATTATCATGCAGCTATAGCCACGGTTATTTCTTATGTGTGTGTAAATAGTTAATAATTAGCTTCCATCTTGGGTTTTTCAAATTTAGGGTGTTTTTTGAGAAATTACTTTTCCCCTGTTTTTCCGTGGCACAGCTGGAACTTTGCCATTTGAAAGCCAGATGTGGGAGATGCCTAGTGAGGAAAAGAGTTGCACTTCCCCACAGTTTCACAAGAAATGGAGAAGTTTGCACTAATCTATTTTATAAGAGAGTAAATTAATTCTATACTACTTAGTGTCTTACTCTTTAAGAATTACAGCCCTGCAAAACTGACCAATGCTTTCAGTTTATGACAATGATCCATCACAAAGCAGCACCTTTATGGACAGTGCAATTAAATATTCTTTTCATTGTTATGTGAAAAACTGGCATCTCTGTCATAGGGCAGCTAGGTCTATTCAGTAATCTCCTTGAGCTGACAGCCTTGCATTGCTTCGAGGATTCTTTTTATCAGACACTCTTCATTTAATCCTCTGGCTGACATCTCTTTCAGGGATAGAAAATGAAAAGTATTATATGTGAAGCTATAATGGCTCATTAAAAAAGTCCTCTTTGCTTTAGATTTCACATGTTCTCCCTGTAATTTTTATAGTTGACCATGGAATGATAAGAGGGGAAAAATTAGATTTTCACAGAATTACCTGTGAAGTTGCCTTTTCACTAATAAGATGAAAGTATCTTTCTTTTTCTGATGGGTGACCTTCCAGGACTTTTTTTTTATACCAGTGAAATGAGCAAATTTGGATTTTTGATCACACAAACTGTTAATTTTAACCCACCAGAAAAGGCCAATTTAGAAGAATCAAGAATTTTTACACATTTTTATATTTTCTTGTGAAAAACCAGAAAGCAATTAATTGCTTGTTTATAAGCACAGGTGAAAAAAATATTTGTTTAAAAAAAATTATTTGATTGATTCAATTTGGGCAGCATAGTGGCTCAGTGGTCAGCACTGATGCCTTGAAGCACTGAAGTCCTAATTTCAGATTCACCCTTGGACACATCTGCAAGGAGTTTGTATGTTCTCCCCGTGCTTGCGTGGGTTTTCTATGGGCACTCCAGTTTCCCCCACAATAATTAAGACATACTGATGGGTTGTATGTTTCTAAAAAATGTGCTTAGAATGTAAGCTCTTCGGGGCAGTGTCTGATGTTAATGTATACATATAATTGTAAAGCGCTATGGAAGATGTTGCCGCTATATAAATCCACAATAATAATAATAATTTCATAAATTTAGCAGCTAAATTTCTTTTATAATCTTGTATGCAACCTTTAGCTGTCATGGCATAATTTTGTTATTTACGACAGGGGGACACAGATCACTATTGCCCATCCCCTGGAATCTGAATTCACTGTAAGGGTTTGCTGCAAGGCATTTTGTTTATTTTTTTTGTTCAGATAAACAAAATAAAAACGGTTTGGTCTGCAATGTGTCTGAATGCTGTCTTGCTTTGGATGAACATCTTCTCCTCACTATTGCACCAGAGTGTAGAGTAAAAATTAAATTTTATTGTAGACCCAACTGTAAAATGCAAAAAAAGTCACTGTATATGTTTTCTTTTAGAACAAAAGGTATGCTAGTCTTGGGTGTGGCTTTCATTTAGATTTAGGAAGGAATTATTTCCCCCTTTTTAGCCGTTTTCTTTGTCTTTCTCTGGATCAACTATTAAGTATTTAGGTGAGGTTAATAAATAGCCAATCAATGTTGGACTAGATGGAGATATATATTTATTTATATATAATAATATATTAATAATCGGTTATTTAACCGATTGATCTTTTCTCTGCTTAGATGAATGTATGACCAGCAACAGTTAGATGCTATAAAACTATTGTGATATTTTTACCCATCAACCAAAATGACTAGTTACTGCATTTGTCACTAGTAGGGAAACAGAAAACAAACAAGTAACAATTTCAAGATCAGATCATTTTTATCATTTTTAAGAATAAGCAGTGGCATTTTTAAATGTAGTAATTTAACAGGTAACTTTAAAATAACGTTTACAAATGTAACACAAATTCCTTCATTTCTTATTTAAACATTGGGTTTGGGATAATACTACTGACAGAATGAAAGGAATAGTCAAAAGAATATAAAAAAAGCCATCAAGCCATTATACAAAAACAACTATGTAACATTCCTGTAATTGTTGTTTCTTTACTCTTAAATAAAGTAATACCCATATAACTAAAAAATGAGCAGCAGAGTGTTTATGTAAATATGACATTTTCCCATTCCACCACCATGAAAAGGTTCTGGCAGTAGAAGGAAGTTTTGTGTTGGCAGAGAAGACAATCAACAATATGGGTAACATCAAGGTTTTCTGAGCCAAGGCCACAGGATATGTAACCAGTGAGATGTGCAGTAAATGGCGATCAGTGCAGAAAATAGGAACTCATGAGACTTACCTAATGCGATTATAAGTAGTAAAAGCATCTCACTCAACTCTCAATTCACTTTATTTGGCTCTGTGAAGAAACTTTTGGCATCCTGTGTATGAACAAACTTGCTTGAAACTCAGCGTGCTATCAGACAGATGGCTGTACTTTATAATAACCCACCTGCTTCATATTTTTATTGTATTATGTTTATTTCAAACATTTAAATGTCTGGATTTTTTTAAAATATTGCCTATTATTATTATATTATATTATTATATTATTATATAGGCAACACAAACCAGTAAACATACTAAGTATGTATAAGCTTTTATTAGCATTAGTTGTAGATTTAAAATGATGTAATGGGCTTCTAGCTCTATTTAAACTGTTACCTGCTTTTTTTGTTTTTAATTTTTTTTTTAAATTTTATTAAGCATTTGTACAGTGGAAGGAATTGGTTATATTCATGGCAAAAACATCTTCAGGAAAATAATTCCTACTGTAATATATTTTTCCTCATTTGAGGATGCAACCTTATTTATTATAGGATATAAAAGAGTAATATATATCTAAGGGTATATGTATAAAGGTGTGTTCAGTTTTTGCCAATGATTATAGCCACCACTTGTGAAGGTTCTCATTCATCAAGGTCATGTCATTCTGTGGTATTCAGTAAGATCAACCACACTTTAGTTCTTGAAGATATTTCATTAGTCATTCGACTGGCTTTCTCAATTTAAAGGAACTTGTACAAGTATCTGTTGGCAATAAATGCCCTGGACTGAATCCCAATCAGCATATAACAGCTAGGTGCTACAAACCTCCTGAATGCAAGGTGTTGATTGCATTGTGGCTAAGAGGTGTTATCAAAACTGCCCAGGGTAAGGCATCAAAACAAATTTGTATATGGCATACAATTGGAGTTCTTTTTTTGTTCCCTACTGCAACACAAGAGGTGTGTTTCCTAGTGGATTCATGCCGGAATATCATTTCAAGTAATTAATAATAAGTTCTACAAGCAAATTAATTGATGTGCTAGGGGATCTCCAGTTTCACCCACAATAGCAAACCTTTACATGAATAAAGTGGAACAACATGCACCTTAAACATTCATGGGCATTGCACCGAGCCACTGGTTCAGATACCAGGATGACACCGGGATTAAAATCCACACAAAAGAACTACAAGACTTTACAGAATACATTAATGCTGTGGACCAAAACATCAGATTTACAAGGAAGAGATACAAAACAAATGGATTACTTGGACTGCTTGATAGAAAAGAGAACGGTAAACTGGAAGTAGAGGTTTACAGAAAACTAACCCACACATACCAGTATTTGATGTTTACATAAAGTAACATAGTAATTGAGGTTGAATAAAGACATAAGTCCATCAAGTCCAACCTATTCACTTTTAACCCTTCCTATCAGTTGATCCAGAGGAAGGCAAAAAAAACAGCTAAAAAACGGAGGGGAGGGGAAATTCCCTGGAAAAAGTATCCCTGGGCCAACCAGATCTACAGTAAATGTATTAATACCAATAGTTCTCAATATCTGTTAGTTTTAGAAACTTATCCAGGCCATTTTTAAAGCTATTCAATGAACTTGCCATTACCACATCTGCTGGAAGACAGTTCCATGAAACTTCTTTTCTTCCAACCTTAAAGGATGTCCATGAGTCCTCTGATATGCCCGATTAGTGAACAATGCACCAGAGAGTTTACTGTATGGCCCATTAATATATTTGTATAAATTGATCCTATCCCCACGCAAATGTCGCTTCTCCAATGTAAACAGCCCTTGTCTAATCTGCCTGCATAGTCTAGCCCCTCCATTCCCTTTAATCTGCTTCTATTTCCAAGATGTCCCTTTTGTATATGGGATTCCAAAACTGCACAGCATATTCCAAATGAGGCCTTAACTGTGCCTTGTAAAGAGGGAGAATTTTTCTCTCTTGAATCTATTCCTCTCTTTATACAAGACAATATCATGCTAGCTCTAGCCGTGGCTGTCTGGCATTGTTTGTTATAGCTAAGTCTACCAGAACCCCCAAATGTTTTTCCATTACAGATTCACTTAACACAGAGTTATTTATGGTATAGGTGGCACAGGGATTATTAAATCCCAAATGCATCACCTTTAGGCCATAGATGTAGCTCCATTTACCACCACTCTCTGTTTGCGATCCAATAACCAATTCTCTATCCATGAACAAATGTTTTCTTCTAGGCCAACAGTCCTCAGTATATACATTAGTTGCCTATGTGGCACAGTATCACAAGCTTTCGCAAAATCCAAGTATACCACATCCACAGCTGTGCCTGAATCTAACTTCTTACTCACTTCTTCATAAAAAACAATTAAATTTGTCTGGCATGATCTATTTCTCATAAATCCATGACTACTACTAATAAGTTCTGGAGAAAGTCAAGGATATGATCCCATAACAAAGTTTCCAGCACCTGTAAATATTGGTATTACATTGGATTTTTTCCAATCCAGCGGCACATCCTCAGAATAAAGTGAATCTGGAAAGATGAGAAACAATGGTCTAGATGGAACTGAACTAAGCTCTTTTAAAATCCGGGATGCAATCCATTTGGTCCTGGGGCTTCATTGATAAAGCTAAATGTTTCTGTGCCATATCCTCTGTCAGCCAATGTGAATACTCCTCATTTCTCCCCTGCATTATTATTACAATGAAAACCGATGTAAGAAAACAGTTTAGCAAATTAGCCTTTTTGGCATCCTCTACAACCATCTCAGCCCCATTGTTTTTTTCTATTGATATACCTAAAAAACATTTTGGGGTTGGACTTGCTTTGTTCGGCTATTTTCTAAAATAAAAGAAAATTGCTTTCTTGCACCCTTTATTACAGCTTTTATACTCCCTGTAAGACTGTTCTGTTCCCTCTGAGTTCAAAATTTTAAAATTTCTTTTTTCCATTTCCCTTTTTACCTGAGCATTAAGCCATGCAGGAGTGGACCTATTTTTTTACACTTGCTCCCTTAAGTAATGTTAACAAAATAATTGAGCTTCAATAAAAACAAATGGCCATCAAGTACAACCTTTACACCCTTACACAGTTAATCTAGAGAAAGACAAAAAAAAAAAAACAGCGAAAAAAGGGGGGGGGGGGGGGTTCCTTCCTGACTCGGTACATATCCCTGGATCAACCAGATCTATGTATTATGTATATGTATTAATGCCAGTAATTCTCAATATTATTTAGTTTTAGAAACGTATCCAGCCCACTTTTAAAGCTATTTACCATTACCATTACCACATCTGCTGGAAGACAGTTCCACAGTTTCACGTTCTCACTGTAAAGAAACCTTTCCTAACATGGAGATGAAACTCCTTATCTTCTACTCTTAAAGGATGCCCCTGGATCCTTTGATATGACCTATTTGTGAACAATGCACCAGAGAGGTTCCTATATGGCCCATTAATATATTTGTATAAAGTGATCATATCCCTGCTCAAATGTCGCTATTTATGGTGTAGGTGGAACAAGGATTGTTAAACCCCATATGCATGACATTACATTTATCAACAGTACCTAGTAAGGTACTCCCCTTAGAACTATAGCCCACATGGATTTAGCTCCATTGAACATAACATGTCATGTACAAATGTTATTTTCTAGGCCAGCTGTCCTCAATTTTTACATTAGCCTCAGGGCAACATCTACCATGAGGCAGAGTAAGACATTTGTCTCAGACAGCACCCCTGCACTGAAAAAGAAAGGTGGAAGAACAAGCAGTGGTGGAAAAAATGTTTCTTTTAACATGACTGGTCAAAAAAAAAAGAGAATTTTCCCTAATAACAGGAATGTTGATAAAACCATTTTATATGGTTAGGTTAGGTTTAGTTAGTTTGTTAGGCTAGGTTAGACTGGTTAGGTTAATTAGGGCCTTGCTGAAAGTCTACCTTGACGTGGTGGCAGGCTTACAAATCTTTTGGCTAAAATCTTTTTTTCTACAGAAAAAATGCAGTATGGCATTTTTAATGTATTGTAACATTTGAACCAACATGTATAGCACAGGCTATAAAATAAGTTATTTTGATTTGAGCAACAAAACCTGAAAGGAGAAATATGGTAGTGATAACACAAGCTGTTTAAAAAAGGGATGCAATATCTGTTTCTAGCAATTTACTATGTGATAGGAAGTTCAAAATCGTAAAATTTTAGCAATGTCCATCGACAAACCACTTAAAGATGGTGGCAGTGACGCATTGAGTTTGGCTCAGGCAGCAAAAATCCTAGAAGTACACCTGATTAGCCTATGTGGCACAGTATCAAAAGCTTTCGCAAAATCCAAGTATACTACATCCACTGATATTCCAGAATCTAAATTCTTACCCACTTCTTTATAAAAAACATTTTCTAATAAATACATGCTGACTACTACTAATAAGATCAGTTCTGGAGACAAAGTCAAGGATGTGATCTCGTAACAAGGTTTCCAGCACCTTTCCTACCACTGATGTTAGGCTTACAGGTCTATAGTTACCAGGCTGTAAACAACTACCTTTTTTAATATTGGTATTACATTGGCTTGTTTTCCAATTCAACGGCACATCACCAGACAAAAGTAAATCTGAGAAGATAAGAAAGAGTGGTCTAGATAAAACTTGACTAAGCTCTCTTAGTTGATATCTGTTGTATTTAATTAGATCAACTGGACTTTAGTTCTTGAAGACATTTCGATAGTCATCCGATTGGCTTTCTCAATTCAGAATGACTTGTACAAGAATCTGTGGCAATTATGTACCCTGGAAAATCCCAATTAGCATATCACAGCCAAGTGTTAAGGGCGGGATTGCATAGTGGCTAAAAGGTGTTATAGGAACGCCCAGGGTAAGGTGTCAAAACAGCATTGTACATGGCAGACAGTTGGTGTCGAACCCCCCCACCTCTATTTAGGCTTGGTTTCTTTATTTTCACATAAATGGCCTCCTTAACACCTCTCTTGAACCAGTCACGTTCCTTTGCCAATATGTTAACATTACAATCTTCAAAAGTATGTCCTTTATCCTTAAGATGCAGGTACACGGCTGAGTCCGGACCCGAGGAATTGGCTCTTCTGTGATGGGCCATACGTTGATGCAGTTGCTGTTTGGTCTCCCCCACATACAAATCAGAGCATTCTTCACTGCACTGTACTGCGTATATGATGTCGCTTTTCTTGTGTTTCGATATTGGGTCTTTCGGATGTACCAATTGCTGCCTCAGTGTGTTGTTCAGTTTAACAAAACTGTCCATACTAAACAGTAATACACAGCGACAGCAATACAAACCCTTTCTTGTTCTAAACGCTTTCATTATTAACGCAATAATGTCCCCCTTAAAAACAGAATCAACAATTGTTCTGCAGGGAGGACTTATATGTGAGATTCAAAACCAAAGATCACACAGTGCTCAGGGTATTTAAATCAATTAGCTACACCGCCTTCCAATCAGTGCAGGGGATAGAGGGATTTTTTTTTTATTTCCCTTTTATTTTCTCTCTTCCTTACCCTCACCTACCAGGTACCATTAAAACAGTAAACAGTGCCACAGACTGCAAACTACAGAATGGCCCCTTTAAGACATAACCACTCCAACCACCCTTTAGATCACAAATTGTGTGTCATCACATCAGAACCCTACAACACCAATCAGAGAACATTACCATTAGCACAGAGGCGAAAGTTAAGAAAATTTAACCCCTCAGACTTCTGGATATCTGGACTCGGCCTTTGTCAAAATTGGAAAAAGGAAACAAAAAACCTGAATACCACCAGTGAAGGGGAAAGCAAGACAGGAGAAAGAACATGGTCATCCCATATGGGGTGGAGTTGTTATAGAAATAAAGAAATAAAGAACAATTTTCAAGAGAAACACTATATGCTATAAACCCAACAGAACATTGAGGCAGCAACTGGTGCATTCAAAAGACCAATATTCAAACAAAAGAAGAGCAACATCATTATATACACAGTGCAGTGCAGTGAAGAGTGTTCTGATTTGTATGTAGGGGAGACCAAAGAGCAGCTGCACCATCTCATGGCCAGGCAGACAAATCAAGAAACCAGGAAACAGACAAAGGGGTCAAAACCCGGCACTCAAAAGAATTTAGTAACTAGGCTTAAGAACAGAAACTAACATTAAACTGGCAGGAAGAACTGAGAGGAAACGGGTGCCTTCAGACATTTTCTCAGGATGTTTCAGGTGGAATGTCTTGATTAAACAAAGAGCATGAAAATGTTCCGCCGGTTCCCAAGAGTTCTCTTCAGGGCTAAAACCTTTCCATTTAACCAGATTTTCCTGCTGATACCTTGGCATCCAAAATAGTTTTTTACTTCAAACTCCTCACTATCTTTGATAAGCACATGAGGTGGAGGTGGATGGATTAAGGAGGTCAGAAGAAGGACCAGCAATATATTTTTTAAATAAGGATACGTGAAAAACTGGATGTATCTTTAGAGAGTTAGAAATATCCAGTTAAAACGCTACTGCGTTAATACTTTTTTGATAAGGAAAGCCCCAATGAAGCAAGGATGTAACACAACTGAAGGAACTCTGAGCTGTGGACAACCAAACATGTTCACCAACCATTAAATTAGAAGAATCTTTTCTAGATGTTGTAGGAATGTTGGTAAGGAATGTTGGATTGTATCCGTAATTTGCATAAAAAGGTGAACACTGGAGAGAAGAAAATGGCGTTATTATAAAAGAACTTGGCCAGAGGCAGAAGTGATGCCCAATCAACCTGCAAAGCAGAAGAACAACATCGGAGATACTGTTCGAGAGTCTGATTGGTACTCTCTGTCTGCCCATTGGACTGTGAATGGTACCCGGAAGGAAAGGAATTATGAATTTGTAGCGATTTACAAAGCTCTCCAACATTTCGAAGTACATTGTACTCCTCTGTCATATACAATATCATCAGGAACCCCACGAAGACGGACCACATCTCTGATGAACACCTCGGCTGTAACTGCCGCTGAAGGAGTCCCCTTTAAAGGAATAAAATGTGTCATCTTTTTAGTTGATCGGCCATCACAAAGATTGTGTTAAATCCCTTAGATCTAGGTAGTTCAACAATGAAATCCATGCTAAGCATGCCCCGGGCCAGCAACATTTTCTCTTTAACAAATCAAAGGTCTTGTGAAAACCGAAATGGCCGGCCAAAGCATGACAATGCCAATACTGAAGTACTGAAGATCTCACAGGTTCAGGAACAAATATCTTATTGTTAGGGCACGGCCACACTGCACCACAAATGCAATCGCATGCAGAATTGCATGCGATTTCATGTGCAATTTTGTTGCGTTTGAGCATGCGTTTTTTCCGGTCGATATAGAAAAGTGCATGTGATTGCGATAAAAATTGTGCGGAACGCAAATCGCAAGCACAATCGTATTGCACCTAAAAACGCTTGTTTTTGTTGAGTTGACGCAATTTCAATGCTAAAAAAAAAACGCATGCTCAAACGCAAGAAAAACGCAATGGTGTGGCCTAGCCCTTAAAGTAAATAAAACCATCTTAAGAAGGAGAAAGCTTAGAGGAAGAACTGAAGGAAGCTTCTTTAATGGTTTTACAGAAAGCAAAGCAGGTAATCCTGCACACACCTTGTAGAAGATGATATATTTGGTTATTGCTGAGTGCAATGGTAGGCTGTGGTTGGTGGTCAAATGCATACAAAAGAGAAAACACCATGCACATCAGTCTTGAACACCTATGTATTTAATGCTTCATACACAGGGTACACAAACAGCGTAAGGTTTCGGTACACATGCTGTACCTTCTTCAGACAGTAATGGTTTTAGCAATATTAGTGAGTAGCAGCAAGAACCGTGTCAGGTAGATCCGGTGTGACATCTTCCAAGCACTGTCTAGACAGGGCATCAGCTTTACCGTTCTTAGATTTGGGACAAAATGTTACCGTATATACTCGAGTATAAGTCGAATTTTTCAGGTTTTAAAGTTAGCCTGAAAACCTAACCTCGACTTATACTCGGGTCAAGTCCTAATTTAGATCCGAATTCTGCAATTGCAGATAGTAACCAGTAGGTGGCACTGTGTTAACCTGCATAGAAAGTTACAGAAGCTGATCTGCCTTTACACTTCCTGCTTCCTGTAGTCTGGCTGCTGGACTCACTCAGCACTGTCACTTACTGCTCATCTGGATACTGTAAATCTGATGGGTCTCCTCAGTTTGGGGCAAAAAAACTGCTGCTAGTACAGTGCAAATTACAGCCAGAAACTACAACTCTCAGGTGACTGTTTAACTATTGGGATCAGAGAGTCCTTTACTATATGGGGGTCAGAGGACCCTTTACTATATGGGGTTCAGGAGAATTGTAAATAACGGTAAGCTTAATTAAGCGTTTACTGAACTTTGCCACTCCACACAACAAAGCATGCTGGGAGTTGTAGTTTAAAAACATCTGGAGTGCCAAGGAATTGGGGGTTACTGGTACTGGATTTGGCTATTACTGTATGGGATTCATGTATGGGAATTCTGCTGTCCATTTAAAGGGCAACTAATTTCTACCCCCGGCTTATACTCGAGTCAATCAGTTTTTACAAATTTTTCAGGTAAAAATAGGTACCTCGACTTATACTCGGATCGACTTATACTCGAGTATATACGGTATGTGGAAATTAAACTTGGTAAAGAAAAGAGTCCATCTGGCTTGGCTAGGTCTTAGTCTTTTTACTGTATTTAAATATTCCAGATTCTTATGATCCGTGAAGATAGTAATTGGGTGGAAGGCACCTTCAAGTAAATATCGCCATTCTTCTTGGGCCGATTTAACCGCTAAAAGTTTGTGATCGCCTACATCATAGTTTATTTCGGAAACCGAGAGTTTTCTGGGAAAAAAAAGCAACTGGATGAAGTAAGGACTTGGGGCCTGTTCTTTGCGAAAGTATCACTCCGAAAGCAGACTCAGATGCATCGACTTCTAAGACAAAGGGAAGAGATGGGTCAGGATGAACCAAGACAGGAGCAGAAATAAATGCAGTCTTTAATTGTTCAAAAGCCAGCTGAGCATCTTTGGTCCAAGAAAAACAAGTGTGAGCTCTGGTTAAAAAAGTTAAAGGAAGAATGATGGTAGAAAAATTCTTAATGAACCTGCGATAAAAATTTGCGCACCCAATGAATTTTTAACTTTGCTTACGAGTAGATGGGGTAAGTTTCTTGCTAATAGCAGAAACTTTCTGAAGATCGATTGTTATTCCCTGTGAAGAAATAATGAAGCCTAAAAAGGGAGTGGAATTCTTTTCAAATTCTCACTTTTCCAATTTGGCATATAATCCATGGGCTCTGACATGAGACAATACCTTTTTGACTTGGATGCAATGTTCCTCCAGATTAGAAGAGAAGATTAATATTTCATCCAAATACACTGAGAGAAAATCATCTACAAAATCACAAAAAATGTCATTCACAAAATGCTGGAACGTAGCGGGGCATTGCATAAGCTGAAGGGAATGACCAAATATTCAAAGTGACCATACCTGGAGCGAAAAGCCGTCTTCCATTCATCTCCTTTTCTTATTCTGATTAAATTGTAGGCCCCTCTGAGATCTAGTATGGTGAAGACCTTAGCCGACCTTAGTCGCTGGAACAATTCTGGGAAGAGAGGAAGAGGATACCTATTTTTGACTGTGATGTTAAGAGCTCTGTAATCTATACAGGGGTGCAGAGAGCCATCCTTCTTCTCTACGAAATATATACTGTACCTGCCCCAGCGGGGGAAGTGGAATGGCGAATGAACCCCTTTTGTAATTTTTCTTCTATGTATTCTTTAAGTAATTTTTGTTCTGGCTCAGATAATGGATAAACCCTACCGAAAAGGAATTTCTATTCCTGGTAACAACTCGACGGGGCAAGCGTAAATATGATGTAGAGGTGAGACATTTGCTGCTCTCTTGTCAAAAGCAGACGTTGGTTGGGCTAGCGGCGAATTAGCAGATTTCAAGGTACAGTTGTTGGTCGGGGCAGGCGGCAAACAAGCAGGTCAAATGGCCCGGGTTGGCAACAGGAGATCAAAAATGGTCAAAGAATGGCCAGGAACGAGCAGAAGTTAAAGGGCAGGTGGCAGACAAATCGAGAAACCAGTAAACAGGCAAACGTCATTAACCTGCGACGCGCACTACCAAGCAGGAGGATGCCCGCACCTACCAGAAGTCCAAGGAGGATGTCGGGATCGACGCGTTCAGGAAGATCTTTGGACACCGGTAGGTTCATGGCCATAATAATGGCATAGGAAAGTCATACTCAGAAGTAAGGACTGGAGATACCCTGCCCCCAAGCACCCAGACTCGGCAACAGTTAAGGGGGAGGTCAGGCAGAGGGGAGGAGTTAGAGCTGCTTTCTGCTGTAGTGTTTCATGTTACACTGATAATATTGGTTTCTATTGGCCCATGAGGAAGCCCAGTGAAAGGGCGAAACAGTTATCTCTGTACTGCTCTATACAGTAGAGTAGTAGGTTAATAAAGCTAGACTTAGAAAGTGCAGTTTAGGTCCTTACCCTGGGTACTCCGGATGGAAGGAGCGGGGTGTAGATAAGCATAATTATCTTTTAAGAATATTTTAAAAAATATAAATATTTAAAAATAATTTGAGAGCCATGCATTTTTTCTCTGCTAAGGATTGATTTCAAAGCCTGGTTCCCAATCCACTACATACAGAGGGCTGAGTGAATAGAAGAGAATGAAACCTGCTTCACCTGTTTCATTATGCTCTCTATCTCTGATGAATTTAAAAGTGACATTGACACCAACCCTGCTCCACCTCATATTAATAGCTTGTTGTAAAATTCAGCTACAATAGTTTTTGTAATGAAGAGAGAGTGCCATAATATTAAAGCATTAAAATGTAATGACACAAACATCCCAATTACCAGTTTACATTATCAATTCATTTACTTTTTATGGCTGTTCAGCAGTGGAAATCACCAATTAGCAGAACGTAAAACTAGCTTGTTATTAGATACTATGTAAAGTAGATCATTTTCAAACAATCGAAAAGACAAAAAGATAAAAAACAGAAAAAGCAGAGTTTGTAGGGGCTCAATAGGCAATCATTCTTATAAGAAGGTTGTTGTTACGTAAAAGGTTATTTTAAAAAAGGGAGATGCTGTTTGTATATTTATTCTTACAGCTACACACAGCTGCATCTCATCCAAATATAGAAACAATCCAAATCACAGCACACAAAGCTAATAACAAATGTGCTATGAATATTTTATGCACACCTTACTATTAGGGATGGCCGATTCGCGGATCCGAACCCGGATCCGCCGCGGATTTTTCCTGTTCGCGAACGGCGGATTTTCCAACTTCCGAACCGCGGATTTCACGTATTTTCGAAAAATTTCAAAATTACGAGGATGTCTCTTTTTCGTAAATACGTATTTTCGAAAATTTTAGAAATTATGAGGATTACTCGTATTTTCGAAAATTCCGTTTTCGAAAATTTTCGAAATTACGAGATTTTCCGTATTTTCGAAAATTTTCGAAAATCCGCGAAATCTCGTAATTTTGAGAGTATTTATTTCATTTTAACGGGTCCGCTCGCGGATTTTCGAATTTTTCCGAAAATTCGCAGATCCTCGAGCGGACCGGATTTTGCGAAGTTCGGACATCTTTACTTACTATACATTGAAAACTTTTTTCCCAGTCATTCACAGCATTCTGTATCGTTCTAATAGGTTTATAGTTGCAAGTATCATATTTCATATAGACAAAAAGAAGCACACTCATATATATAACTCATACATGCTTTAATACTAGTGCTGTACACAAGCTCCTAGAGTTCCTTCCTGGACTCTACACATTACATGTGTTTATACAAGGATAATATGAAAACAATGTATTTCAAACAACATTTGCTTGTTACGTAAGTTAAAATATGCATCATGTCTTAAAGGGCATTTCCACCCCCAAAACTAAAATTTAACCTACTACTGGCCTCACTGTGTAGTGTTCAACAATCCTCATCTTTGGATTTCTGTATCTAAGATAAAAAAAAAAAAAATTTGCAGCAAAAGTTTGGTTTGCTGTCCCAACTAAATATTCTACAGGAGATCTGAGTAACAGAGCTATTGATGTATTGGAATATCTGGTTCCACAATTTCACCAGAAATAATCTCCAGTAATAGAACAGAGGGAGATGATTGCAAACCAGTAAACCAGTCTTGAGAGCAACATGGTAATGAAAGGGATATCAGAAACACATGCAGCAAAGCTGAGTGCGAATAAATTCAATTGTAAAAGCAACTGGTCTGTAATAAATGCAGCCCTGCTTGTAACAAATGTTGTGTCTTACTATAGAGCAAACAGCAGCGATTAGCACTCCATTTCAAGCAAGGAAATGCCTAAATTCCATTCAAAAGTTGAACAATATCAGATCATGTAGTTCTAATGACTATAGAAGTAGGGAATGGGTTAATGTAAAATCTTTGCACTTGCAAATCAGTTGCTCAGATTCTGCAGGTTTAATTAATAAATGGAGAAAGGGCTATTTTCACTATTATGCAAAACCCTTCTGATTGGTGGACATATTTCCATAGACTACAAGAACACTGCTCACTATAGGAGGAGAGAAATCAATTGCTACACCCATAAGAAACACAAAAATGAAAATAACTTGATAACTGTTTCAAAAAAATAATGAAAGTATATGGCAAAAGTACACAGGATAGCGTTCCCTACACTACAGAAAAAAATAGTTTTGGGGGTGGACATGCCCTTTAAATAAAAATAGGCAGGGACATAACTACCAGGGGAGCAAGTGGAGCAACCACAAAGGGGCCCAAGAGCCAAGGAGGCCCCATTTTCTTATTTTTCCTATGACAGATATAGCCTCCTCCTAGAAAACCACTGTGGGTGAAGCACTGATAGGGGCCCCATCATTGTTTTGCTGGGGGGCACAGTGATTCCTAGCTTTTCCACTGAGAATGGGTGAGGATTCAGCTCTTACATTATGGCAAACCTTGCACGAGTTTATAAAAGGTACCTTGTCTTCACAAGTTTAGCATAGGGAATCAAAATTCCAATTCAAAATGTTATCCTTGGAGGATAAATCTCTCCCTTTTAATTTCCAGTGCTCACTTTATATCAGGGTGCTGAAGAAAAACAGAGTCTGATATGACAAATTCATCAGCTGTGACTTATATGGTTAATATTAATCTTTAGATGAATTTCCTGCCATCATTATATTGTGTTTATATGTCATATTTACCCTACAAATTAAAAAGATTAAACAGTGTTGATTAAAATGAATCCACAAGCTCTGAGAAAGCCCAATTACAATTTAGGATCAAAAACTTTTTTCAGCTTTTACAGACCAGAAGTATAGGATAAATGTTACATTCAAAGTTAAAAAAAAAAACTTGTGATTTTTAAGCAAAATACTATTCTGCTGTTATGTGACACTAAATATAGAATTATGAGCATGTTCCAGTACAGTGTATTGAGTGATGTGTTTCCCAGAGGCTCTAAAAATTTTTTTTCTCTTCATATATTTTATGAAGCAGAACATGTAAATTGGTAGGTTCATTTTAATCAACTCTGTACATTATTTTTTTGGATTACAATTTTTAAAAAAATATTTTGATCTCACGGACAGGTTAAAAAGAACCTAAAATGAAATACCAGGAAAACTCTTTTAGAAACATTCCCATGTAAATGAGATAAACCCTAGACAGTCTATTTACCTTGAATTTGTCAACTGCATTTTTAAAATCAAAACTAATTTTAGGTTTTGACATTTTGACATTATTTTTATTCAACACTCACTGTTGCTTTGTCTCAACTAAAGGAAATAAATTGCTTACAATGGCTGACTTCTCATTTTGATGAAAAAATTTAACCCATCACTGTTTCGACTTGCACATTCATTATTTATCTTTTTCCTGCTTAAAGACTAGAAACGTTTTTCGATATGTCTTTCTCTGACAAACCAGTTTGCCATTTTCTGTTTTTCTAGTCTTATTGATGTTTTACAGCTTTTTTTTTTTTAAAAGGTAAAATACTCATGAAATATGTTCTGTGTAAAAACTGTAAAAAGAGTAAACAAAAATAATGTTACCCCTAATTGTGCTGGCCAAAATACAAATGTAAAACTCCCTGTAAATTGCAAAAATATATACGATTTAGATTTATTATACCTACTGTGCGATTTTTCAGCAGGCTCATCCTGTATATTAAAAGAAGGTTGTCGAAATGCATCGAAGCTGGACCCACTTGCTCATGCTGGCCATGTGACATCTTCTAGCCAATGCCCACAGGTGGGTTTGGGAAATCTGCTGAGGGTGGGAGGAGCGCATGCGGGGAGAGATGCATGCTGCGGGTGGTGTTTGCACACGGAGAGGGGGGCGTCGCGGGGATAATTCTGTATACAATCGGGGCTTTGCTGGTGAATATAAATTTTCTACAATTGTATTGCATTTTATTTCTTATTTAGCCCAGTGCTTTACATTTATTTAAAGTGTTCCTACTAAATAAACCTCCTCCCTCTAAATAAACCTAATAAAAGTACCCATGGTGAGGACCTAAAATGCTTACCATAGATCCCTGTCAATCTATCACCAGCCCTAACTCAGTGCCCACACATTGAGTATGAAACTTGGAGAATGTCTTTTGATTGGTCAGGCCCTGGACACAAGCAGAGGCAGAGCAAACCAGACCAGCAATCACTAATCATTTATGATCATCAGAAAGGATCATAAATCTAATTGAGAGAACTGATTGTACTTTCCCATCTTGCACTGATAATCTTCCTTAGATTTCAGTTTGTAAAGTACAGAAGATAGATACTGGAAGATGGGGTTGACTGAATACTTTCCGCCTTGCCTAATCATAGTTTTTTTCTCAAGATCAGTCTATCATTCTATTGAAAACACAGTAAAAATCTCTTTGATATTCTGATGGATTCTATTTTAGGTCCTTGCCCTGTGTACTTTTTATTGTGTGTGCTGGGCCGGATTTACCATTAAGGCACAGTAGGCACGTGCCTAGGGGCGCCTGAGGTTGGAGAGCTGTCAATCTCCTCCCACCAATCCAACCCCTTTAAAGTCTATTTTCTTCCCAAAAAAAGAGACAATGGGTGTGGTTTAGGGGTGTGGTCTGTGTTTACGGGTGGGGCTAAGGGCGCTAGGCTCTTTGGGCCTACAGGCTCCTGAGGTGTAAATCCGACCTTGTGTGTGGGGGGGGGTGGATGATACAGTTGCTCTTTAAGCCTGTCTCTGCTCCAAATAGCTTACAATCTAAGCACTTTATCTCTCACACACAACTGGTTAGTACATATCTATGTTATTTCTTCTCCAGTTGATACTTTCAACTGACATGTCCGCCAAACAATTGCATCAGCATACCAGTATGCTTTTCTGGCTATTCATTATAGTCTGCATGAAATTTTACTTACTTCCCAAACTTCCCATACAGTTTGGGAATTGATGAGTAGATAAAGAAATTAGTAAAACCATTAGTAGCTGGATTTAGCAATTACTGTGTGTGTGTGTGTGTATATATATATATATATATATATATATATATATCTATACACACACACACATGGCTTTTAATTGCTGTTTTAGAACTGCTCTCCTTGTTCATATTTAATTTGCAACATTGTATTGAGTAGAGAGCCTGAACTCAGCACACTCTACTTAGCAACAATGAATGTGGTGATGGTGAAGGAAGGAGGGGGGAGGATGAGCTCAGCTAAAAGTACTGAGGAGAGCAGTTCTAAATCAGCAAGTAAAAGCTGCCTTTTACTTTTTGTGACTAGCAGCCATGAGATCCCTATCCCTGCCCCTTTCTTCATTCTACCCAACTCTCCAATTTGAACTTAGAGTAGATGAGGGGCGAACAATTCAATGGTAAGCAGGTACATACTGTTCAGCTGAAAGAGTTAAAGGTAATATTTTTCTGGCACTGATATTGTTAATGGCAATTTTCTGGGAAAGTGCTGGCACTGAAAGTGTTAATGCCAATACTCTTGCAAACTGCTGGCATTGGAAGAGGTAAACATCTCAGATTTCACCAAATTCCCCTGTTCTGCCCTACCCGGCTACTTTTTTATTTTACCCAGCTGACATAAAATTTCTGGGGAAGAACACTGGCGTCACATAAGGGGCATCCACTGAAAACCTATTCTGTCCTTCCAATAGGTATTTTATTGGTGGCCAGTGACACTGCGTAGGCACAAATGTACATATACACGACCACCTGCAACCACCTGGTACAGCATGCACATCTTACCAACTACTAAAGCCCCACTATAAAGAAACAGCAACAGTGACAGTTTCAGAAGGAATTTAGTATGGAAACCCAACTGCAACAGTTTTGCTGGCCAATGTTTGCTTGTCCTTATTTAAAGGGCATCTATTTTTACTGTCTATGTGTTCTATTATTCCCCCCAATCCCTAGAGTATCTTTATTTTCTTCTGTGTCCTCCTCTGTCCCAAGATATACAAGTTAAAATAAGTTAAGATTTCAATACACCACTCCTGCTTGAGCTGTCAATCAGATTTCCTAACAGCATGCCGGTGTAGTGTGTAGGCTTACACAAGTTTTTACTTTCTTGCTCACTAAAATGCTTGGCAAATACTGTGTTAAAAACAAAAGTAAAGGGAAGCTTTTATGCTTTCACCAATTTGTTGCCTGTCAAAGGGAGATCGTGCTGCGGTGATAAGGCCGGACTTGGGTCTCTCCTAAATCACCCCCCTCACACTGCTTATGTAGCAATTATCTCCAGAGTTTTTTTGTTTACAAAAGGTTAGAGTAATATGTAGGAGGATTAATATGCATGAGCGGCTTGTTCCACAGGCCTGGTTCACAGCCTGTGAAGGGGGGAATGACCAGAGAGGGGAGGGCGAGTGAGGAGCTCTGCAGTAAATCAGACTGTGTGCAAACTCTTAGTCACAGAGGAAGGTGGAAATACGGCAGCATACACTAACCTTTTTTTATGTCTGGATTGGAGCAATGTATAAATTTGACCATACATACCCTTTAATATACTGCATTGATTTGTATTATGAGGCTCAATTCTTCCTAAATATTTTTATAACATGACTAGTACTCTGAGACACTGACCTTTTGCTCTGTGAATTGCTTACTCTAATTTTAAATCTTTTCTCAATTGTGTATTTTCTTTGTGCACACAAAATGAAATGAAATACAGACATGCTTATATTCCAGCAGATTTGTGTGTGCGCAATATTTTAACCTGTGTGTGCAGAGTTGTGTATGATCACGCAGCTTAGAGGGAACAATGCTTGAGGCTCATTAAATAAATTATGTAAAAATTTTGCCCACACTCTTAATATACAGCAACCAATCAGATGTTACCCTTTTACTGGTCTGCAACTGATAACATCCTATTGGCTGCAGATTAAAGGGCAATATATAAAACAATATATCTTACAAAAAAGTGCCCTTTAAAAAAGTAACAAGAACCTACCCTGACCTCTGTAGCCTAAGCAGAACTCCTTTAGCATGTAATGCATGCTCGTATCCAGTGAGTCACTCTCCCCCCTCCCTTCCAGAAAGCATGGAATCAGTATTTGACCACAAGCTAGGTCTCCTCAGCCAATACGGAAAATGTTTTTTTGTTGATTTTTTTGGACCATGCGACGAGGGTCAGTAAGGTATGCAGTTTAGAAAAATGATTTTTGGAGTGGACATGCCCTTTAAGAACACATGCAAAATTTTACAGCTTGTATTGGAAAACCCCACTTGCCTTTTGTGCAAGATATTAATTTTATCTTTCAGACATGTCTTCTGTTATATATGTCATAAAAGGTAGAGAGCTCACAAGCGTTTTTGTATGAATATTAACTGTGTTGAATGTACCCTTACTTTTAAATTAATATTTTACAAATATATCCAGCAGTACAAAATCAGGAAAATTAATTCAATTTGATTGCCTTTTGCCTTTAGAAACATATTTCTTTTCTGTTTATTTATTACACATTTAGAAATGAGAAAAATGTATTTAATAATTTTGAACTTGCAGAAAAAATTGTGATAGGAATTACAATTTGCAATACAATTCTAAAATACCGGCCACAGTATAAAATACGGTGGTGTTTCCTGGACCTGGTGAAATGCATCCAGTCCAGACGATGAGTAAGTGCAGGATGCAAGAAATGCGTCAAGCTCGTTCTGCCTTTTGACAGTGTGGAGATGACGCTGTAAATCCGTCCGTTTGTATCTGAAGAAGTGTGCTGCTATAGGATTTTCTGTAATTGAAACCAGGCAGCTCATCAGGCGTTGCCGCACCAAGGCCAACCTTAAGACACGGTGAGTTGACTTTACACGAAGACTTATTTTATTACTGGGGTATGCACTTTGCGAAGGGCCTGGGCAGTGGCGTAACAAGGAGTTATTGGGCCTGCCAGCAAAACTGTGATCGGTCCACCTTTCTTGCTTCATCTACAGAGGTTTTCTGGGTAGAGGCTGTATCTGTCATAGAGAATGTAAGAAGATCCCCCAGACCCCCCTGTTGCAGGGCCTGCCTCCCTGGTAGTTACGCTCCTGGGTCTGGTGCATGACCATTCGGCTAATGCTTAATATTTCAATGTTATGTGTCACATTTGTGCTTGAATAATTTTTCTCAACCCATTTATCTACAGTATATGTTTTTTGAGATTATATATACAGAAATTCTCAGAGAGCTAACTTGTAGGGCATGTATACCCTTTCCCCCATCACCTTATATCTCACTATTACCTTCAAAGACTTATTATACCTTGTTCTTTTTTTCCCTGTCAATTGTATGTAGCAAATTTAAAGGAGAACTAAACTTAATTTTTTTAAATCCTAATGTAAAAACTTTTCTCCCCCAGAACACCTATACATTGAAAGATTCTTCTCTAGCTGCATTTAGTAGATATAAGTAATAGATTCTGTAACAAATGAGGCTTCCATGTTGTTGCCAGTACAACATAGCCTATGTTGGCTTCAAAGAGCCATAGATATACATAAATATGCTATAAAACAAAAGTTCAATGTAATATACTCCAAGTAAAGCCCAGGAAGTCCAAAGAAGGATTAGATAGGATTTCCAAAGGGAGACATAAAGTGGCAGGTAATGTTTATAGTTCCATCCATATATGATATATATGTGGATAAAATAGCAGAGGTGTATGCATACAAGTAACTTCATGCGTTAGCATAACAGTGTATACATCACCAGTTCACTAAAGGAGCAGGAGAGGCTAAGTCCGTATTCCTCGAATCCCCCAGACCTTTTGCAAATTCCATATCCATGGACGTAGCTTTTGGGAAACAGGTAAAATATTATATGTAGCCATAATATCGGATTTCTCACTCGCTCCACAAAGGTATACGTTACAAGATACCAGTATCAAGTGTAGTTCCGGGTGCCGGATGATGATGTCACCGTGACGCGTTTCACTCAAAAAAGCTTCCTCAGGCAGTGACCAACATTCAGATCCATTCCCTTTTAAAGTGCACCACATAGTATAGTATAGTATAGCATTTGAGGATGAATAAAGACATACGTCCATCAAGTCCAACCCATCTAGCAATATTTTCATTTCCTGTCTAACTCTTGATCCAGAGGAAGGCAAAAAAAACCACTGAATTTATAAAGGGGAAAAAAATTCCTTCCTGACTCCAAGTAGCAATCGGAAATTTCCCTGGATCAACTCTACTTTATGTATCAATAGCAGTAACTTGCAACATTCCCTGTTTGCAGAAACTCATCCAGCCTTTTTTTTAAACTGACCAGTGAACCTGCAATAACAACGTCCGCTGGAAGACAGTTACAAACCCGTTCCGAACTTGAAGCCTAAACCTTTTTTCTTCAAGTCTTAAGGGATGACGATTGCACATCCTCTGAAGTTTTTAATGGTCGACAAAGTTTTGTGTCATCAGCAAACACAGAAACCTTGCTGACAATACCCACTTCCAAATCATTAATAAATAGATTAAATAGAAGCGGCCTCAACACAGATCCCTGTGGCACCCCACTTTAGTCCATAATGATGAAGCCCCATTAAGAACTACTCTCTGCATCCTATTCATTAACCAATTTTATGTCCATGTACAAATATGCCTCCCCAGACCAACAGACCTTAGCTTATACATTAGTCGCCTATGGGGGACTGTATCAAAAGCCTTTGCAAAATTCAAGTATACTACATATTCTGCTATGCCAGAGTCTAAATTTCTGCTTCCTCATAAAAGCCAAGCAAGTTAGTTTGTCAACATCTATTCCTCCTAAATTTATGCTGGTTACTACTTATAATGTCAGTCCTTGAAACATACTCTAGAATATGTTCCCTGTTTAAACTTTCCAGTATCTTCCCCACCACTGAAGTTAAACTCACAGGCCTGTAATTACCAGGCTTTAAACGACTACCCTTTTTGAATATTGGAATAACATCAGCCTTTTTCCGATCAAGAGGCACACATCCGGACATGAGGGAATCTGCAAAAATAAGAAACAATGGCCTAGATAAAACTGCACTTAGCTCCCTAAGTACCCGAGGATGTATTTTTTCCGGTGCAGGAGATTTATTAATATTAACCTTATTTAGTACCATATCCTCGGTTAACCAAAGTGCACTTGAATCTTTTATACCTCATGCGACATTATTAGTAGCATTGAATGGCCCAACTTTATTGGAAAAAAGCAGACCTACATATATGGAAATCCAATCTACAACTGTTCATTTCTTTATGTCTCCACAACTTCATTAGCCTTCTTATTGGTAGAAAACTTTCATTAAAAAGAAAGGTAGAAGCAACATAGTAACAGTAATTAAGGTTGAATAAAGACATACGTCCATCAAGTCCAACCTATTCACCCTCTTTTTTTTTTTTTTAACCCTACCTAACTGTTGATACAGAGGAAGACAAAAAAAACCAGCTAAAAAGGGGAAAAAAATCCTTCCTGACTCCAAACGGCAATCTGAAAGTATCCCTAGATCAACCAGATCTATATAAATTAATACCAGTAATTGTCAATATTTTTTAGTTTTAGAAACTTAACTAGGCCTTTTTTTAAAGCTATTCAATGAACTTGCCATTACCAAATCTGCTGGAAGACAGTTCCACAGTTTCACCGTCCTCACTGTAAAGAAACCTTTCCTAACCTGAAGATGAATCTTCTTTTCTTCCAACCTTAAAGGATGTCCACGAGTCCTCTGATATGACCTGTTAGTAAACAAACCAGAAAGTTCATTGTATGGCCCATTAATATATTTGTATAAGGTTATAATGTCCCCACGCAAGCGTCACTTCTCCAATGTAAACAGCCCTAACTTGTCTCTTGAATCTATTCCCCTCTTTATACAAGACAATATCTTGCTAGCTCTAGCCGTTGCTACCTGGCATTGTTTGCTATAGCTAAGTCTGTTATCTACCAGAACCCCCAAATCTTTTTCCATTACAAATGCACTTAACACAGAGTTATTTATGGTGTATTTGGCACAGGGATTATTAAATCCTAAATGCATCACCTTACATTTATCAACATTGAATCTCATCTGCCATTCTGCTGCCCATTTTGCTAATCTATCTAGGTCAGCTTGCAGCACTTGCACATCATTTGAAGTTTCCAAAGCTCTGCATAGTTTAGTGTCATCAGCAAACACTGAGACCTTGTTCTCAATGCCCCCTTCTAAGTCATTTATAACCCACCCCTCCCATTAATCCCTATGGGACCCAACTGTAAATAATATTGCTATAATCGGCGCGCTACTGCGTAGTAGCGCGCCGATTATAACAAGGAAGTGCTTCCCCCTTGTAGTTATGCAGGTTCACTCACTGTGTAGTCTGTCTCTCAGCCCGATGCCCTCTCTCAGCCCGATGCCGAGTCATCCTCCCCCAGGATATTCTGTGCGGAAGCAGAGGGGGCAGAGAGCGAAGTGAATATTTAATTAGTGCAGGGCTGTAACTCTTCCCAACAGCGGGGGAGGGAACTGGAACATCGCGTTGCTGCTGCCTGGTCTGACTTCTATGCATGAAGGTAAATGGGGGTTGAGGAGGGGGAACCAAGTTCAGTTTATAGTTTTAAAGCAGAGTTTTAAGGCATGGTGTGCTTGGGGGGGAGGTTAGGGAATGTGTTAGTGTTTATCTGTAGGAAAAAGGGAGGTGTGTGTGAATCTAAGAAGGGGGGGGCACAGTGTTGTCTATTTAACATGGAGGGTTGTGGTGTTACAGGCAGGGAATATCTGACAAAAAAAAATTGAAAGGGGTGAATTATAATGGATAATGTACCCCCTACTGTAAATTATAATGGTATTAGAAGACACCTCGGAGTTCCGTGTCCTATATAAAAGGCACTCGGCCTGCGGCCTCGTGCTTTTATATGGTCACGGAACTCCTCGGTAACTTATAATATCCTTATAATTTACAGTAGGGGGTACATTATCCACTATATAAACAAATTAAACAGAAGAGGCCCCAGTACAGAACCCTGAGGCACTTCGCTTAGAACTTTAGCCCACATAGATGTAGCTCCATTAACCACCACTCTCTGTTTGCGGTCCAATAACCAGTTCTCTATCCATGAACAAATGTTTTCTTCAAGGCCAACAGTCCTCAGTTTATACATTAGTCACCTATGTGGCACAGTATCAAAAGCTTTCGCAAAATCCAAGAATACCACATCCACTGCTGTGCCTGAATCTAAATTCTTACTCACTTCTTCATAAAAACCAATTCAGTTTGCCTGGCATGATCTTTTTCTCCTAAAACCATGCTGACTACTACTAATAAGATGAGCTCTGGAGACAAAGTCAAGGATATGATCCCGTAACAAAGTTTCCAGTAGAGATGTCCGAATTTTTCTAAAATCCGTTCTGCTCGAGGATTCGCGGATCTTCAAAAAAATTCATAAATTCGAAAATCCGCGAAGCCGCCATTAAAACCAATGGGAAATAAAGTTCAGAAATTTCCGCCTAAAATAATGGTTAAAATAGCAATGTAAACCTAGAGTAAATGGCTGTGGGACATGGGAAATGGTCTGGGGAACAAGTATCAAAGTATCAATGCCAACAATCTTAAATAAATACAGTCCGGCTCCGTAAATTTGTGCGCTTTTGATTTTTTCGGCGTTCCTCGTAATTACGAGATTTTTCGAAAATACTGGCACCGAAAATTCCCGATTCTTCGAAAATACGGAAATTCCCAAAAATACAGAAATTTCTGAAAATGCGGACCAGATCTGGAAATTTAAAGATATACTGCTTTTTCCTGTTTAAAAGTTCATCAAAATGGCGAATTCACTGAGGAAGCAGTACATGACCAGGTACCTTCTGGCAAAGGGTTAGGACTCTTTCGCCATTGGTACCAGGCATATACAGCGGAGGAAGAGGAGAATTATGGAGGGGCTCCAGCGTCGGCTCCAGCGACCACTGTCCTATGTCTACAAAGGCAGTGGTCAGATTTAAAGAGGCAGAGGCCTCATTACATTGAAGCTGTGCGGCAATCAATGGAAGGCAAGTATAATTTATATTATTATTACTCTATTTAAATAAGTAGTAAAATAATTTATTTCACATTATTCTGACAAATTAAAATATATATATTTTTAAATCCTTTACAAATCCATTAATTTGGCTTGAGAGAGACAGATCCCAGTTCTTTCTATTTCTCATTCACTGGTTATATTATTATTATTATTATCTTCTTATATTATTTGATACCAGCCCTATTTAAAGGGTAAATAAAGTAAAAAACATATTCTTGATCAATTATTAAAAAGTGATTTTTTTTTTGACATATAAATGCAAATCAATACCCACACAGACACAGGTATGCACAGCTACTAATCCACGCTTCCATTACCATGGCATCCCTATTTAAAGGGTAACTAAAGTCATAAATGAAATCCTGATCAATCATTAAAAAGTAAATTTGTTTTCACTTATAAATGCAAACTGATACCCTCACAGACACAGGTAAACACATCTACTGACCCACCTTTCCGTTTCCATGGCAGCCCTGTTTAAATGGTAACTAAAGTAAAAATCAAATCTTTGATCAATCATTAAAAAGTGATTTCCCCCCCCCCCCTTATAAATGCAAACTAATACCCACACAGACACAGGTAAACACACCTACTGACCAACCCTTCTGTTTCCATGGCAGCCCTTTTTAAAGGGTAACTAAAGTAAAAATCAAATCTTTGATCAATCATTAAAAAGTGATTTTTTCCCCCTCCACTTATAAATGCAAACTGATACCGACACAGACACAGGTAAACACACCTACTGACCCACCCTTCTGTTTCCACAACAGCCCTGTTTAAAGGGTAACTAAAGTAAAAAATGAAATCTTCAAAAAGTTATTTTTACACTCAAAAATTAAAAATGATACCCACCAACCCTATACAGATATGAGTACACACAGCTACTGATGCTCCCCTATACCCAACCAACTTTTTCCTTTCCATGGCTACAATACACATAATAAAAATATAAGTATTTAGCCAGTATGAAGTATTAAACCAAAGCTATAGAATTATTGTTATTGACTTTTAATGCAACTATAACACATTACCTTATAAAATCTGTCTTTTCAAGCCAAATTCAAAGTACATAATGAACTTTCAGATATATCATGTATTTTTTTTAATTTTAACTTGCAGGTGAATCTTCCTCTGATACCCCCCCACCACCACCATCCCCAACTGCCCCACCACCAGCGTCCCCACCAGAAGAGGCAGCATTAGAGGCTCCTGGCGGCAGCCAAGAATGTAAGTGCAGCCTGTCGTGCAAAAAAAATGGACTGCAGTGCACTACTGTGGCCACAACAATTGGGCCCCACCAGTGTGTGCTAATGTGGCCTAGCCTTTTATCCTAATGTTTATTGCATATTTTTTGAAAAATATTCAAGAAATGTTAACCATGTGGTGTTTTAGGAAATGTACTCCAATATGTAATGACAGTGAGAGTAAAAAAATATATATTTTTTTTAGATCTGCCATCAACTGCCCCTCCAGGCACCTCCCCATCCCAGATGAGTCACCTGGCCCCAGATGAGGCACCAGGTGAGTACCTGGCATGTAAGTGCAACCTATATAATTTTTATCTTTTTATTAACTTTGTAAAATTATTTTTTTCATAAATCTTCAACAAATCCATTAATTTGACTTGAGAGAGACAGATCGTAGTTCTTTCTATTTCTCATTCCTCTTTATTGCCCCCATTTTTTCGACTGTATCTTGTCGCTCAGTTTTTGAGCTAAAGACACGAAATTCGGGTCCAGACGTGCAGTACACATGATCTATTAACTATTCTTTCCCACATTATCCAACAAAAATATACCCATGAACCCCACACAGCTATTCCCACCTACTGGGGCAACTACTGTCAAAAAGAAATCTTGATTAATCATCTGAAAATGTTATTTTTTATAAATGCTAATACCCACCAACCCTAAACAGATACAGGAACACACAAATACCGATGTCCCCCTATACCCAACCCACCCTTCCCTTCCCTTTTTTTTTTGTAGGAAGAAATACCCTCAGATATATCATTGTCGTTTTTTATTTTAACCTTTAGAGGACGAGTCTTCCACCCACTCCATACCCCCACATCAGGCAGAAGTGGGGCAGGAAGAGTCTCCAGGCTGCAGCCATCACAGCCAACAACGTAAGTGTAATCTATTGAAATACATTTTTAAAAAATCTTTCACTAATCCAGTTTTGTTAAAAATGATCCAAGAAATGTTCATTACACAGTGTTTTAGGAAATGTACTTGAACATGTAATGGATAGTGAGGGTTGAAATAAAAGACTTTTTTTTACTAGAAGCAAGGCCAGCCCCTCCAGCTACACCACCACCACCACTGCGGCTGCAGTAGTGGAAGCTCCTAACGTTGGAGAAAACCGTAAGTAAATCCTATTTAAATGTTAATGAAATGTTAACCACATACAAGACTATTTAATATCTTTATTTCCCATTTAAATGCAGTGTAAAATCCATGCTACATGATGCAACATTGGGTACTGTGGGTTGACACTGCTTTTGTGGGGGCTGCACTATTTCCCAATGTTTTTGTATGTAGTGCAACGCTAGTAATGCAAAACCAGCATTAGATTTTGTGCCACAATAAAGCAAAAAACTGGATGTTCTTTTTATGCCGTGTTACCTCCTGCTGTTTATCCAACACTCCCCACGATGCAATAATATCACTTAAATGGAAAGTTCAGTGCAAATACATATACAAAAAGAGCAGTATTTTCCCATCCCAGTGAACTTAATCTGCCCATTCAGCATTTTTTCTGTGTATAAATAAATGCTTATTAAATACTGACTCCCTGTTTGCAGGACCTCTAATAGAGACCGTTATGGTCTTGCCCTTGACCTAGCGTCTGGGTGGATTTAGTTGCTCAGTAAACCGGATTTACCTTGTTCGCGAACGGCGGATATTGTGGATTTTCCAGTTTTCCGCCTTCCAAACTTTTCCGAACCGTGTTTTTGAAATTCCCAGGATTTCAAGTATTTTCGAAAATGCATGAAAATACGTATTTTCGAAAATTTTTGAAATTACTCATATTTTCGAGGATTTTTTCGTTTTAATGGGTCCGCTCGCGGATTTTTGAATTTTTTCGAAAATTCGCGGATCCTTGAGCAGACCGGCTTTTGCGAAGTTCGGACATCTCTACAGCCAATCAGTAGAAAATACTGTTACGAACATTCCAAGGAAGTGGTGCATCCTGGGAAGAAGGACAGTTACAGAACCTGAAATGTCAGCTCACTAATGTCAACAGCAGGAAACAGCAAAGAGTATTCAACTAATTTTATAAAATGGAAGAGAATATGGAAAACAACTAGGTGTGCATAATATAAAATCATAATTGTAGAAATAATTATATTTTTCACTGAACTTTCCCTTTAATGATGTACGCGACATTATTGCATTGCAGGAGCATAGCATGTATGTGCCATGGTCCAGCGTGACATTGCATCATCTGCGTGGTGCTTTAGGAAATCTGCTTAAATATCTTTACCACAATTCTCTCATTATCTTCCACCACAGAATTTGAGAGCATACGGCGGGAAATGAGGCAGGAGATTCACCAGTTGGGCCGTCACCTTGGCCGTCGCCTGGTAAGAGTGGAGAGGAGGTTGACCCGGCTGGAGAAATCATTTTTTTTTAATTTAATGTAAATAGTTAATTTTATTAACAAATTATATAAAAAAAAATTGGCTAAAAAAACCCTTTGCTTTATTTTTTGATATATCATAAACAGTTTTTAGTTTAAATGTAACACATAGCTAATTAGTTATATATCTGGTAATTGTAATTTTATACACTTTAACATTAATGACATTACACCATTAGCCACTCTCCCTTGTACAGTAGTTTGAATACAACAAGGGAAAGAAGGCGATAGGGGTACCGATCCGTAGAAGCATGACTATTGAGTTACAGTAGGCCCACTGCCATTTGCCACCATAGTTGAGGACTCGGAGCCAGGCAGGCTTGTCCCCAATGGACAAACCCCTCAACCCATTGGCTTCTCTCCCTCAGAGTATGCATTGTGCAAGGGAAAACGGGTGAAAGGATAATGCTTCAAAGGAACAGTACCATTGAGTTACCGTAGGCCCACTGCCGTTTGCCACCATTGTTGAGGGCTTGTCCCCAATAGACAAACCCCTCACCTTATCGGCTTCTCTCCCTCAGAGTATGCATTGTGCAAGGGAAAGCGGGATAAAGGGTAATGCTTTATAGGAACAGTACCATTGAGTTACAGTACACACACAAACACAAAAGACCAAGCAACAAAACAACAGACAGAAGACATAACACACAGAAGCAAACAAGTTTACACAAACAACAGATATATATATATATATTTTTTTTTACCCTAACAATAAGATCACACAGATGAGACAGACACAGCTGCCAGCACAGCTATAGAACAAATCAGACAGCAAAAGCTGCTGATTGCTGCTAAGAGCAGCGCTGTCAGTTAAACAGACACACAGATGCTGACACACAGATACAGAAACAAACAAAAACACAGGACACCTAGACCTCTAAAAGGTCTAACACAAAAATTGTCCAAAGGACTTATAGGGGGGTTAGTCCTTAAAAGGACTTTGGACAAAATGGCGCTGGTTGCACTGCCTTTTATACCCAGGGGGTTGGCAATGCTAAAAATAGCTGCCATTGGATAATTTGGGACATGTGGCTTGCTCCGTTGTTTAGAAAATTCATAAATTGTGCGAAAATTAGATTTTTGAAAAAATCGCGAATTTTCGAAAATTACAGAATTTTCGAAAATTCTTGAATTTTTGAAAATTCTCGCATCGAACGTGATCCAAAAAATTTTCGGAAAGCGGATTTCTGAAAAATCTGCGAGATCCGCGATTCGCGGATCTCCGAGATCCGCAGTGGATCCAGGTTCGGATCTGCGAAACCGACCATCTTTAGTTTCCAGCACCTTCCCTACCACTGATGTTAGGCTTACAGGTCTATAGTTACCAGGCTGTGAACGACTACCTTTTTTGAATATTGGTATTACATTGGCTTTTTTCCAATCCAGCGGCACATCCCCAGACCAGAGCGAATCTGAAAAGATGAGAAACAGTGGTCTAGATAGAACTAAACTAAGCTCTTTTAAAATCCGAGGATGCAATCCATCTGGTCCTGGGGCTTTATTGATATTAGCTTTGTCTAATTGTTTCCGTACCATATCCTCTGTTAGCCAATGTAAATACTCTTCATTTCTTCCCTGCATATTATTACAATTCCTGCTGTAAGGACAAGGATTCTCATCAGTAAAAACCGATGTAAAAAAACAGTTTAGCAGATTAGCCTTTTTGGCATCCACTACAACCACCTCAGCCCCATTAGTTAATGGTCCCACATTCTCAGTCCTCATCTTTTTACCATTTCTATACTTAAAAAACATGTTGGGGTTGGACTAACTTTGTTCGGCAATCCGTATTTCATTTTCTATGAAAGCCCCATACAAAGAAAATAATACCTTAAATAAGACATCCTCACATAAAAAGAATAGGCACATCTTAAAATATAGGAATATTTTCATATATCATAATTTATAAAGAATGTTTCAATTCCATTTGATCATGTAATCCCCTATTCTCACAATAAGTTTACGAATAGTTTTCCCAATATACCATTTGTTACACGTGCTGCGAATATCATAAACAACCATAAAAGATTTGCAAAAGTGTCCCGTTTGTGTGTTTTATAACTTACCGTAGTGAAATCTCTCCCCAAACATATATATTTACAATTTACAAATACAGTTGCCACACTTGAACATACCCTTTAAAAACGTATGAATAAGCAATTTAGTCTTAAGTCCAAGAGAGGTTGCTAACATTTAAATTCAGAGCATCTTCAGACTCTAACCCATATAAGCTGCCATCTGTATACCTGTGTACTCTATCCTAACTTCCAGAATCACGGAAAAGGGATGTAGTGTGCTAAACTTACACACTCTTTTGCCTTGAAATCCAATTTGTACTCCTGTACCTTTCCTTTTCCTTCTGAGGTTGTTAACATCATGTGCTTTTAATGTTTCACGTTTTAGCAGCTAAACACAAACCTCTGTATTACTTTTTTAAAATCTTAAAATCATTAATAATAGTACTCAAATACTATTTTAGCCTATTTACTAAATAGGTATAGGTCAAAATATTAATTTATTTACAGTATACAGCAAAAAAACTCACCTGCTAACACACATACAGTATACATCTATTTATATAAATAGTTCATATTAGTTCCTGAGCACTACAGAAACCTACCTATTCAATGTATTTGTAGCAAGTAGAGATGGACACGAATCCGTAACCCAACTCGGTTCCAAAGCGGATTTCTCGGATCCACCGGAACTCAGACTTTGCGGATTCCTGCATGTTTTTTGAACTTCAGAATTTTCAACATTTTTTAAAATTTTTGGAAATGCACAAAGTTTTTGATTTTGTAAATTTGAAATTTTGAAAATTTTTAAATCAGGAAGCACATGAAGTTTCCGGTACTGGAATTTTAGGCGGAGTTTTCAGGATTTTTTTTGACTCCCATTGACTTCAATGTGTCCTATTGCGGATTTTAAAATTTCTCGCAAATCTGCGCATCTGCAAAAGCAGAACTGATTTCAGTAAATTTGCCCATCTCTAGTAGCAAGGAAAATCATCTATTTAAATCATTTTGTATATTAAAAAAAGTTAATACTTCAAAGGCCAATTTATATCTTGTTTTTAACACAATTAACCAAGACTACACACAGGTAAAAAAAAAAATTAAATTAAACATCTGTGTGTGTCACTCATTTTACCTAAAGAATGTTTCCCAAACTGCATCAAATTGAACAGTGATCTTGTTTATTGCAATAGACAGCTGGCTTGTTTGCATTCTGTTTCCATAGATATCATACTATATCAAAAGATAATTGCATCAACAATTTACAATGCTATGTATTAATGTTTAGTATAGTATTTGAGGTTGAATAAAGACATATGTCCATCTTTTTCAAAAGAATGTATCTTCTATATTAATGTAAAGTACCTGAAATTATTACATGCCTCATAAATTTTTAGATTATATTAATAGCTTGCAGAACTCTATGTACTATGAATTTGCACCTGTTAACTGCCACAATTTAATTCTAGTGCTGTCTATGCTGTTTTAATGTAAATAGATAGTTTGATAGATAGGTAGATAGATAGATACCTTGGACCTTAAGCACTATGTCCTTATCGATCGGTATTTTCTCTTTCAACTATAATACTTCCCTTGCTGCTACTGCCTATTTTGTCTGTGATCTGGCCAATGACAAGACATACTTTTTGCATAGTACATATTTCCATGAGACTTGTATCTGACAGTCTTAAGGTCAGAGCTAGTCTGGACAAGCAAGGGAATACTTTGGTAAGTATTACAGCTGATAGGACCTTCCACTAGGTACTGTTAATGGGAGGGTGGTGGATTTGGTGTGTTTTTCCCATTTAAAATAATTTATTGGATAATTATCAGTGCACTAAAGAGACTATTAGTGATTATTATACAAAGTGTATACTAGCAAGATGTTGGTCCTTTGGCATATGCCATTAATTATATGGAATATGACCAGAAACTATGCAGAACTTGATTTGTCATATCTTCTCCTCTCTGTGGCGATGGTAAAAGTCCAATTGTACCTTTCAAATTCATGGCACATATTCATATATGATATATGATATAATCATATTCTATGCCATTGGATCTTCCCTTGAAGGGAATTAAACCCTTTAATATTATTTTTTTTCCCCTTTAATCTTACAAAATGCATTTTACTTGGCCCTATAAAGATAAAGCCTAGTCTGATGTATACTGAAAAAATTACTTTGCGTCATCTTAATCTATAAATAGAAATGTGTAAGTAGCACTTACTCTGAGGTGTGTGTGTTGCTGCATGCCTTCAACAAAGTACTTTTTTTGCTCACGCTCTGACCACTGACCTGACTTTTCCCCCCGATACCAACTGTCCATACTGCATACAGTATACAGCACACCAACTGTTAAACCATTCCAGCTATAGCAAAACTACTTACAGAAATGCTAAAATGTAAGATGTTTCAGATTTGATATCTAAAGTAATAGGGGGCAGATCAACAAAAAATTATACAGTGTTAGTTGGGATGAAATATAGTTTCCACTAATGGGCAATTTTAAAAAACTAATTTGCCTGTGTACTTTAACCTCCACTAGGGGTCATAGTACCATCAGGGTTCCCTGGAAAGAGATAGCAACAGGAGCTATAAGTTTCATCCTTCTGTACATTAAAAATATATTTAATGACCTGTCATATTTGTATGCCTAATAGTTGATCCACTGGAAGGCACAAAAAAAGTATGAAGGGGAAAAAACGACTAAATTTTTTTGAATATTGGAATTACATCTGCTTTTTTCCAACCCAGAGGCACATTTCAACACATGAGGGAATCTGAGAAAATAAGAAACAACGACCTAGATAAAGCTGAACTTAGTTCCCTAAGAACCGAGGGAACGGAAACCTTTAAGGCCGAGGGAACGGAAAGGGCTTTTAGAGATTATAAAAACTGTAACAAGGAGTGTAAGAAAGCAATCAAACTAGCTAAAATTAATAATGAAGTTAGGATAGCTGAACAAAGCATCACTAAGCCTAAAAAATATTTTAAGTATATTAATAGTAAGAAGACGAGGACTGAGAATGTGGCACCATTAATTAATGGGGATAAGTTAGTTACGGAGGATGGCGATAAAGCAAATGTCTTGAATATATTTTTTCCCTCTGTATAGATATACAGATATCATAGAGTATAGTAGCAATAATGGATTCAAGTGCACTTTGGTTAACCGAGGATATGGTACAGAAAGAACTAAATAAGGTTAATATTAATAAATCTCCTGGACCGGATAAAATACATCCTCGGGTACTTAGGGAGCTAAGTTCAGTTTTATCTAGGCCATTGTTTCTTATTTTTGCAGATTCCCTCATGTCCGGTGGTGTGCCTCTGGAAAGGAAAAAGGCTGATGTTATTCCAATATTCAAAAAGGGTAGTCGTTCACAGTCGGGTAATTACAGGCCTGTAAGTTTAACTTCAGTGGTGGGGAAGATCCTGGAAAGTTTAATAAGGGAACATGTTCTAGAGTATGTTTCAAGGACTGACATTATAAGTAGTAACCAGCATGGATTTAGGAGGAATAGAGGAAGTAAGTAGAAATTTAGACTCTGGCATAGCAGTAGATGTAGTTTACTTGGATTTTGCAAAGGCTTTTTATACAGTCACCCATAGGTGACTAATGTATAAGCTAAGGTCTGTTGTTCTGGGGAGTCACATTTGTACATGGATAGAAAATTGGTTAATGAATAGGATACAGAGAGTAGTTGTAAATAGGGCTTCATCATTATGGACTAAAGTGCTAAGTGTGGTGCCACAGGGTTCTGTGTTGGGGCCGCTTCTATTCAATCTATTTATTAATGATTTGAAAGTGGGTATTGTCAGCAAGGTTTCTGTGTTTGCTGACGACACAAAACTTTGTCGACCATTAAAAACTTCAGAGGATGTGCAATTGTTGCAGGGGGATCTAGATAGATTGTCACATTGGGCTGCTAATTCGCAGATGAGATTCAATGTTGATAAATGTAAGGTGATGCATTTTGGCGTTATCAAGCAACCTTTATTGTGCCGTTTCTAAAGTCGCTCCAATTGTTCCAAGAGGAAAATACCTACATCCAGCATTGTTAGGCTAGCTAATGGTCAGCGTTAGACTGCACTATATTTCAAGTTACCACAAAGTGAGTATTCAAATAAACCAAGAAAGTTAACACATGCCTATTACGAAACCCCATTCTAAAGGCGATCGCCATTAGGACCGAACACGCATTAAAAAGCGATCGCACATGCCGCGTTAGCGACACGGAGCTTAAAGGCCCGCCATAGGAAAGTGAACACGCCTAAAGGCGATCGCTCTTATCAAACCAGACGAAAGTGCATTTTGTAAAGCGACACGCACCAAGATCGCTCATTACAAGACGAACGTTCATTAGAAGCGAACACGCACTCAAAAGGTGATCGCGCATTAACCAGACAACGTGCATTAGGAAGCGAACACGCACTCAAAAGGCGATCGCGTATAATAGCAAGACAACGTGCATTGAAGACGAACCGCGCCTTCACAGGCAATTCGCTCATTACACTGACATAAGTAATAGCTCGATAAATAAAAACCTTGTTAAAATTTTGGGCGTGCCGTGGGTGAATGCCATGCGATTCACATCTAACAATTTGTTTGCATACTTTGCAAAGTAGACAAGGCCACACTGCCTCTGCGACGCTATTGCACATGTAATCGCATGCGATTTTCATTGTGTTTGGCACATTGCGAATTTGTCCTGCCATAGGAAGTTTGTTATCAAATTTTTGTTTCCTCTATCTTTCAAGTATAATTTTATGTGAACGCATAATGAAATTAAATATGTTTATTTACCCATCACTGTTTTTTTCTCTGTATGTCTTACTTGTAATTTGGCCTGTTCAAGCTTCAACTTAGTTTTGGAGAGCCTCACAGGAAGTTCTTGTGTATATTCCTTAATGGTATGTAGGTTTTTTTCCTTAAAGGGAAGAGAGTAAGATTAAAGGGAGGTTGGTGTGATAAACATTAAGGGTTTTTTTGCTTCCAAAGGCAAAGGAAGTTTAGTGCAAAATGTCTAACCTAATTTAATGTGATGTCCTGGGCCCACCCCCTCAGCTTTTAAAACCTTACCTGCATATGAAGTGGGGATTGGGATATTGATAAAATACACTAGAATATTGTTTCAGCTGCCCATATATTCTGAACACCAATTGGAATCTCATCTCTATAATAAGTTATTTGCACGCCAATTTCATATCTTGATTAATGTCATTTTAAAAAGTAGCTAATGATTAGTAGAGAACCGACAATTGTTTAGATCAATCAAAATCTGTATTTTGGGTTTTCCCCGGAAATTCTCATATATGTAATTCCCACAAACTCAACATATAACAGTAAAAAAAAAAAGTTCACACTTTCTTAACCATAAATCTCGTTGTCGCTCCAAGCGAGTCATGGCGCCTCTTTACACGCAGCTCGGATTTGACATTTGGAGGTCATTGCTAATTGATATTAGCATATCCATGACCCTGTCCGTTGGTGGGGGTGAGGCTGCAATGAAAATTCATCAGTAGAGGTGGGGATGGGGGCTGGTGCAGTGGGGTGGGGTGGTGGCTGGCAGTGGGGATGGGGCTGGTGCGGCGGGGATGAAGCTGGTGCAGGTGGGATGGACCTTCTGCAGGTGGGGTGGAGCACCATCTGGGTCAGGCTGTCCCTCTTTCTTCTTCTTCCTCTCCTCCTCAGCCCTTTGCTCAGTAATCTGGATGTACAAACATCATTTGTTGAAAATTCAAAGGCAATCTATCTGACATTAATGAAGTTTAAGTAATAGATAGGACGCCTTTTGTGCTGTGTATGTCCCGTGCTAAGACTAACCAGCACTAGCAATGTTTCCATCATTGCTAAGAGACAGCTGTGGTTAGGAAGGCAAGCACGTCATGGCTTTCACCCATTGCATGCAATGCTGTCCTTTGCAAAATGCATACACATAGGAAAAGGGAGCACAGCGCAATGGACAACACAATGTCAATGTAGCCTACAACATTGACATGCATTCTACTGCCATTGGTCCACATGATAAAATTTGCAAGGACAAGCATAAGACAGCTAAAACACACTGGTCTGGAGTAGTGTGGCCTTCAGAGTAAGTTCAGACTACTATTTCCTTTGTACTTTTGTACGTTCACGATAACGACCTGAGTGCACTACAATCGCACAATTGGGTATACAAATAAGGTATCGCTTGCCTATGATTGGTACCCAAAGGCATAGTATACCTCTTTTTGGTGGGTACTTCACCATGAGCTTGATGTACCTCCTAGTCATCTCGCCTTCTAGTTCGCTCTGTGTGTGAAACAAACACGCCCCTTTCTATGACGCACACGCACCATTAAAAGCGAAAAATTTTTTCGCCTTTCCGAGAGCGATTAAGGCGAAAATATAACTTTGCGTTTTGTTTAGCGATTCGCCTTTCTGTTCGCTTTTCGCTTTGCACGCGCGAGTGCGCTTGGGAAGTGGGCGTGACGTTTTCGCTCTCTATTCTTTGCCAGATGATACCAGGCAATACCTGAGGTTGATGTCAAGTTTCTGACCAAAAAGCAGTATGATTTGCCTGTTGGACTCCTAACAGGCTTGAAAGAAAACGGATATAATGGAGAGCCTGCAGAGAAAAATCTCCAGGAAATATGGGCTGGATATTTCTTTAAAAAATCTCCAAGGAACTGGAGCAACCTTAAAGGAGAGGCCCAGATATATCCAAGATAATAAGGACCAGATGTCTCATGGTAGGTTCTCAATACATATTAATATTGTGTGACAAATATATTCCTACATGTAATTTGTCAGGTTTAAAAGAGAAACTAGTAAGTTTATATAATTTGTCATTAAGCAAATATAATCCTCCCAATGTTTAAATGCAGATTCCATTGTGCACATCTTGCACTATCATGTGCCCTAGGCTGGGTACCACCAGCCAAGATTTGCAGACAACAGCCGATTCACAAGCACTTTGGTTGAAAATCTTGGCTGCTGTTGGCAGGCGGCCGCAACACAATCGATTGTTCATTCCGCGAATTGGCTGAACAAAGATCGACGGATGTGCGATAAAATTCCCATCGATCACGCACTTCCTCTGGAACTCACAATTGACCATTTGCAAATTCAAACCCCAAAAAACTTGCTGCAAGGCCAACAGGTCATTTGTCCTGCCAAGCACTTACTCAGTAACAATACTCCCTCTGGTGCACATCAGAAGAGATTACAGTCTGACCACTTCCCCCGCACTTTTGGGTGTTTCTTCTCCGAAATAGATGCTGGTGTGGGGCAGCCAGACCGCGCCACCTTGATCATTTCTTTGTCCAGATCGGGCAGGAAAATTTTTTAAACAATCAATGGACATTTGCAGCGGCTGAGCGCTCACTCATGGCAAGTGCTCATTTGGAACAAATAGTCCTTCTGTGTGTACCCAGCCTTAAACAAACACATCCACAAAAGGCCAATCTAAAAAAGATTTGAATTTTCATAATGTCAGCTAACATTAGGTTAGAGTTTCAAAACAAATTTGACATTTTGATGCATTTACAGATGATGTTGGAGCAGCTGCTCCAGAGGACGAGATGGAGCGTGAGGAGGAGGGAGAGGAGCAGGTGCTGCAGCAGGAGGAGCAGGAGGAGAGGCAGCAGGAGCTGCAGCAGGAGGAGCTGCAGCAGGAGGTGCTGCAGCAGGAGGAGCTGCAGCAAGAGGAACTGCAGCAAGAGGAGCTACAGCAGCAGGAGGAGGAAGAGCAGCAGCAGTCATCTCCAATACTGCAGGAACTCCAAATGCTGAGATATCAGCAACAATGTTTTTTTGAACCTGTTGATGGCTGACTAGGCCACATTAAAAAGACTTACCAGACTGGAGAGGAGGAGTTTTTTTTCGCCAGCACCACAATAGTGGCCTGATTTATTGTTTTTGTTAGGTTATCATTTTATTAATAGTTATTTTAAATTTTGTCAATATTATTGGCACAAAAAGGCTGAAAATTTAAAAAAAATTTACATGCAAATGTAAAGTTGTCCCATGTCTTTCTATTCACAAAACATTGAAATGCGTATGTGATTGTGAAATCAAGGTGACCATACTATAATCAGACATTAATTCTTCCTCCTGACTCCCCGTTCAAGGCTTGCAAACTGGTGGCCAGGGGAAGGACTGTCAGTCACTGCCAAGCAGCCACGTCCGACAGATAGGCAGGACCGATTGTGTGGTCCATAGAGGCCGCGGATGATGCTCATGATTTTTGGACCTGACCATTGTGCTTTCATCCATTTTGAGAAAAAACCTTTGGCGGTAGGTCAGAGCTGACATACATTAATTATGGCCCCAACAAAAACACTGAATGTCAGTTGGTCATCAAAAATATTGGATAGTGTGTCACTAGCTTTAGATAATAATAGGTTTGGATGAATGTCTGTCTAGTGTATGTCCACATTATAAACTTTACTATACATCAGTTCCTAAGGAAGTAAATTTTTCATTAAAAAAAAATGTTAGTATATGTTTTCCAAATGACAAATCTAGCATCCCATCCACACACTGCACACTGCACACTGCTGCAGGTAATGCTTATATTTGTCATTGGAAAAGTTCTGTAGGGCATGTTGCTTTCAAAATTCAGGAGTAAGGGAAAGTTTAAGTGTATACTTTGTACTTAACATCAAAATGCTGGATTGGTGAGAAATTCACTACCATATGGAGTATTTGAAAGGTGCAGTATTCAATTTGTCAATACTGTGTCTTTAAATGACATCTGCATTTTTGTTATGTGTTAGCTACAATAATTTCCAATAATTCAGGTTTATAGTCTTGGAATGTATCATGTATTTTGACATGTTCAACGTCAAGGAGTTTGAGGTTGGGATTGAGATTGCAATTGTGCAGAAAATATTTTGCTGCCACAGAAGTTAACAACCAAGTTCCAAATGGTAGCTCCATCTTTGGCAAAATACAGCATGTAAGTATAGGGGGCACAAAAGGGGAAGCTTTCAATACTAAGAGGTACAATAGTATTTATCCATTAGAATTACAAATTACCACCATAGGAATTTGCAACCTTTTATGCCACACAAAAACCATTTTCCTTGAAGAAAGGAGGAGCAAAAGAAGATTTCCTGTCAGAAAGCAGCATTGGCCATACATGGCCATAATCTAGATGGTCGAGTGTCCGAAAAGAAGGTTTTTTAGATATGCCTCCAAAACAACCATCCTTGCTAAATGGCCATCCAAACTCTCGCGAGATTCGACACATCACGCATGCTAATACAACCACCTTAGCAACATAATTGTAGCTCATGGATGACGTCATCCACCAGAGATTATGGGAGGGGCTAGTTTGGGGGTTTTTAAAGCGGGAAGGCGATGGTAGAATCACTCTGGAAGCTCCCAGCACCGGCGTCGGAGCGAAACGCGTTCGTGAACGCCTCCGTTTGCATACTATTCCCTCCAGACCGAATAGTATTCCTTTCTCTAATGTTTTTTGGATTGATCAGTTGATTCATTATGCACTTCTCTGTTCATTTCCTCTATTGATACTTAGTGTTTATACTTCATGAGGGTTAGATATACGGTTTTTTAATTGTTTTTAATCTGTGTCCCATCACTGTAATGTAATAATTGACGGTTTTAATATATTCATTAGACAGTGTTGCAGTCTACTTGTCGTTTCTCTATACTATATCAGCTGGTAATTACAGGCCTGTAAGTTTAACTTCAGTGGTAAAGAAGATACGGAAAGTTTAATAAGGGAACAATTCTAGTATGTTTCAGACTGACGTTATAATAGTAACCAGCATGGATTTGGAGGTGAAGCTTGTCAAACTAACTTGCTTGGCTTTTATGAGGAAGTCATATAGAATTTAACTCTGGCATAGCATTAGATGTGTTTACTTGGATTTTGCAATGGCTTTTGATACGTCCCCCAGGCTCTAATGTATAACTAAGGAACTAATGTATAAGCTACGGTCTGTTGGTCTGGGGAGGCACATTGTACAGGATAGAAAATTGGTTATGAATATGATGCAGGAGTAGTTGTTAATGGGCTTTATCATTATGGACTCAAGTGCTAGTGCCAACAGGGTTCTGTGTTAGGCCGCTTCTATTTAATCTATTTATTATGATTTGGAAGTGGGTATTGTCAGAAAGGTTTCTGTGTTGCTGACCAACAAAACTTTGTTGACCATTAAAACTTCAAGGATGTGCAAACATCGTTGCAGAGGGATCTAGATAGAGTGTCACATTGGGTCTGCTAAGTGGCAAATGAGATTCAATGTTGATAATGTAAGGTGATGCTTTTGGACCTTAAAGATCCTTGCGCTGCTTATACATAAATGGCTCTGTGTTAAGTGAAATCCCTGTTGGAAAGGGATACTTGGAGTTTTGTTGGACGCAACTTAAGGAGCAGCATGGCCAGCCGGCAACAGCCAAGCCAGCATGGTACTGTGTTTCCTTGTATAAAGAGAGGTAAAATTTGAGGGAGGAAAATGTTATTCCTCCCTTTTTACAAAGCATTGGTAAGGCCTCATTTGGAATATGCAGTTCAATTTTGGAATCCTGTGTACAAAGGACTCTTTGAAATGGAAAGGGTTCAGAGAAGGGCAACACAATTAATAGGGGTTGGGGGAGCTTGAATTGATAGAACGGAAAGTTACAATTATGTACACTGGAGAAAAGGAGCTTGTGTGGGGATATGATTACCCTGTAACATTAACGGGCCATACAAAAACATATGGGGCATTGTCACCAATGAGCATGTTAGAGAAACATGGCCATCCCTTAAGACTTGAAGAACAAAAGGTTTAGACTTCAAGTTCGGAAGGGTTTTTCACGTGCATGGTAACTATCGAACTGTCTTCCAGTGGACGTTGTTATATGCAGGTCCTTGGTCAGTTGCAAAAAAAAAGCTCGATGAGTTTCTGCCACAAGGAATGTTGCAAGTTACTGGTATTGATCCATAAAGTAGAGTTGTATCCAGAGAAATACCTATTGGCCACTTGGAGTCAGGAAGGAATTTTTTCCCCCTTCTAAATTTGGTGGGTTTTTTTTTGGCTTCCTCTGGATTAACAGTAAGGCGGATGAGATATTGCCTAGATGGTTGGACTGGATAGACATATTTCTTTCACCTCAAATACTACTTTAACAAATCCAGTGTTGGTGGTTGTGACCTATTGTTCGAAGCTCTTTTCAATACACAAAACACTTATAAGGGAAATATTCACCAATCTATCACTATCACTTTTACTGCCTTATTTAACTTATCACCAAAACACCTCAATAAGCAGGTATATTATAAACCAATATACATATTAATAGCATGTAGGGGGTTAGAACCCTGCACACTCTTAACCAATGCAATAGGAAAAAAAATCCAATAAAGTCTAATGCTCCAGTCGCTGTAGCCAACAGTCCATAAATCAATAAAATGGTAGTCTTGTGATGTTTCGGAACCTTGGTGTGGTTCCTGCTCAGACAAGACTGTCTGAGAAGAACCACACCAAGGTTCCGAACCATCACAATAAAATTTGTTTGTACTTAAGACTGTGTGCCCAGGCTACCATTTTTATTGAATAATACATATTTTGCATAGCGCAAGATGCCTAATGCATCGACATGGAAATCCCCACTCCTACCAAACAGAATAATTCGAAAGATCTGGTGGATGCATTCAACGAATATTAGAGGCCACCCTTAAAAACAATCCAAACATGGACCAAAATATGGTTCTACTGGGAACTGAAAATGAATCCCAGCACCTCTGAGGGAAATCGAGGCTAACGAGTGAAGGAGATGCAGAATCGGTGAACGTAATAGCAAAATAAGATAAGTAACACTTTAAAAACACAATCGGAGATTCAAAAAAATTCTTATTGTTAAAAATGGTGCATTTTGCCCCAACCAATCAGATTTAGCTTGTGAAATCTTAATAGATCTGATTAACATTAACTAAAGAAATTGACAATTCTAATTTTGAATAATAAGAGTTTTGAAATGAGTAATTGCTAAGAACAACTGTAATTCATATGTATCTATCTGAAAACACTGATTTGAAATACGTATAGATTTCTAAAAATCCATAAAGATACAATTATACAATAGATATATATTAAAAATTTATACTGTGTTTTTGATACAATAAAAATTTATTAACAAAAGAAAAACTCTGTCACCATCGCAGCTACAATACAACTACTCACAAAGAATCAGTTTTTGAGAGCAAGGAACTTGATTGACCTGAAATCTAATTTTTAGATTGGATCTCAAGAAATAGGTGCAGAATCAACAAAAAAATGAACATGGTGTTGGGAGAATTATAGTTTCCAGTTATGTTCAATTTAAAATAAAAACTTTTTCAGTGTAGATGCTATTTAATTTTGTGGTATTCTATGCAGATATCACACATAATAATTATAAAAACTTATAAAAAATATAATTATACAATATCTGTCATGTTGTAACTGTCACTTTTTGCATCTGCCTCACTAATATATATTATAAAATATTTTCGAGGGTACATCTTAAAAATAAGAATCATTAACATAATTAAGAATTATTACATTACTTTTTTATTTTTCCTGAGGTAAAACACCTGCAATTTTGAACACAAAATGCTGAAATTCACTTGGCTAAAACAGCAAATAAATTATTTTGAAAGGTGGAAAGCTGGGTACACACAGGAAAGATTTTTGAAAGATGACATACAGTTTCTGCAGATCCTGTCTGTCATTTTCAAAAATCCAATAACACACAATTTGCACATCCCCGAGCGTTCAGGACTGTGTGTTTCCCTTGGCCGGGTGGCCAACTCCCCTATAGAGAGATTACTGCTGCTGAGGGAAATTTTCCTCTTTCCCGAATGAGCGCTCGGCCAACCCAAAGCTTTATTAGTACGTCTGTACCTAGTTTTTAACTTGCAAAATTCATAAAACAGACCAATATTATTTAATGAGTTCAATCAAACATTGATATAGATTGTTAAATAGATTAATATCTATAACATCAAACATTACCACTGATTATTTCTAGTTTTATACCCTTTGTGGCCTTTGCCATTAAATTAATTATTTATTTCCTTTATGGGAAACTTACCTCTTATATCTCCTAGTTCTCATCTCTATTTTTTTTCTGGTTGGCCTTTGTATCCATCACCTATTGATAACTTTTCTCACAAGCAGGTCTCTTGAGACAAACTGTTTTTGTTTAGGCCTGATCTTCTTGAACAAGTTTTGAAATATGATTACTACATGATAACTACTACTGTATGTTTAAGAACATATAGTATAGTATAGTATTCGAGGTTGAATAAAGACATACGTCCATCCAGTTCAACCCATCTAGCAATATCCTCATTTCCTGCCTAACTGTTGGTCCAAGAGAAGGCAAAAAAAACCCACCAAATTTATGAAGGGGCAATCGGAAATTTCCCTGGATCAACTCTACTTTTATGTATCAATACCAGTAACTTGCAACATTCCTTGTTGTGCAGAAACTCTCCAGCTTTTTTTTGAAACTGACCAATGAACCTGCATTACAACGTCCCTGGACAGCCATAGCTTTACCGTTCTCACAGTGAAAAACCCCTTCCGAGCTTGAAGCCTAAACCTTTTTTTTCTCAGTCTTAGGGATGTCCTCGTGTCCTTTGACAGTTCTATTGGTGAACCATGCCCCCAGATAGTTTATTGTATGGCCTGTATTTATACACAGTAATCATATCCCCACGCAAGCGCCTTTTCTCCAGCGTACACATTGTAACTTTTCCGTCTCTCTCATATTTAATCAGCGCCCCCAAATCCCCTTATTAATTTAGTTGCCCTTCTCTGAACCCTTTTCCATTTCAAAGATTCCTTTTTGTACACAGGATTCCAAAATTGCACTGCATATTCCAAATGAGGCCTTACCATGCTTTGTAAAGAGGGAGAATTAAATTTTCCTCCTCTTGAATCCATACCTCTCTTTATACAGACAATACCATGCTGGCTCGGCTGTTGCCACTGGCACTGCTTGCTACTTAGTTTTTATCATCACAAAACTCTCCAAGATCCCTTTCCAACAGGGATTCACTTAACACAGAGCCATTTATAGTATAAGCACACAAATGATTTTAAAGTCCAAAATGCAATCACCTTAAATTTATCAATATTGAATTTCATCTGCCACTTAGAAGCCCCAATCGTGACAGTCTATCGAGATCCACCTACGAGGAATTGCACACTCCCTGAAGTTTTAAAAAAATTCCGTCGAAAAAGTTTGTGTGTCGTCAGCAAAAACAGAACCTTGCTGACAATACTTACTTCCAAATCTTAATAACAATAAAAAGAACCCTGTGCCCCCCACACTTAAGTCATATGATGAAGCCCCCCATTAACACTATTCTCTGCACCCTACTTCTCAAACCAATTTTCTCCACTCAAGTGTACAAAATAGTATACACCCCACCTACCCAAACCAACAGACCTTAGTTTATACATAGTTGCCTATGGGGGACTGTATCAAAATCCTTTGCAAAATCCAAGTATACTACATCACTGCTATGCCTGAGTTTAAATTTCTCCTCACTACTTTCCTCATAAAAGCCAAAAGCCAGCAAGTTAGTTTATGAATATATACTCCCTCCTAAATTCATACGCGTCCCAAGTCCAAAATGCATCACCTTACATTTATCAACATTGAATTCAATCTGCCACTTAGCAGCCCAATGTGACTAATCTATCTAGCCCCCTTGCAACAATGGCACATCCTCTGAAGTTTTAATGGTCGACAAAGTTTTGTGCGTCAGCAAACACAGAAACCTTGCTGACAATACCCACTTCCAAAATCTTTAATAAATGATTAGAATAGAAGCGGCCCCCAACACAGAACCCTGTGGCACCCCACTTAGCACTTTAGTCCATAATATAAGCCCCATTAACAACACTCTCTGTCTCCTATTCATTAACCAATTTTCTATCCATGTACAAATGTGACTCCCCAGACCAACAGACCTTAGCTTATTCATAGTAGTCGCTATTGGGGACTGTATCAAAAGCCTTTGCAAAACCAAGTAAACTACCTTACTGCTATGCCAGAGTCAAATTTCTACTCTACTCATAAAGCCAAGCAAGTAGTTTGACAAGATCTATTCCTCCTAAATCCATGCTGGTTACTACTTATAATGTCAATCCTTAAAAACATACTCTAGAACATGTTCCCTTATTAAACTTTCCAGGATCTTCCCCACCACTGAAGTTAAACTTACAGGCCTGTAATTACCGGCTGTAACGACTACCCTTTTTGAATATTGGAATAACATCAACCTTTTTCCATCCAAGGCACACCACCGGACATGAGGGAATCACAAAATAAGAAACAATGGCCTAGATAAAACTGAACTTAGCTCCTTACGTACCCGAGGATTTTTTATCCGGTCCAGGATATTTATTACTATTAACCTTCTTTAGTTCTTTCTGTACCTAATCCTCGGTAAACCAAAGTGCACTTGAATCTTTTATACCCATTATTGCTACTATACTCTATGATATCTGTACTTGGATCTTCTATAGTGTATATAGAGGGGAAAAAATTATTCAAGACATTTGCTTTATCGCCATCCTCCGTAACTAACTTTATCCCCATTAATAATGGGCCACATTCTCAGTCCTCATCTTCTTACTATTAATATATGGAGCATGAGTTATTTTTTTACTTTTTTAAAATATTTTTTCACTTTTGACAATATTTAAATATTTATCTTAAGTAAACAATTACTTTTGTTACTTTTACATGTAATATCTTTTTTTTTTTTTTTTTATTTAATAATGTCTTTAATTTTCATATTTCAATGCCCAGTTTACCTCTGTCTGTGCCTTTTAAGTCAATGTGAAGAAAATCATTAGCCAAGGTTGGATATTGCTTTTTTTTCCTGTTAAAAAAGAAAACATTTTCTAATCTTAAAAACAAAGGTCATAGGGAAAGCGAGGAAGGAAACAAGCAATAAATGTGCAGCACAATTGTGCATATTAATGAAACATTGCAAAGATCACAGCACACGCTTAGAGAGTTTACACTGGAAATGTGTAAATGACAATGGAGATAATTCTGTCTGCAATGGGTTTCCTATTTAAATTTTGCAAGGGTTAAATCATCTAGACACGCTGTGCAGGATGCCCATAACTATCTTGAAAAAATAACCAGACAAACATTTTTCGCTGCAACAAATTAAGTTCACTTAGAGTTGGTCTTAATAGGCATTTAGCAATCATTAAATATATACAAATGTCAGACTTCATACTCAGGGAAATAAAATACTCATCTTTTGGAAATCCTTATTATAAATGAAAATATCCATATTTTCTAAGTACTAATATCCTTGTAATATTCATTTAAATCCCTGCCATATAATACAGGTCTTTTTGATTTTACAGGTGATTCGTTTGCATTTCTTCTGAATGTAATCATTTTTGTCCCACTGTCCCAAAGCAATTAGGGTTCTAATTTCTGATTTTAGATGTAAGTCTGAATTATTTATCTTTTTCTTCAGTTTATCACTTATTTAATCTCTGAATTTCCCCGTAGACCCAAACATTCATTCTTTATATGTAATAAAAAAACCTGCATCATGGTTTCAATCGAATCTGACGCTTTCGAAGTCCTGACAAACTTTCAGAGCTCCCGGATTTCACGAACCCGGATTTTTTATCGAATAGTCGATTATCGAAAATTGAAAGTAGATGATTATCGAAAATCGAAAGTAACGATGATCAAAAATTGAAAATCGAAAGTAGACAATTTTGATTGAGTAATGTGATTATCGAAAGTAGACGATTATCAAAAATCAAATCCCGTCAAGTACGATCGATTTCGGTAACTCTCAAAATAGAATGCAGAATCTCAAAAACAGCCCGATATTGAGGAAAGATAGTTTTTAATAAAATAAGTTTTGGTTATATTTACGGGTTCCCCGACCATTCCCAGGTCTCATTTACAGTACATTTTTGTGTCATTTCCAGTAACCTACTATTACTATTTGTCCCTCAAAATGGACAGAAACTTTTAAAAAAATTCTCCCATAGACTCTATGGTTCCGTTTTCGCATCTTCGAATTTTCCGGAAAATTCTAAAATCAAAAATGGAACAAACTCAACAGTTTTGAACACTCTATTTAGACCAACATTTCACAAATGTCAGATGTTGTGGTAACTAACTACTTTATGATCTTGCTGTAAAAAAATGCTTGACAGAATCCATTATTTTACTACATTATCACCAGAAAACAAACTACTATAAGAAAATCATTGTCAATTATATCGGTAAATATTTCCCACAGTAAAGAATGGGACCTACAGAGAAATGGAATATACACAGGGCAGAGGGGAAAAAACTACATTATATCAGCCCATATTAATAAAGTCATATTAAAAAGACACTCTCTTAATTAACATTAAACAGATCTCAAAAACATATAATTAGGGATGGCCGGTTCGCGGATCCGAACCCGGATCCGCCGCGTTTATCCCGTTCGCGAACGGCGATTTTTCGGATTTTCCGGATTTTCCGCCTTACGAACTTCCGATTCGCGGATTTTTCATATTTCGAAAATTTTCGAAATAGAGAAAAACACGTAATTTCGAAAATTTTGGAAATGCAAGGATTTTCTCTTTTTCATAAAACATATTTTCGAAAATTTTCGAAATTATGAGGATTACTCGCATTTTCGAAAATACATAATTTCGTAATGCTAGTTTTCTCGTATTTCCGAACATTTTCGAAAATACGCGAAACCCCGTAATTTCGAAAATTTCGGAAATACAAAACTCTGTAATTTCAAGGGAATTTTTCATTTTAATGGGTCCGCTCGCGGATTTTCGAATTTTTTCGAAATTCGCGGATCCTCGAGCGGACCGGATTTTGCAAAGTTCGGACTCTCTAATTATGATCACTATTTCCCAAATGAGCACCAACATAAGCAATGCACTCAGAATTTTTGGTGATTCCTAAATATAATTAAGGGCATGTCCACCCATTTTATAACTTCTTTCGTAGTGTAGGCTTCCTCCCCCAACCCCAACGCTATATTAGTTTCACACAAACACCCCCAATATGTACTTACATCACCTCTTTCTCCCATCGATTGTCATGGCCCTCTGCTTGCATGAACTGCAAGCAGGGGGCCAGACTGGCAGCCACGTCCGTGATTTGCTGAGAGGCGCCAATCGCGGATGCGGCTTCCGGCTGTGCATATCGAAGGGGAAAGAGGTGATGTAAGTACAGACTTAACACTTACAGACTAATAGGCGTTTGGGAGGATCCCTACACTACAGAAAAGGGTTTTGTGCTTGGGGAGGGAGAGGGAGAGGGTCTGTACTGAGCATGACAAAATTCTTCCTGAGGAGAGACAGGAGGCAGAGTCCTATATGGACTCTGCAGAGCTCCTGGTGGGCAGTTTTTTGGACTTTATACTTAGGGGTAATTACTGGACAACCATTTGGAGCTGGGATGTGAGGTAAGGATTTTTCTACACTACATAGTGGGGCCAGTATGGGTTAAATTGTAGTTTTGGGTGGACATGCACTTAAGAATAATAACAGCTTGTTTTTGAGCAGAGGACAGTACGCAAAATATTCCCAGTGTATCTGGGTTACTTGTATGTAATGTAGTGTTGGTAGTTATAACACCATTAATGCACCTAAAAAATGCTTTTTAGTGAATTTAGTTAATTCTCTTTTACTTTTGTTTTAGAGTTGTTTTAAAAGGGCTGTCTACCCTTAAACCTCTACAACCCCAACTGCTATTTTTCCAAATTTATTACATTTGGCCCAGGTATTAAAAAGTTCTGTTCCTTTCTGTCAAAAGTATCTTTCCTTCTTCCAGCAGTCGACCATTGGACTGTGATATAAATTGATTGCTTGCATGGAGGGGGTCCAGCTTACTCTGCCAGAATGGGGACAATAATTATACTTAAAGGACAACTCCACCCATAATAACATATTTTAGATAGAATGGCCTCTTTAAAAATATCTGTTGCATTCAGTTAGATCAACTGGACTTAAAATTTAGTTCTTGAAGATGTTTCGCTAGTCATCTGACTAGCTTTCTCAATTCAGAATTTGTTGGCAATTATGTACCCTGGAAAGTCCCAATTAGCATTCACAGCCAGGTGTTAGAAACATTTTGAATGCAAGTGTTATAGGAATGCCAGGATAAGTTTCAAAACAGCATTGTACAGCACAGTTGGTGTTGAACCCCCCCCCCCCCCTCTATTCGGCTTGGTTTCTTTATTTTCACAATAATGGCCTCCTTGACAAGGAAAAAGTTCATACCTTTGAAGATTGTAATGTTAACATATTGGCAAGAACATTACTGGTTCAAGAGTGGTCAAGGAGGCCATTTATGTGAAAAAAAGAAACCAAGCCTGAATAGAGGTTCAACACCAACTGTGGGCTTGGTTTCTTTATTTTCACATAATGGAATCCTTGACATCTTTCTTGATCCAGTCATGTTCCTTTGCCAATATGTTAAAATACAATGTTCAAAGGTATGTCCTTTATGCTTGTCAAGGAGGCCATTTATGTGAAAATAAAGAAACCAAGCCTGAATAGAGGTGGAGGGGTTCGACACCAACTGTCTGCCATGTACAATACTGTTTTGACACCTTACCCTGGGCGTTCCTGTGACACCCCTTAGCCACAATGCATAACGCCTTGCAGAAATCCTTGCATTTAACAAAAGTCATTCTGAATTGAGAAAGCCAGTGATGACTAGCAAAACATCTTCAAGAACTAAACTTTTAAGTCCAGTTGATCTAACTGAATACAACAGATATACCATGACCTGGATGATTGAGAACCTTCACAAACACCTCTTTAAAATATGTTATATATCCTACCGTACTTTGTCCTCTGAATTCATTACTGTATGCCTGTGGGTTTTTTTAAGGGTGAGTGTGGCATTTATAAGTGGTTGATGTCTTCAATTAGCATCTATTTTATTAGCTCTTAAAGGGAAGAGTGTTTATAAGCAAGCTTTGAGGAAGGCTGTACCCCATTTATGCTCAGAAACTATTTTTAGGCTTTACAACCATAGTCTCTTTTCACGGTGCAGGTACATTGGGGAGTTCTATTTCTTTACTTGCTCCAACAGACATGTTATACTTTTAATTCACTTTTTTTTTTTTTTTGCTGAAGAGAATACACCAGGCAAGAAAAAAAATGACTGTATATTTAACTATATTATAGAGATGATTTTGCTCATACACATTAAGCAGCAAATCAGTTTTATAGTTAAAATTATTGCACATTAAAAAGTTTGAAAAATGCACCCAAATTTAGAAAGCGTGTAACGGTATGTGTAAATCTGCCAAACTATATTCATTCCAAACATGACTTTATTGTTTCTTTTTTCTCTTTAGCTTTAAAATTCTTATTTTAGAAGGAACACAATGAACGCATCATAAACCCTTTGTATTCATAAATGATACCTTTTGGAATCACAATGAAAACGTTTTCAAACTACCAATGAGGTCTGCCATAAGGTGCAGATACAAAACCTTTCCCAATGTTCATGCGACATCCCAAAAAAAACCGTCTGCCCCCATTTTTTTTTCTTTTGCAATCCGTTGCAATCACAATATGGAGCCGGGTGGGGAGCATCAGAAGGTAAAACTGACAGATGGCAAACATTTTATTTAGACATCTTGAGCAACTTGCCATGTTCAACACTAGTGTTGCAACTGCTGTACACGTCACTACTGTAGGCAACTTGCATGTACCGTACACTACTGTAGCAACTTGAATGTCCCAGTCACTACTGTAGGCAACTTGCATATACCAGTCACTACTGTGGGCAACTTGCATGTACCAGTAATTGCTTTGGAAAACTTGCATGTATCAGTCACTACTTTGGGCAACTTGCATGCAGCCATTACTTTGGGCAAATTGCATGTACTAACCAGCAGTACAGGCAACCAAGTGCTTCCATAATAAATGTTCTATTGCACAAGTTTGAATGTCTCTGACAATACAAAAAAACCTTAAGTAATAGAGTTTTATAATGTCCATATATTTCAGATGTGCACAGGTTCAAAATGTACTTGGTGTTATATTTGTATTACTGAATTGGTATCGCTATAGTTCTACAAGTTTAAATAAGGTGTTTATGGTACCCATGCATTAGGGAACATTTCTCCTAATATTTTTATAAATAGTAGGCAAAACTTGCCAAGTCCTGATTACCAAACGATAGACTCTTAACCAAAACACCAAGAGCTGTAATAAAGTCAACAAGTGCTTCAACAAAGTATTAGTTTAAGGGATGTGTATAGTTTTTATATCCACTGTATCCATGCAATGGTTGTGTTATTATTTCTATTTGAATGACCTGTTTTTGCTCTCAGAATGTCTACCAGACTGCAGACATTCTATCTGCAGCAGACTTTTAAAAATGTTTATTTACCTTTTAAACTGCCTTTAGCTCATTTCCAAAACATTGGTAAACTTGTCTGTGAGTAAATGAAAAAAACTGGTGTTTCATTTTCAAGATGTTTGTAAGTGCTCGCAATCTTTATATTGTTAGCTGTTGATTTGACTCATCCTGTTAACAACGTGCTGATTGCGTTAGCACATCTCCTGCAGTTTACATTTCCGGCAGAGAGGATAACAAATACAGAAATACATTTGCATAACTGAAAAATAATGGATGCTTTTCACATTTGCAAATGTTGTGTTACTGCATCCCCCTTTTGTTACGAAATATACCTAAAACACCAAGAGAGTAAGTGTGTGATAGTAAATTGTTTGTGGGTTTTATTTTTTTAAAGTAACATTTTTAACTCTTAAAATGTTAAAGGACTAAAGAATGTATTCTATAGGTGCCTTGAATAAAGCTGAAATTGAAATCCAGACCAGTGCTCCACTATAAATCTAGCTCTCTCTATGCACTCCTTAGAGAGATAGCATGCCTGGTTTCCATACTCTGTCCCTTTCTAACAGCAACAGCACTATATTGATAACATATTACAAAGTAATATAAAGTATTGAACATGACATAAAAAAATACATATCACAATATCACCCCATATATAACAAAAATAATAAGTGACACAAGTGATGACACCATACCCTTTCTAAGATTTGCATATTAACTACATTTTTGTGTTTGTTTAGACCCCCTGGGCAAAGAAAATACAGGTGAAACTTTTAACACACCTTTTCTTTTTTTAGTCATTAATTAATTAATTAAAACACATAGGGGGTTATTCAATAAAAGTTGTTAAATGGTGCTAATTTTGCCCCAACCATCAGATGTTAGCTTTCAAATGTTACATAAGTTCTGATGGTTGGGGAAAAATTAGCACCATTTTAAACGATAAGAACTTTATTGAATCTCCCTGATAGTAAATATATTAAAAAAAAGAGATGAGCATTGGACAAAATGGGGAAAAGATAGTAACAGAGCATGATGAAAAAGCAAATGTCTGAACCACTTTTTTTCCTTCTATTTACACTAAAAAGATCCAAGTACAGATGCTTAGAGTATAGTAGCATAATGGTATAAAGGATGTAATTGCACTTGCGTTAACTGAGGAATGGTACAGAAACATCTAAATAAGGTTATATTAATAAGCCTGGACCAGATAAATTAGAGATAAAACAAAGTGAAGAGCAATCAATCCATCAGACAAGGATCCACACGTACGCTAATAGTAATAACTATTTATTGCAAAGGCACAGTACACAAGCCCGTAATGGCTTACAAGGTGAACCGCCTAGGTTCAGTTATTTCTTATTACCTATAAGCGTACGTGTGGATCCTTGTCTGATGGTTGATTGCTCTTCACTTTGTTTTATCTGGATAAGAACCTTTAACGGAGGGTTCGGGGCAATCTCGCACCCGGACCAAGAGACAGAACGTGAGTGCTAGCTTGCTTTCTTCTATTCCGCCCTATGTACTGGTTAACTGAGTCTCCATTAATGGTGCAGTGGGACGGTTTCTTACCTGTTATTCCACGAAGGGCCCGGGCTGTGTTCACCTGTGCCACCTTGATTATAGAAGTAAGCACATAAGTGTTCTATGTGTGCTAATCTATATGTTCTATAGGATCCTATAAAACGTTGTTTGTATTTCCAGATAAAATATAGTTTATAGTATTGGGTTAATAAAGACATAGTCCATCCAGTCCAACCCATCTAGCATACCCTCATTACCTGCCTAACTGTTAATCCAGAGGAAGGCAAAAAAAAAAAACAGTTTAAAGTTTATTGTATGGCCCGTTAATGTATTTATACACAGTAATCATCCCCCCACGCAACGCCTTTTCTCCATCGTACACATTGTAACTTTCCAGTCTCTCTTCATATTTAAGCGCCCCCAATCCCCTTATTAATTTAGTTGCCCTTCTCTGAACCCTTTCCATTTCAAAGATGTCCTTTTTGTACACAGGATTCCAAAATTGCACTGCATATTCCAAATGAGGCCTTACCAATGCTTTGTAAAGAGGGAGAATTACATTTTCCTCCTCTTGAATCCATACCTCTCTTATATACACAATACCATGCTGGCTCTGGCTGTTGCCGCCTGGCACTGCTTGCTACATTTAAGTTTGTTATCCACCAAAACTCCAAGATCCCTTCCAACAGGGATTTTTAAGTCCCTCTCCCCCTACATAGCAGTCTCCCCCCAATAGCAGTCTCCTGCTTCTTCTCCCCCCAAATAGCAGTATCCCCCCAATAGCAATTTCCCGCTTCTTCCCCCCCAATAGCAGTCTCCCCCAAATAGCAATCTCCCGCTTCTCCCTCAATTAGAATTCTCCCCCCAATAGCAGTCTCCCCATTTCTCCCATTAATAGGCAGTCTCCCCCCAATAGCAGTCTCCCTCTTCTACCCCTAATAGCCGTCTCCCCCCAATAGCAGTCTCCGTTCTCCCCCCAATAGCAGTCTCCCCAATAGCAATCTCCCGCTTCTCCCACAATAGCAGTCTCCCCCAATAGCAGTCTCCCCTAATAGCAATCTTCCGCATCTCCACCCAATAGCAGTCTCCCCCCAATTGCAGTCTCCACAACTAGCAGTCTCCCCCCACTAGCAGTCCTCCCCCCCAATAGCAGGTCGACCCCCAATTAGCAGTCTCCACCCACATAGCAGTCTCCCCAACTAGCAGTCTCCCACCCAATTAGCAGGCTCCCACAGTCTCCCCAACTAGCAGTCTCCACCAATAGCCGTCTCACCAATAGCATCTCCTAAATTGCAGTCTCCACCCAATAGCAGTCTCCACCAAAAGCAGTCTCCCCCCAATAAAGCAGGTCTCACCGCTTCTCCCCTCAATAGCAGTCCCCCACCAATAGCCGTCTTCTCCCACTTCTCCCTTCAATAGCAGTCTCCCCGAAATAGAAGTTTCCAATAATAGCAGTCTCCCCCAATAGCAGTCTCCCAACTTCTACCCTTAGTAGCAGTCTCCCCTTAATAGCGTCTCCCCCAATACATGTCTCCCGCTTCGCCCCTCAATTACAGTCTCCCCCCAATAGCAGTCAAATCCAGTAGCAGTCTCCGCTTCTCCCCTCAATAGCAGTCTCCCCCCAATTAGCAGTCTCCCCCAATTAGCAGTCTCCACCCAATAGCAGTCTCCACTCAATAGCAGTATTCCGCTTCTCCCCTCAATAGCAGTTACCACCAAATAGCGTTCCACAGTCTCCCCCACTAGCAGTCTCCCCCCAAAAAGCAGTCTCCACAGTCTCCATCCAATAGCAGTCTCCGCTCTCCCCTCAATAGCAGTCTCCCCCAATAGCAGTCTCCCCCAATAGCAGTCTCCCCACAGTCTCCACCCAATAGCAGGTCTCCCGCTTCTCCCCTCAATAGCCGTCTCCACCCAATAGGTCTCCCGCTTCTTCCCTTAATAGCAGTCTTCCCCAATAGCAGTCTCCCCCCAATAGCAGTCTGCCAATTCTCCCCTCAATAGCAGTTCCCCCCAAAGCAGTCTCGCCAATAGAGGTCTCCCCCAAAGCAGTCTCCAATCCAATAGCATTCTCCGCTTCTTCCCTCCATAGCAGTCTCCCCCCAATAGTCAATCTCCCCCACAATAGCAGTCTCCCCCAATAGCACAGTCTCCAACCCAATAGCAGTCTCCCGCTTCTTCCCTCAAAGCAGTCTCCCCCACAATAGCAGTCTCCACCAAAGAGCAGTCTCCCGCTTCTTCCTCTAATAGCAGTCTCCCCCCAATAGCAGATCCACACAATAGCAGTCTCCCGCTTCTCCCCTCAGTAGGCAGTTCTCCCCCCAATAGGCAGTCTCCCCCCAATAGCAGTCTTCCCGCTTCTCCACCTCAATAGCAGTCTCCCCCCCAATAGCAGTCTCCACACAATAGCAGTCTCCCGATTCTCCCCTCAAATAGCAGTCTCCCCCAATAGCAGTCTACCCCAATAGCAGTTCTCCCGCTTCTCCCCTCATAGCAGGCTCCCCAAATAGCAGTCTCCCGCTTCTCCCTCAATAGCAGTCTCCCCTAATAAGAGTCTCCCGCTTCTCCCCGCAATGCAGTCTCCCCCCACTAGCGTCTCTCCCAATAACAGTATCCCGTTCTCCCTCAGTAGCAGTCTCCCCCCAATAGCAGTTCCTCCGGCTTCTACCCTCAATTAGCAGTCCCTGATTCTCCCCCAATAGCAGTCTCCCCCAATAGCAATCTCCCAATTCTCACCTCAATTAGCAGTCTCCCCCAATAGCAGTCTTCCCCCAAATAGCAGTATCCCCCCAATAGCAGTCTCCCCCAATAGCAATCTCCCACTTATCCCCTCAATAGAAGTCTCCCCCAAATAGCAGCTCCCCCCCCCAATGCAAGTCGCCCCCAATAGCAACTCCAACTTCTCCCCTCAATAAGCAGTCTCCCCTCCTCAATAGCAGTCTCCCCCCAATAGCAGTCTCCCCAATAGCAGCTACCCCAATAGCAGTCTCCCCCAATAGCAATATCCCCACTCTCCCTCAATAGCAGTCTCCCCTCAATAGCAGTCTCCCCCCCAATAGAAATCTCCCGCTTCTCCCCTCAATAGCAGTCTCCCCTCAATAGCAGTCTCCCCCACCCAATATGCAGTCTCACCCCATAGCAGTCTCCCCTCAATACAGTCTCCCCACCAATAGCAGTCTCCCCCAATAGCAATCTCACGCATCTCTCACCCAATAGCAGTCTCCCCCAATAGCAATCTCCCGCATCTCCACCCAATAGCAGGTATCCCCCAATAGCAATCTCCCGCAGCTCACCCACCACTAGCAGTCTCCCCCAATAGCAATCTCCCGCATCTCCACCCAATAGCAGTCTCCCCCCAATTGCAGTCTCCACAACTAGCAGTTCGCCCCCCAATTGCAGTTCCCCACCCACTAGCAGTCTCCCACCCAATAGCAGTCTCCACCCACTAGCAGTCTCCACCCAATAGCAGTCTCCCACAGTTTCACTCCCACTAGCGCTCCAGCCAATCCTGACTACAGTCCAGTAGAGACAAACCCCTTTTTCTATAAATAATTCTATATTAGATATTTACTATAAGTCCCAACACAAACGGTGACGCTCCAAACCCGGAGGCAGAGTATAAGGGATGGATTATACATTGTCTTTCAGGCTGTGCTGACTTGTATAGTAAACTGCATTAAATCCTGCATTAGTATCGATAGACAGTACAGACAGTGTGGGTGCTGCCAAACTTATTGCCTAAATTTGGTTTTAACACTATTGGGATTCAATATCCAGATTAATAAAACTGAGATTCCAGAAGACACCAGAAAAAAAATCATTAAAAAAGCTGCAACCCTTCTGGTGTTCTTAAACTACAACTCCCAACATCCTTGGACACAAAAATAATAATCCTAAAAAATATTGTGTCGTTTTACTTTTCTTATGATTCAGGGACCTTCGTCTTTAACACCTGAACATGGGTACAATCTTCATAACATAAGGCTGGTTAACATTCAAGGCTGCATCTGGTTTCTGTGTTCCATACTGGTTGCCATTACAGTCTGTATTTAATGCAATGGGCTTAGCACTGCAGCCTGTGATTTCACCTCATTTACGGGTATTAAAGAGGAAGGCGACCTGTCTGAGGCTTAATGTAAAATAAAAGACAGCGTATGTTTAACCCCGCCAAATAAAATAGATTAAAATTATACTAATAATAACCACAATTAGTGACAATGTAACAAGCAGGACCCTGAATTAGTGACAATGGAAACAAGCAGACCCTGAATTAGTTGACAATTTGTAAACAAGCAGGACCCCCGGAGATAGGGCACAATGTGTAACAAGCAGACCCTGAATTGTGACAATGCTAACAAGCAGGACCCTGAATTAGTGAACAATGTTAACAAGCAGCGACCCTGAATTAGTGACAATTCTACAAGCAGGACCCTGGGCAATTAGTGACAATGAACACAGAGGACCCTGAAATGATACGTGACAATGTAAAAAGCAGGACCCTGAATGTGACAATGGAACAAGCAGGACCCTTGAATAGTGACAATCGTAACAAGCAGGACCCTGAATTAGTGACAATGAAAAGCAGGACCTGAATTGTGACAATGTAACAAAGCATGACCCTGAATGAAGTGACAATGGAACAAGCAGGAACCCTGATTAGTGACCAATTAAACAAGCAGGACCCTGAATTAGTGAAATTATAACAGCAGGACCCTGAATTAGTGACAATCGTAACACGCAGGACCCTGAATTAGTGAAATCTAAACCAGCAGGGAGCCTGAATTAGTGCAATTGTAACAAGCAGGACCTGAATTAGTGAACAATGTACAAGGCAGGACCCTGAAATGAGGACAATGTAAAACAGAGGAGGAGCATGACTGAATTCGTGACAATTGTGTAACAAGAAGGACCCTGTGAATAGTGACCAATGTACAAGCAGGACCCTGAATTAGTGACACAAACCAGCCGGAGCCTTAATTAGTGACAATGTAACAAGCAGGACCTGAATTAGTGAAAATGTAACAAGCAGGACCTGAATAGTGACAATGTAACAAGCAGGACCCTGAATTAGTGACAAATGTAACAAGCAGACCCAAATTAGTGAACAATGTTTGTAAAAGCAGGACCCGGAATATTAGGGACACAATGTAACAAGCAGGACCCTTGGAATTAGTGACCAATGTAACAAAACCCGGGACCTGAATTAGGGCAATGTAACAAGCCGGACCCTGAATTAGTGCCAATGTAACAAGCAGGACCCGAAATTAGTGACAATGGAACAAGGCAGGGACCCTGAATTAGTGACAATGGGTAACAAGCCGGGACCCTGAATTATGACTCAAATGGAACAAGCAGGACCCTTGAATTAGTGACAATGTAACAAGCAGGACCCTGAAATTAGTGACAAGATAACAAGCCAGGACCCTGAATTAGTGACAATGTTGTAAACAAGAGGACCCTGAATAGGACAATCTAACCAGCAGGAGCCTAATTAGTGACAATGTAACAAGGCAGGACCCTGAATTAGTGAAAAGTAACAAGCCAGGACCCTGAATTAGTGGAACAACTGTAACAAGCAGGCCCCTGAATTAGTGACAAGTAACAAGCAGGACCCAAATTAGTGGACAATGTAACAAGCAGGACCCTGATTAGTGACAAGGTATGTAACAAGCAGGACCCTGAATTAGTGACAATGTAACAAACAGGACAATGATTAGTGACCAATGTAAACAAGAAAGGACCCTGATTAGTGACATTGTAACAAGCATGGACCCTGATATTAGTGACAATGGAACAAGCAGGACCACTGATTAGTGAACAATGTAACAAGCAGGACCCTGACTATCGTTGAAATGGAACAAGCAGACCCTGAAATTGAGTGACAATGTAACAAGCAGGACCTGAATTAGTGACCATATAACAAGCAGGAACCCTGAATTAGTGGGACAATCTGTAAAAAGCAGGACCCTGAATAGTGGACAATCTAACCAGCAGGAGCTTAATAGTGACAATGGTAACAAAGCAGGACCCTATGAATTAGTGAAAATGTTGTAACAACGCAGGAACCCTGAATTAGTGGACACAATCTTGTCTAGAATTGTTATTTTGTTGTAACAAGCAGGACCCTAATTAGGACAATGTAAAAAAGAGGACCTGATAGTGACAATGTAACAGCAGGACCATTGTGAATTAGTGACAATCTATACCAGCAGGAGCCTTAATTAGTGACCAATTGAACAAGCAGGACCCTGAATTAGTGAAATGTAACAGCAGGGACCCTGAATTAGTGGGACATTGTAACAAGCAGGACCCTGATTAGTGACATTGTAAAAAGCAGGACCGGATAGTGAAAATGTAACAAGCAGGGACCCTAATAGTGAACAATTGGAACAAGCAGGACCGAATTAGTGACAATGTAACAAAAAGGCACCCTGAATTAGTGACCAATGTAACAAGAGGACACTTGAATTACAATTAGGACCCTGAATAGTGACAAGGAACAAGCAGGACCCTGGAATTAGTGGACAATGGAACAGCAGACCCTGAATTAGTGGACAATGTGTAACAAGCAGGACCCTGAATTGTGAAAATGGAACAAGCAGGAAACTGAATTAGTGACAATGTAACAAGCAGGACCCTGAATTAGTGACAATGAAACAAGCAGGACCCTGGAATTAGTGACAAGTGTAACAAGCAGACCTGTGAATTAGGACAAATATAACAAGCAGGACCCTTGGTGAATTAGTGACATTGTAACAAGAAGGACCGAATAGTGACAATGAACAAGCAGGACCCGAATGTAGTGACATGGAACACAAGCCAGGACCCTAATTAGTGGTGGGACAATGGAACCAGCAGGACCCTGGAATTAGTGACAATGGAAACAAGCAGGACCCCGGAATGAGTGACAATGGAACAAGCAGGACATGAATTACTGACAATGAACAAGCAGGGGACCTGAAATAGTGACAAATGGAGGGAACAAGCAGGGACCCTGACTTAGGAAAATGTAACAAGCAGGACCATGAATTAGTGACAATGTAACCAGCAGGACCCTGAATTCGTGAACAAGTTGTAAAAAAGCAGACCCTTTGAATTAGTGACAATTGTAACAAGAGGACCCGATAGTGACATGGAACAAGCAGGACCTGATGAATTAGTGACAAGGAAACAAGCAGACCCCTTGAATTAGTGACATGGAACAAGCAGGACCTGAATTGTGACAAGGAACAAGCAGGACCCTTGAATTGTGACAAGGGAAAAGCAGGACCATGAATTAGTGACAAATAACAAGCAGACCCTGAATTGAAGTAGTGACAATGTAACAAGCAGGGACCTGAATTGTGGACAATCTAACCAGCAGGAGCATTAATTAGGACAAAGTAAAAGCGGACCCTGAATAGTGAAAAGTAACACAGGAACCTGTCATTAGTTGACCAATGTTGTAAAAAGCAAGGACCTGAAATTAGTGGACAATGTAACAAGCAGGACCTGAATTAGGACAATTTTGTAACAAGCAGGACCCTGGAATTAGTGACAATATAACCAAGGCAGGAGCCTTAATTAGTGACAAGTAACAAAGCAGGGACCCTGAATTAGTAAAGTAACAAGCAGGACCCTGAATTAGGGACAATGTAACAAGCAGGACCGAAGTAGTGGACATGTAACAAGCAGGACCCTGGAATTAGTGACAATGTACAAGCAGGACCTGATGATTTAGTGACATGTATGTAAAAAGCGAGACCCTGAATTAGTGACAATGTAACAACAGGGACCCTGAAATTAGTGACAAATTTAACAAGCAGGACCCGAATAGTGAAAATGTAAACAAGCAGGACCCTGAATTAGTGACAATGGCAACAAGCAGGACCCTGGAATTAGTGACAATGTAACAAGCAGCAAGGACCTGAAAGTGAAAATGGAACAAGAGGAACTGAATTAGTGACAATGTAACAAGCAGGACCCTGAAGTAGTGACAATTAACAGGCAGGACCCTGGATGAATTAGTGACCCTGTAACAAGCTAGGACCCCTAATTAGTGCAATTGTAACAAGCAAGGACCATGAATTGGACAATTGTTGTAACACGCAGGACCCTGAATTAGTGACAATTCTTAACCAGCAGGAGCCTTAATTAGTGACAATGTAACAAGCAGGACCTGAATTAGTGACAATGGAAGAAAGAGCAGGACCCTGAATTAGTGACAATGTAACAAGCAGGGACCCTGAAAGTTAGTGACAAGGGAACAAGCAGACCACTGAAGTAGGGACATGGAACCAGCCCGGGACTGAACAATAGTGACAAGTAAACAAGCAGGACCCTGATAATTCGTGACAATGTAACCGCAAGGACCCTTGACATTAGTGACAATGTAACAAGCAGGACCCTGAATTAGTGACAATATGTAACAAGCGGACCCTGAAAGTTAGTGACAAGTGTAACAAGCAGGACCCTGAATTAGTGACAATGGAACAGCAGGGACCATGAATTAGTGACAATGTAACAAGCAGGACCCTGAATTAGTGACAATGGAACAAGGCCCGGACCCTGCGAATTAGTGACATGGAACAGCAGGACCCTTGAATTGTGACAATTATAACAAGAGGACCCCTGAATTAGTGACAAATTAACAAGCAGGAACCAGAATTAGTTGACAATTAACCAGCAGAGCCTTTATTAGAAAAATGCAATGGTAACAAGCAGGACCCTGGAATTAGTGAGAAATGTGTGTAAAAGCAGGACCATGAATTAGTGACAATGTACAAGCAGGACCCTGAATTAGTGACAATTGTAAACAAGCAGGACCCTAATTAGTGACAATGTAAACAAGCAGGGACCCTGATATTGTAGTGACAAATCTAACCAGAAGGAGCCTTTAATTAGTGACAATTTTGTAACAAGAAGGACCCTGAATTAGTGAAAATGTAACAAGCCGGACCCTGAATAGTGACAATTGTAAACAAGCGGACCCTGAATTAGTGACAATGTATGACAAGAGAGACCCTGAATTAGTGACAATGTACAAGCAGGACCTGATATTAGGGACCAAGTGTAAAACAAGCAGGACCTGATTAGTGACCAATGTAAACAAAACAGGACCCTGAATGAGGACAGTAACAAGCCGACCCTGAATTAGTGGACAATTGTAACCAAGCAGGACCCTGAATAGTTGACAATTAACCAGCAGGAGCCTTAATTAGTGACAGTAACAAGCAGGGACCCTGAATTAGTGACAATGGAAGAGCAGGACCATGAATTAATTAGTGACAATGAACAAAGCGGAACCCCGGAAGTAGTGACAATGGAACAAGCAGGACCCTGAATTATTGACAAATGGAAACCGCAGGACCCTGAATTAGTGCCAATGGACCCAGCAGGACCAGTGAATTGTGACATTGATACAAGAAGGACCTCTGAATAGTGACAATGTAACCAGCAGGACCCTGGGAATTAGTGGACAATGTACAAGGGACCCTGAAGTAGGACATATGTAACAAGCCAGGACCTGAATTAGTGACAATGGAACAAGCAGGACCCGGAATTGTGACAATGAACAAGCAGGACATATATGAATTGTGACAATGAACAAGCAGGACCCTGAATTAGTGGACAATGGAAAAAGCAGGACCATGAATTATGACATCATAACAAGCAGGACCCTGCAATTAGTGACCAATTGTAACAAGCAGGAACAGACGTAGTGACAATTCTAACAAGCAGGGCCTAATTAGTGACAATGTAACAAGCAGGACCCTGAATTAGTGAAATGTAACACGCAGACCCGGAAGTAGTGACAGTAAAACAAGCAGGACCCTGAATAGTGACAAATGGGTACAAGCAGGGACCCTGAATTAGTGACTGGACAATTGTAACAAGCAGGACCTGGAATTATAGTGACAATCTAACGCAGAGCCTGAATAGTGACAATGTACAAGCAGGACCCTGAATTAGTGAAATGAACCAAGCAGGACCCTGAATTGTGACAATGCTAACAAGCAGGGACCCTGAATTAGTGACAAATGTACAAGCAGGACCCTGAATTAGTGAACAATGTACAAGAGGACCATGAATTAGGGACAATGTAAAAAGCAGGACCTGAATTAGTGACAATGAACAAACAGGACCCTGAATTAGTGACAAATGACAAGCAGGACCCTGAATTAGTGACAATGTAACAAGCCGGACCTGAATTAGTGACAATGGAACAAGCAGCGACCATGAATAGTGACCAATGTAACAAAGCAGGACCCTGAATTAGGGACAATGGTGTAACAAGCAGAACCTGGAATTAGTGGACAATTGGAACAAGCAGGAACCCTGAATTATGACAATGTACAAGCAGGACCCGGAATTAGTGACAAGGTACAAGCAGGACCCTGGAATTAGTGACAATGTAACAAGCAGGACCCTGATTAGAAACTGACCATCTAACCAGCAGGAAAAGTAATTAGTGCAATTGTAAAAAGCAGGACTGGAATTAGTGAAATGTAACAAGCAGGACCCGAATTAGTGACAATGTAACAAGCAGGACCCCTGAATTAGGACAATCTAACCAGCAGGAGCCTTAATTAGTGACAATGAATGAAACAGCAGGGACCCTGAATTAGTGACACTTGAACAAGCAGGACCCTGAAATAGTGACAATGTAAAAAGGGGGGGCCAAGAGGACCCTGAATAGTGACAAGTAACAAGCAGGACCCTGAATAGTGACAAGGGTAACAAGCAGGGACCTGAATAGTTGACCAAAATGTAACAAGCAGGACCCTGAATTAGTGACAAGGTAACAAACAGGACCCTGAAATTAGTGACAATGTAAACAAAGAGGACCCTGAATTACAATTAGGACCTGAATTTAGGAACAATTGGAACAAGCAGACCCTGAAGTAGTGACAATGGAACAAGCAGACCCTGAAATTAGTGACAATGTAACAGGGCAGGGATCCGAAATTAGTGACAATAAAACAAGCAGGACCCTGAATTAGTGACAATGGAAACAAGAGGGACTGAATTAGTGAAAAATGGAACAAGCCGGACCCTGGCAATTAGGACAAGGAACAAGCAGGACCCTGAATAGTGACCAAGGAACAAGCGGACCCTGAATTAGTGACAAATGGACCAAGCAGGACCCTGGAATTAGTGACAATGGAACAAGCAGGACCATGAATTAGTGGACAATGTAACAAGCCCAGGACCCTGAATTAGTGACAATTACCAGCAGACCTGAATTAGTGACAATGAACAAGCAGGACCTGAATTAGTGACAAGTAACCCCCCCCCCCCCCAAAAAAGGGGGGGGGGCAGACCTGAAGTAGTGACAAATTGTAACAAGCAGGACCCTGAATTAGTGACAATGGAACAAGCAGGACCCTGAATCGTGGACAAGGAACAAGCCGGAACCCGGGAAATTAGTGACAAGGAACAAGAGGGAACGGAATTAGTGACAATGGAACAAAGGCAGGACCTGAAGTAGTGACCAAGAACCAAGCAGGGACCCTGAATTAGTGACAATGTAACAAGCAGGACCCTGAATTAGTGGACATGGTAACAAGCTGGACCCTTGAATTAGTTACAATGTAACAAGCAGGAACCCTGTGAATTAAGTGACAATGGAAACAAGGCAGGACATGAATTAGGGACAATGGAACAAGCAGGACCTGAAAATAGTGACAAATGTAACAAGCAGGACCCTGAATTATTGACAATGCAACAAGCAGGACCCTGAATTAGTGGACAATGGAACAAGCAGACCTGAATTAGTGACAATGCAACAGCAGAGACCTTGAATTAGTGACAATGTAACAAGCAGGACCCTGAATTAGTGACAATGGACAAGCAGGACTTCTGAATTAGTGACAATGTTTGTACAAGCAGGACCCTGAATAGTGCCAATGGAACAAGCAGGACCTGAATTGTGACAATGGAAAGAGCAGGGACCCTGAACTGTGAATTTAGTGACAATGAAACACGCAGGACCCTGAATTAGTGACAATGGGAACAAGCAGGACCATGAATTAGTGACACTGGAACAAGCAGGACCCCTGAATAGTGACAATGTAAACAAAGCAGGACCCCTGAATTAGTGACAATGCAACAAAGCCAGGGACCCTGAATTGAGTGACCAATGTAACAAGCAGGACCCTGAATTAGTGACCATGTAACAAGCGCAGACCCTAATTAGTGACAATGGAACCAGCAGGAACCCTTGAATTAGTGACAATGGAACAAGAGGAACCGAATTAGTGGACAATGAGAACAAGCAGGACCCTGAATTAGTTACAATACATGTTGTAACAAACAGGCCCTGAATAGTGACAATGAACAAGGCAGGACCCGACTATGACAATGGAACAAGCAGAAAGACCCTGAATTAGTGACAATATAACAAGCAGGACCCTGAATTAGTGACAATATAACAAGCAGGACCCTGAATTAGTGACAATATAACAGCAGGACCCTGAAATTAGCTGACAATGTAACAAGCAGGACCCTGATTTAGTGACAATGTAACAAGCAGGACCCTTGGACTTCGTGGACAATGTAACAAACAGGGACCCTGAATTAGTTGACATGGACAAGCAGGACCCTGAAGTGTGACAATATAACAAGGCAGGACCATGAAATTAGTGACAATATACAAGCAAGGACCCTGAATTAGTGACAATGTAACAAGCAGGACCCTGAATAGTGGACCATCTAACAAACAGAGACCCGGAATTAGTGACATGGAACAAAGCAGGACCCTGCTGAATTAGTGACAATGTAACAAGCAGGACCCTGAATTAGTGACAATGTATCAAGCAGGAACACAGGAATTAGTGACCTGGAACAAGCAGGACCCTGAACATGAAGAATGATTAGTGGACAAGTACCCAGAGGACCTAATTATGACAATGTAAAAAGTAGGACCTGATGAATTAGTGACAATGTAAGTAACAGCAGGGACCCTGAATAATGACACTGACACAAGCAGAAGGACCCTAAATAAGTGACAATGAACAAGCGGACCTGATCGTGACAATGAACAGCAGGGACCTGAATTAGTGACAATGGACTAGCAGGACCTTGAATTAGTGACAATGTACCAGCGCAGACCCGGAATAGTGACACTGAACCAGCAGAGGGACCTTAATTAGTGACAAGGTAACAAGCAGGACCTGATTAGTGACAATGTAACAAGCAGGACCCTTGAGATTATGACAATGTACAAGCAGGACCTGAATTAGTTCACAATTGGATGTACATGCAGGAGTGTTCTCGTGTGTTTTCGAATTAGTGACAATGTAACAGCAGGACCCTGAATTAGTGGAAAATGTAACAAGCAGACCCTGAATTAGTGCAACTGTAACAAGGCGACCGGGGAAATTAGTGACAATGTAACAAGCAGGGACCCTGAATTAGTGACAATATCACAGCAGGACCATAATTAGTGACAATGTAACAAGCAGGACCCTGAATTAGGGACAATGGAACAAGCAGGACCCTGTGAATTAGTGACATGGACAGCGCAGGGACCCTGAATTAGTGACACCAATGGAACAAGCAGGACCCTGAATTAGTGACAATGGAACAAGCGGACCCTGAATTAGTGACCAAGGAAACAAGCAGACCCTGAATTAGTGGACCATGTAACAAGCAGGGACGGTGAATGAACTTAGTGACAAGCAACAAAGAGGACCCTTGAATAGGACAATGTACAAGCAGGACCCTGAATATGAAAATGTACAAGCAGGACCCTTAAATTAGTGAACAATGGAACAAGCAGGACCCTGAATTAGTGGACAATGGAAACAAGCGGACCTGATTAGTGACAATGGAACAAGAGGACCCTGAATTAGTGACAATGTAACAAAAACAGACCCTGAAATTAGTGACAATGAAACAAGCGGACCCTGAATTAGGGACAATGGAACAAGCCGAACCTGAATTAGTGACAATATACAAAAACACAAAAAACAAAAAGCAGGACCCTGAATTGTGACAATATAACAGCAGGACTGAAATTAGTGACAAAATATAACAAGCCGGACCCTGGAATAGTTCGACAATGTAACAAAGCAGGACCCTTGAATTAGTGGAACCAATTGTAACAAGCAGGACCCTGAATTAGTGAAATTGTAAACAAAACAGGACTGAATTAGGACAATGGAACACAAGCAGGACCCTGAAATTATGTGACCCCCCCCCACCAATAAACAAGCAGGACCTGAAGTAGATGACAAGATAACAAGACAGGACCCTGAATTAGTGAAACAATGTACAAGCAGGACCCTGAATAGTGCCAATCTAAACAAACAGACCCTGAATTAGTGACATGGAACAAGCAGGGACCTGAATTAGTGACAATGTTAACAAGCAGGACCTGGAATTAGTGACAATGTATAAAGCAGGACCCTGAATTAGGTGCAATGGAAAACAGCAGGACCTGAATTAGTGACAGGTAACCAGCAGGACCTGATATTTAGTGACAATGTAAAAAGTAGGACCTGAATTAGTGACAATGTGTTGTAACCATCAGGACCCTGAATTAGACAATGAAACAAGCAGGACCATGAATAAGTGACAAAGTGTAACAAGCAGGGGGACCCTGATTAGTGACAATGGAACAAGCAGATCTGAATAGTGACAATGTAACTAGGCAGGACCCTGATAGTGACAAGTAACCAGCGAGCCCTGATGAATTAGTGGACAATGTAACCAGCAGGACCCGTAATAGTGACAATTGTAACAAAGCAGGACCTGAATTAGTGACAATTGTAACAAGCAGGACCCTGAATATTGACAATTGTAAACAAGAGGGAACCTGAATTAGTGACAATGTAACCAGCAATGACCATGAATTGTGACAATGTAAACCAGCAGGACCCTGAATTAGTGAAAAAAATGTAACAAGCAGGACCCTGATTAGTGACAATGTAAACAAGCAGGGACCCTGAATTAGTGGACATGCTAACAAGCAGGACCCTGAAGTGTGACACTATAACAAGCAGGACCCTGCAAATAGTGACAATGTTGTAACAGCATGGACCCTGAATTATTGACATGTAACAAGCAGGGACCCTGAATTAGTGACAATTGTAACCAGCAGGACCCTGAATTAGTGAAAAGTAACAAGCAGGACCCTGAATTATGACAATTTGTAACAAGCAGGACCCTTGAAAAATTAGGACAATGTTACCAGCAGGACCTGAATAGTTGAACAATGTAACCATCAGGACGCTTAATTGTAGTGACAATGTAACAAGCCAGGACCCTGAATATTGACCAGTTGTAACAAGACCAAGACCCTGAATTAGTGACAATGTAACCAGCAGACCCTGAATAAGTGACAATGTAACAAGCAGGACCTGAATTAGTGACAATGGACCAAGCAGGAACCATTGAATAAGGGACAATGTAACAGCAGGACTCTGAAAGTTAGTGACAATGACCAGAGGAACCTGAATGACTTAGGGACAAATGTTGTAAAAGCAGGACCCTGGAATTAGTGACAATGGAAAAGCAGGACCCTGAATTAGTTGACAATGTAACCAGCAGGACCCTGAATTATGGCAATGTAACAAGCAGGACCCGATTAGTGACAATCGAACCCAGCAGGAGCCTTAATTAGTGACAAGGGTGATAAACAAGCAGCGCCTGAATAGTGACAATGTAAAAGCAGGACCCATGAATAGTGAACAATGTAACAAGCAGGACCCTGAATAGTGACAATGTAAACCAGCAGGACCCTGAATTAGTGACAAATGTATCCAGAGGACCCTTAATTAGTGACCAACTGGGAACAGCAGGACCCTTGAATTATTGACAATGTAACCAGCTAGGACCCTGAATAGTGACAATGTAACAAGCAGGACCCTAAAAAAAAAAAAAAAAAAAAAAAAATTACTAGTGACATGTAACAAGCAAAGACTGAATTATTGACAATCTTTTTGTAACAAGCAGGACCATTGAATTAGTGACAATGTAAACAAGCAGGACCAATGAAAGTAGTGAACAATGTAACAAGCAGGACCCTGAATTAGGACAATGTAACAAGCAGGACCCTGAAATTAGGATGAACAATTAACAAGCAGGACCATGGAATTAGTGAACAATGTAACCAGCAGGACCAGGAATTAGTGACAAGTAACAAGCAGGACTTCTGAATTAGTGACAATGTAACAAGCAGGACCTGGAATTAGAGACAAATGTACCAATTAAGACCCTGAATAAGTGGGACAAGTAACAAGCTGGACGAATTAGGGAACAATGTAAAAGACAGGACCCTGAATTAGTTGACACATGTAACAAGAAGACCTGATGAATCCCCTAGTGACAATGTAACAATTAGGACCCTGAATTAGTGACAAGCTAAACAAGCAGGAACCCTGAATTAGGGACAATATACAAGCAGACCCGAATTAGTGACAAGTAACAAGCAGGACCCTGAATTAGAGACAATGAAACAAGCAGACCCTGAATGCCTGAATACCAATAGGACCCTGGTAATTAGTGAAAATGTAACAAGCGGACCCTAAATTAGTGACAATGTAACGATTAGGACCCTGAATTAGTGGCAATGTAACGATTAGGACCCTGAATTGGTGACAATGTAACAAGCAGGACCCTAAATTAGTTACAATGTAACAAGCAGGACCCTGAATTAGTGACAATGTAACAAGCAGGACCTGAATTATTGATGATTTGTAACAAGCCAGGACCCTGAATAGTGACAATGAACAAGCGACCCTGAATAAGTGACAATGTGTAACAAGCAGGACCATGAATTAGTGACAATGCAACAAGTCAGGACCTGAATAGTGGACAATGGAACAAGCAGGACCCCTGAATTAGTGACAATGGAAACAAGCAGAGACCCGAATTAGTGACAAGGTAACAAGCAGGACCCTGAATTAGTGACAATGTAACAAGCAGGGACCCTGAATAGTGACAATGCAACAACAGGAAAAACCGACTTGAGATTGTGACATTGTAACAAGCAGGACCCTGAAGTTAGTGACAATGTAAAACAAGCAGGACACTGAATTAGTGACAATTGTAAACAGACAGGACCCTGAATTAGGGACATTTTCAACAAACAGACTTTAAACTTTCTTGTACAAGTGTAACTCTGATTTGGTTACAATGTATTAATCAGAAATGGAAAGAATTCCCACTATAGCCAGCAGAACCCTCATTCATTTTACCCATACAAATACAGACCCTCAGAACCCCATTTACCTTGTCAGTTTTCAGATCTGGGCTGGATCAGGTTCGTGCAGTGTCCTCTGGTTAAACACCCTGTCATATTGCCTAAATGTAACTTACTATGATGGGGGCAGTTTTTTTTAAAGGTGAAAATTAACTGTGCCAATGGAAGGTTGAACTGCACTATCTGTGAATCCGTCATTATGGCTACAATGGAAATGTGAAAAACAAGCTGTGCTAAACAGCATACAGAATAAGGCTACCAAGCTAAAAAAGACAGTAACAAGATCAGCATAGATACATAGTATTGACGAGTTGCTTGATAGAGACGAGTACAGAAAATCTCATACTAGTCAAACCTTTGATAGCGCCAGTACAAGGATGGTCTGTTACCGATTTTACTTGAGAGTAGGACCGACATAAGAGTGGTATGATGGTGTAATAAAGACTACAGGTCCAGACATACGTCCATACAACGTCTCATAAACAGGCATACGGACACATTAAGATAGCTCATGGGTATAACAGTAGAGCATGGAGTCCTAGCGCATAAGCTGATTGCTCCGAGACGCGTGATACTATGAAATACGTCCATAAACGTGAAGTCCGAACCGGTGTTACCCAATAGCACATAATGAAGACTGGTATACAGCTAAATACATATAACCATAAGATAATTGCGAAGGTGTTGTATAAAGGGCAATAGCTGTCAATCTAAGCCTCTCCACGAGTTGAGTAAGCCACTAACCTAAAAATGTACTGATGACTGGTCTATACAGACCTTACTGAGTAAGAACATAGTATGACGAAGCGTAGTGTATAGTAACGAATAATAGAACGATCCAAACGAGCTAACCACATACCATTTGAGGCAGGATACAGCGCTAGCAGTAAGGGTCTGCGACAATACAGCTAGAAAGGTATACAAGGTTACGAGTAAGTTACAAAGAATATGAGTATGAAGAAGATATGTGACAGAGCACATAAAGACGTCGCATAGAGCAGGCTGGATGAGGGTGACAGATACTCACACTTTACGTATGGGCACTCTACACGCCATAATAGTACTGGAAATCATATGACAGACATAAACATCAGTAATCAGTAGATAGTGCAGAGAGTAAAGATACTGACTAACGATATTAGCGAAATGCCTAAGTGTACTGATAAGTACGAAAAATGTATAAGAATAGTGGAGGATTGGGTTAGGTGGAGAGCACAGTACATGACGCCATAATGCTCTAGTGATAAGCGCATGGTTACAATAAAGCTAAAACAAGAAGACTGAGATAGAGGCAGCGATAGGATATTAATGGGAACATAGCGATCCCAGGTCGTAACGTCACTATATAAACCGATAAAATAAGTAGATGCAGATGAGAGGGGGAGGACGTAGAAAGGTGCACGACGTGGCGATGACAAGGTAAGGATAGACCGACCATAGAGCATAGGTATAGAAGCTTGTAGGAGTAAGAACAGACGGCTCGCATACAACTAGTCACGACGACATTATAATAGAGCTCAGCCGATAGACAGGGATGCTAAGAGGCAACAGGCCGGGGGACTAATGAGATGAGATAAGGATCATACTAGTACTTAGACAAGTAAGCTACGACTGCAGTCCGATAGCAGGTTAGTAACAACCTAAACAAAATGATCACCCTGAATAGCTAAGCTGACGAAACAAAAAAACTACATAACTGCATCAATAGTAACATAGTATTGGAGTTGTATAAAGGACATACGTCCATCTAGTCACCCTTTATACCTACCCTAATGTCTGTATAACAGTTACATAGTACATAGTATTGGAGAGGTTGATAAGACATACGACAATCTAGTCCCCTTTATACCCTACCCATAATGCTCTGTTATAACAGTACATAGTAACATAGTATTGGAGTTGTATATGAGACAGAACATCCATCTAGTCCATACCTAGTATCCATATAATTCCAGTAAAAGCATGTAGGAATAAGGAGAGGGTGTTTACACTAAGTAACATAGACTACTATGATGAAATTGTATAGAGAACATACGTCCATAAGCTAGTCACACCTTTATAGCCACTACAATAATGTAGGGTTCAGACGCAGGGACTCATTTGCCCCCTGAACTCAACGGAGTGTAGCGATGACGTGACATGGCAGCGTTGTATCATAGGGACATAACATCCACTAGTTCTACCTTTGAGAGCCGACGTATCCAAGTAATGGGTGTCTCCGCAATCTCACACCGATCATGTAATGTCGACAAGTAAATAGTAGTATCTGGCCAGGTTATATAAGAACATCGATAGATCCATTAGTCCACCTTATACCCTCACCTATGATCTGTGATACAAGTTATACCATGTCGTCACACATACGGGATGTGGAGTGAATGTAAATAAGATCATTCGGACGTCCATCAGTCACTTTTTATACTAACTGATAGTGTCGTCTAACAGTTATAGTAACGATAGTTATTGGAGGTTGTATAACGACATTACGTCCATACTAGTCACCTTTATACCACCTTACCATAATGTATGGGCTATAACAGTTACATAGTAAAATAGTATTGGAGGTTGTATAAAGATCATACGGTACACTCTAGTCATTCACCTTTATGACCCGACCATATGTCTTATAACAGTTACATAATAACATGTATTGGAGCGTGTTTTAAAGACATAGTCCATCTAGTTCAACCTTAACCCTACCCAGAATTGTCTGTACAACAGTTACTCTTAAGTGAAATAGCTATGGAGGTTGTATAAGACATTACGTCCATCTAGTCCAAACTTTTATTACCCAACCCAGAGAATGTCTGTAGTATAACAGTTACATAGTAACATAGTATTGGAGGTTGTATAAAGACATACGTCCATCTAGTCCAACCTTTATACCCTACCCATAATGTCTGTATAACAGTTACATAGTAACATAGTATTGGAGGTTGTATAAAGACATACGTCCATCTAGTCCAACCTTTATATCCTACCCATAATGTCTGTATAACAGTTACATAGTAACATAGTATATCGAGTCTAAAAAGGGAAATAAATCTTTCCTGATGGCAATCGGAAAGTATCCCTGGATCAACCAGAACTACAGTATATGTATTAATACCAATAATTCTCATTATTATATGGTATCCCTGTACCAATCAGAACTACAGTATATGTATTAATATTAGTAATTCTCAATGCTATATAGTATGCCTGTACCAAAGAGAACTACAGTGCATGTATTAATACCAGTAATTCTCAATATAATATAGTATCCCTGTACCAACCAGAACTACAGTATATATATTAATACCAGTAATGCTCAATATTATATAGTATCCCTGTACCAACCAGAACTACAGTATATGTATTAATATTAGTAATTCTCAATATTATATAGTATCCCCGTACCAACCAGAACTACAGTACATGTATTAATACCAGTAATTCTCAATATTATATAGTATCCCGTATAGACCAGAACTACAGTATATGTATTAATGTATTAATAACATTAATTCTCAATATTATATAGTATCTTCGTACCAAACGAACTAGAGTATATGTATTAATACTAGTAATTCTCAATATTGTATAGTTTCCCTGTACCAACCAGAACTCCAGTATATGTATTAATACCAGTAATTCTCAATATTATACAGTATCCCCGTACCAACCAGAACTACAGTGTATTTATTAATACCAGTAATTCTCAATATTATATAGTATCCCCGTAACAACCAGCACTACAGTATATGTATTAATACCAGTAATTCTTTATATTATATAGTATCTCTGTACCAACCAGAACTACAGTATATGTATTAACACCAGTAATTCTCAATATTATATAGTATCCCTGTACAAACCAGAACTACAGTGTATGTATTAATACCAGTAATACACTGAACGATTATCAGCCAAAATGGGCATGCATACACATCATGCATTCTCAATATTATATAGTATCCCTGTACCAATGTATTAATACCAGTAATTCTCAATATTATATAGTATCCCTGTACCAATCAGAACTACAGTATATGTATTAATACCAGAAATTCTCAATATTATATAGTATCCCTGTACCAATGTATTAATACCAGTGATATTGCTAGATGGGTTGAACTGGATGGACGTATGTCTTTATTCAACCTCGAATACTATACTATACTATATGTTCTTAAACATACAGTAGTAGTTATCATGTAGTAATCATATTTCAAAACTTTGTTCAAGAAGATCAGGCCTAAACAAAAACAGTTGTCTCAAGAGACCTGCTTGTGAGAAAAGTTAATCAAAGTGTATTGGATACAAAGGCCAACCAGAAAAAAATAGAGATGAGAACTAGGAAATATAAGGGTAAGTTTCCCATAAAGGAAATAAATAATTAATTCTAATGCAAAGGCCACAAAGGGTTAAATAACTAGAAATAATCAGTGGTAATGTTGTTATTGTTATAGATATTAATCTATTTAACAATCTATATCAATGGTTTTGATTGAACTCATTAAATAATATCTGGTCTGTTTTATGAATTTTGCAAGTTTAAAGCTAGGTACAGACAGTACTAATAAAGCTTTGGGTTGGCCGAGCGCTCATTCGGGAAAGAGGGAAAATTTCCCTCAGCCGCAGTAATCTCTCTATAGGGGAGTTGGCCACGGCCAAGGGAAACACACAGTCCTGAACGCTCGGGACTGTGCAAATTGTGTTTATTGGGATTTTTGAAAATGACAGACAGGATCTTGCAGAAACTGTATGTCATCTTTCAAAAATCTTTCCTGTGTGTACCCAGCTTTCCACCTTATTCAAAATAATTTTATTTGCTGTTTTAGCCAAGTGAATTTTCAGCATTTTGTGTTCCAAAATTGCAGTTGTTTTACCTCAGGAAAAATAAAAAGTAAATGTTAATAATTCTTAATTATGTTAATGATTATTATTTTTAAGACTGTACCCTCGAAAATATTTATAATATATATTTAGTGAGGCAGATGCAAAAGTGACAGTTACAACATTGACAGATATTGTATAATATTATATTTTTATAAGTTTTTTATAATTATTATGTGTGATATCTGCATAGAATACCACAAAATTAAATAGCATCTACACTGAAAAAGTTTTATTTTAAATTGAACATAACTGGAAACTATAATTCTTCCCAACCACCACTGTATCATTTTTTTGTTGATCTGCACCTATTTCTTTAGATATCCAATCTAAAACTTAGATTTCAGCTGTCAATCAAGTTCCTTGCTCTCAAAAACTATTCTTCTGTGAGTAGTTTTATTGTAGCTGCGATGGTGACAGAGTTTTCTTTTTGTTCAATAAATTTTTTATTGTAATCAAAAACACGTATAACTTTTTTAATATATATCTTATTGTATATATTGTAATCTTTTATGCATTTTTAGAAATCTATACGTATTTCAAATCAGTGTTTTCAGATAGATACATATGTAATTACAGTTTGTTCTTAGCAATTACTCATTCAAACTCTTATTATTCAAATATAGAATTGTCAATTTCTTTAGTTAATGTTAATCAGATCTTATTTAAGATTTCAAAGCTAACATCTGATTGGTTGGGGCAAAATGAACACCATTTTTAACAATAAGAATTTTTGTTGAATCTCCCTGATTGTGTTTTAAAGTGTTACTTATCTTATTTTGCTATTATCGTTCACCGATTCCTGCATACCTCCTTACTCGTTAGCCTCGATTTCCCTCAGAGTTGCTGGGATTCATTTTCAGTTCCCAGTAGAACCATATTTTGGTCCACTGTTTTGGATTGTTTTTAAGGGTGGCCTCTAAATATTCGTTTGAATGCATCCACCAGATCTTTCGAATTAATTCTGTTCTGGTAGGAGTGGTGGATTTCCATGTCGATGCTATTAGGCATCTTGCCGCTATGCAAATATGTATTATTCAATAAAAATGGTAGCTGGGCACACCAGTCTTAAGTACAAACAAATTTTATTTGTGATGTTTCGGAACCTTGGTGTGGTTCCTTCCTCAGACAGTCTTGTCTGAGCAAGGAACCACACCAAGGTTCCGAAACATCACAAGCTACCATTTTTATTGATTTATGGACTGTTGGCTACAGCGACTGGAGCATTTAGCACTTTATTGGATTTTTTTCCTATTTGCATTGGTTAAGATGTGCAGGGTTCTAACCCCCCATACATGCTATAATATGTATTATTAGTTTTATAATAATACCTGCTTATTGAGGTTTTTTGGTGATAAGTTAAATAAGGCAGTAAAGGGTGATAGTTGATAGATTGGTTGAATATTTCCCTTATAATTGTTTTGTGTATTTGAAAGAGCTCTCGCACAATAGGTCACAACCACCAACACTGGATTTGTTAAAGTAGTATTTGAGGTTGAATAAAGACATATGTCTATCCAGTCCAACCCATCTAGCAATATCCTCATTTCCTGCCTTACTGTTAATCCAGAGGAAGCCAAAAAAAAACCCACCAAATTTATGAAGGGGGAAAAAATTCCTTCCTGACTCCAAGTGGCAATAGGGTATTTCTCTGGATCAACTCTACTTTATGTATCAATACCAGTAACTTGCAACATTCCTTGTTTGCAGAAACTCATCGAGCTTTTTTTTGCAACTGACCAATGAACCTGCCATAACAACGTCCACTGGAAGACAGTTCGATAGTTTTACCATTCTCACAGTGAAAAACCCTTTCCGAACTTGAAGTCTAAACCTTTTTTCTTCAAGTCTTAAGGGATGGCCATGTTTCCTCTAACATGCTCTATTGGTGAACAATGCCCCATATAGTTTATTGTATGGCCCGTTAATGTTACATGGTAATCATATCCCCACACAAGCTCCTTTTCTCCAGTGTACATAATTGTAACTTTTCCAGTCTCTATTCATATTCAAGCTCCCCCAATCCCCTTATTAATTTAGTTGCCCTTCTCTGAACCCTTTCCATTTCAAAGATGTCCTTTTTGTACACAGGATTCCAAAATTGCACTGCATATTCCAAATGAGGCCTTACCAATGCTTTGTAAAAAGGGAGAATAACATTTTCCTCCCTCAAATTTTTACCTCTCTTTATACAAGAAAACACAGTACCATGCTGGCTCTGGCTGTTGCCGCCTGGCACTGCTTGCTTCCTTTAAGTTTGCTGTCCAACAAAACTCCAAGATCCCTTTCCAACAGGGATTCACTTAACACAGAGCCATTTATAGTATAAGCAGCGCAAGGATCTTTAAGTCCAAAATGCATCACCTTACATTTATCAACATTGAATCTCATCTGCCACTTAGCAGCCCAATGTGACACTCTATCTAGATCCCTCTGCAACGATTGCACATCCTCTGAAGTTTTTAATGGTCAACAAAGTTTTTTGTTGTCAGCAAACACAGAAACCTTTCTGACAATACCCACTTCCAAATCATTAATAAATAGATTAAATAGAAGCGGCCTCAACACAGAACCCTGTGGCACTTAGCACTTTAGTCCATAATGATAAAGCCCCATTAACAACTATCTCTCTGCATCATATTCATTAACCAATTTTCTATCCATGTACAAATGTGCCTCCCCAGACCAACAGACCTTAGCTTATACATTAGTTCCTTAGCTTATACATTAGTCGCCTATGGGGGACTGTATCAAAAGCCATTGCAAAATCCAAGTAAACTACATCTACTGCTATGCCAGGTCTAAATTTCTAATTACTTCCTCATAAAAGCCAAGCAAGTTAGTTTGACAAGATCTATTCCTCCTAAATCCATGCTGGTTACTATTTATAACGTCAGTCCTTGAAACATACTCTAGAATATGTTCCCTTATTAAACTTTCCAGTATCTTCTTTACCACTGAAGTTAAACTTACAGGCCTGTATTACCCAGCTGAATCAGTATAGAAAAAGCAAAGTAACTGCAACACTGTCTAATGAAATTAAAACCGTCATTTATTACATACAGTGATGGGACACAGATTAAAAACAATTAAAACCGTATATCTAACCCTCATGAAGTATAAACACTAAGTATCATATAGAGTGAAATGTAACAGAAGTGCATAATGAACAACTGATCAATCACAAATACATTCAGATAAAGGAATACTTATTCCGGTCTGGAGGGATAGATAATGCAAACGGAGGCGTTCACCGAACGCGTTTCCTCCGACGCCGTGTGCTGGGAGCTTCTTCAGAGTGATTCTACCATCCCCTTCCATCGATTTAAAAACCCAAACTAGCCCCTCCATAATCTCGTGCCTGGATGACGTCATCCATGAGCTACAATTATGTTGCTAATGTGGTTGTATAGCATGCGTGATTGTGTCAGAATCTCGCGAGAGTTTGGATGGCCATTTAGCCACAGGATTGGTTGTTTTGGAGGCATATCTAAAAAACCTTCTTTTCTGGACTACTCGATCCATCTAGATTATGGCCCATGTATGGCCAATGCTGCTTTCTGACAGGAAATCTTCTTTGGCTCCTCCTTCTCTTCAAGGAAAATGTGTATTTTGTGTGGCATAACAGGTTGCAAATTCCTATGGTAATTTGTAATTCTAATGGATAAATACTATTGTATACCTCTTAGTATTGAAAGCTTCCCCTTTTGTGCCCTCCCTATACTCTACATCGTAATTTGCCAAGATGGAGCTACCATTTGGAACTTGGTTGTTAACTTCTGTGGCAGCAAAATATTTTCTGCACAATTGCAATCTCAATCCCAACCTCATAACTCCTTTGACGTGTGAACATGTCAAATTACATGATACATTCCCAAGACTATAAACCTGAATATTGGAAATTATGTAGCTACCACATAACAAAATGCATATGTCATTTAAAGACACGTATTGACAATCTGCAATACTGCACCTTTCAAATACTCCCATATGGTAGTGAATTTCTCACCAATCCAGCATTTTGATGTTAAGTACAAAGTATACCACTTAAACTCTTTCCCTTACATCCTGAATTTTGTAAAGCAACATGCCCTACAGAACTTTTCCATGACAAATATAAGCATTACCTGCCAGCAGTGTGCAGTGTGCAGTGTGCTGGCTGGGAATGCTTAGATTTGTCATTTGGAAACATATTACTAACATTTTTATTTTAATGAAAAATTATATCTTCCTTAGGAACTTGATGTAAAGTATAATGTGGATATACACTAGACAGACATTTCATCAAACCTATTATCTATCTAAAGCTAGGTACACACTATCCAATATTTTTGCATGACCAACTGACATTTCAGTGTTTTTGTTGGTTGGCCATAATTAATGTATGTCAGCTCTGACCTACCGCCAAAGGTTTTCTTCAAAATTGGATGAAAGCACAATTGGTCAGGTCCAAAAATCATGAGCAATCATCCGGCCCTCTATGGACCACACAATCGGTCCTGCCTATCTGTCGGACGTGGCTGCTTTGGCAGTGACTGACAGTCCTTCCCCCTGGCCCACCATTTGCAAGCCTTGAACGGGGAGTCAGGAGGAAGAATTAATGTCTGATATAGTATGGTCACCTTGATTTCACAATCACATAGCATTTCAATTTATTTGTATGATGATTTGTTCAGCTATCCTAACTCATATTAATTTTAGTAGTTTGATTGCTTCTTACACTCCTTGTTACAGTTTTTATAATCTCTAAAAGCCCTTTCCGTTCCCTCGGCTTAAAGGTTTCCGTTCCCTCGGTTCTAGGGAACTAAGTTCAGCTTTATCTAGGTCGTTGTTTCTTATTTTCTCAGATTCCCTCATGTGTTGAATGTGCCTCTGGGTTGGAAAAAAGCAGATGTAATTCCAATATTCAAAAAAAATTTAGTCGTTTTTTCCCCTTCATACTTTTTTGTGCCTTCCAGTGGATCAACTATTAGGCATACAACAATATGACAGGTCTTAAATATATTTTAATGTACAGAAGGATGAAACTTATAGCTCCTGTTGCTATCTCTTTCCAGGGACCCTGATGGTACTATGACCCCTAGTGGAGGTTAAAGTACACAGGCAAATTAGTTTTTTAAATTGCCCATTAGTGGAAACTATATTTCATCCAACTAACACTGTATCATTTTTTGTTGATCTGCCCCCTATTACTTTAGATATCAAATCTGAAACATCTTACATTTTAGCATTTCTGTAAGTAGTTTTGCTATAGCTGGAATGGTTTAACAGTTGGTGTGCTGTATACTGTATGCAGTATGGACAGTTGGTATCGGGGGGAAAAGTCAGGTCAGTGGTCAGAGCGTGAGCAAAAAAAGTACTTTGTTGAAGGCAGCAGCAACACACACACCTCAGAGTAAGTGCTACTTACACATTTCATTATAGATTAAGATGACGCAAAGTAATTTTTTCAGTATACATCGAGCTAGGCTTTATCTTTTAGGGCCAAGTAAAATGCATTTTGTAAGATTAAAGGGAAAAAAAAAAATATTAAAGGGTTTAATTCCCTTCAAGGGAAGATCCAATGGCATAGAAATATATATTCATATATCATATATGAATATGTGTCATGAATTTGAAAGGTACAATGGACTTTACCATCGCCACAGAGAGGAGAAAAAAATGACAAATCAAGTCTGCATAGTTTCTGGTCATATTCCATAATTAATGGCATATGCCAAAGGACCAACATCTTGCTAGTATACACTTTGTATATAATCACTAATAGTCTCTTTAGTGCACTGATAATTATCCAATAAATTATTTTAAATGGGAAAAAACACCCCAACACACCCTCCCATTAACAGTACCTAGTGGAAGGTCCATCAGCTGTAATACTTACCAAGTATTCCCTTGTTGTCCAGACTAGCTCTGACCTTAAGACTGTTCAGATACAAGTCTCACTGGAAATATGTACTATGCAAAAAGTATGTTCGTCATTGGCCAGATCACAGACAAAATAGGCAGTAGCAGCAAGGGAAGTATTATAGTTGAAAGAGAAAATACCGATCGATAAGGACATAGTGCTTAAGGTCCAAGGTATCTATCTATCTACCTATCTATCAAACTATCTATTTACATTAAAACAGCATAGACAGCACTAGAATTAAATTGTGGCAGTTAACAGGTGCAAATTCATAGTACATAGAGTTCTGCAAGCATTAATATAATCTAAAAATTTATGAGGCATGTAATAATTTCAGGTACTTTACATTATATAGAAGATACATTCTTTTGAAAAAGATGGACATATGTCTTTATTCAACCTCAAATACTATACTCATTAATACATAGCATTGTAAATGTTGATGCAATTATCTTTGATATAGTATGATATCTATGGAACAGAATGCAAACAAGCCAGCTGTCTTGCAATAAACAAGATCACTGTTCAATTTGATGCAGTTTGGGAAACATTCTTTAGGTAAAATGAGTGACACACACAGATGTTTAATTTAATTTTTTTTTTTACCTGTGTGTAGTCTTGGTTAATTGTGTTAAAAACAAGATATAAATTGGCCTTTGAAGTATAACTTTTTTAATATACAAATGATTTAATAGATGATTTTCCTTGCTACTAGAGATGGGCAAATTACTGAAATCAGTTCGCTTTTGCAGATGCGCAGATTTGCGAGAAATTTAAAATCCGCCAATAGGACACATTGAAGTCAATGGGAGTCAAAAAAAATCCTGAAAACTCCGCCTAAAATTCCAGTACCGGAAACTTCATGTGCTTCCTGATTTAAAAATTTCAAAATTTCAAATTTACAAAATCAAAAACTTTGTGCATTTCCAGAAATTTTAAAAAATGTTGAAAATTCGAAGTTCAAAAAACAGCAGGAATCCGCAAAGTCTGAGTTCCGGTGGATCCGAGAAATCCGCCTTGGAACCGAGTTGGGTTACGGATTCATGTCCATCTCTACTTGCTACAAAACATTGAATAGGTAGGTTTCTGTGTGCTCGGAACTAATATGAACTATTTATATAAATAGATGTATACTGTATGTGTGTTAGCAAAATCCAAAAGGGGGGAATCCTGCACACACCTTAGATAAATTAGATAGACAACATGCTGGGTGCTCAATGCCGACAAGGCAAACTAGTCACAGATATAGAAAAGTATTAAAGCCATGCACACCAGACCTAAGATAGTCTGTGGTATTTTATACTTCACACACAGGTCATCAAGGTGAAGTTTCGGTAACAGAGTACCTTCTTACACAGTAAAACAGTATTATAAAACAATCATCTTTGGCAGAAAACAGGATATCCTAAATTAGAATTTAATCCCTTAGGAAATAAAGAATCCAAGGTAAATATCCAAAAGGATTCTCTACAGAGTAGCAGCGATTGTCTGTCCCCTCCTCTAGGGGTTGGGGAATTGATCGATAACCATTCCTTTAAGATCAGCTACCGAGTGTTTAAGTTCAACAAAGTGTGAGGCTACAGGAGTGTCCTCACATTTAACTTTGACCGTACCAGTACCCTCTTGGGACCTTTGTAGGGCAAGTTTAATATCGCTTCTATGGCGTTGCATTCTTTCTTGAAAGGTCCAATAGTCTTCCCTATATATATAAGAGAACAAGGACATTTCAATAAATAGATACAAATTCCGTGAGACAGTTAAAATACCCCTAATATCAAAATTCTTACCAGAATAGGATGATTAAAGAGGGTCCCGTTATTAAAGAATTGCATACGTTACAATTGCAACATCTAAAACACCCTTTTTTATTGAGAAAGAAATGGCATTTTTTTGTATTTTGATATAGGGTCGCTGTACTAGTTTAGAGTACAAAGAAGGACCTTTTTTTACCCACATCTCGGTTTCAATTTAGTCTCATCGGCCATATTCGGATCCCAGCGATAATGGCCAGTATTGTCAAGGTTGGACATTAATGATGTGGGATTTGGTGTTAAATTTTTGCAAAAAGGGAACCCCCTTATTTCCGTAGATTTCTTTCTAGGAGTTAGCTCCATTTTGGCTTTAGATACTAAAGCCTCAGGATAGTTACGGCCAAGAATTTTTAGTCATGACCCCAATTGATGGTCAGCATCCTGGGATCATTACAGATGCGTATACTCTCGTGAATTGTGATTTCGGGAGACCTCTGATCACATGGGAGGGATGAAAACTTTGACCCGATAATATGGTGTTCCGGTCAGTAGGTTTAACAAACAAAGACACCTCCTGATTTTTTATCTGTACATCAAAAAAATTAATAACATGAGGAGAAGATATAGCAGTATACACAATCTTATTGTCAGGCTGTTAAGGAAAGACAAAATTCATTAGCAGTATCGTTAGAGCCTGCCCATACCATAAACAAATCGTCTATGTATCTATAAAACCCTTTGCAATGTATTTTAACAAATCATTATGCTAAAATAGACATTCTTCCAAGTACCCAATGTACAAATAGCATAGGAGGAGCTGTCGGACTTCCCATGGCTGTGCAACCGTCTGAATATGAAGTCATTCTCAAATTTAAAGAAATATTCCTAAGAATCAAATCAAGACATTCTATAAGGAACTCGGTCGGGGGAAGGGGACAGCACGTCTAGGAGAAAATGTCTCGCTGCTTCAAGTCCTTTGTGATGTTCAATATTAGTAAAAGAGACGTAATGTCCGCTGAATAAATAGAAGATCCGATAGAGATATTAATCGTAGATAATTTTTGAAGAAAATCACCAGGTCTCGTAAATAAGATGGAAGATCTTGTACTAAAGGCTTGAGAAAAAAGTCACAAAAGAGATGAAAGTGGTTGAGTAATAGAGCAATAGATGAAACGATCGGACGGAATGGAGGGTTAACTGGATCTTTATGAATTTAGAAGTCCATACAAGACAGGTTTTCGAGGGTTTGTTTCAAACAAAAAATCATAAGTACTTTGATCAATCCACAGGTGGCTGAGTGCTATATCTAAAAGATTTTTTAATTGAGTAGTAATAGTAAAAGATGGATCTCTATTTAGTTTAGTATAAGCACCCGCTGTCATAAGATGATCATGCATGCTCTTGCTGTAAAATTCATAATCAAGGATAACAATCCCACCGCCTTTATCTGCCGGTTTTATAATCAGCGAAGTATCTTGGCTGAGCGATTTTAAGGCAAGCAATTCAGACTTAGAGAGATTGTTATTGAAGTGTGAGTGTTGCTTAGGTATATTATGCCTCATTAGTTTAATAAATTGATCAATACCACCATATATGCCAGAAGGGGTGAAGTTGCTTTTTAGTTTAAACGGAAATAAGGGAGCAGGGCAATTAGGAGTTTTATCTTTAAAAAACTCCTTAAGTTTCAGTGCCCTTTCCAATTTAAACAATTCAACCTCATATTCAAAGGCATTAAAGTTGTTAGTGTATTGAAAAGACAAACCATGATTAAGCAGAGACAATTCACTCACCGATAGATCGTGGGAGGACAGGTTGAAGACTACTTGTTCCGTCCCTGTTCAGTTCGGGGGTATTTTTTCTTCTTACTCCGTCGTGTCCGGGTCCTCCACCTAAAAAAGAAGAAACAGCGGAATTTTCTCTCTGCGCCCCGGCGCGGGTCAGTACTCGCGAGGTATTGGTATGTGAGGAAGGATCAGAGTCCGTGCTGGTAGAATCCTCAGTACATACCTCTGTACTGGATTGCTTGTCGGGGCGATTAGGAGTTGGTTTACGGCCACGTGGCCGTTTGTGAACGAGAGCGTTGCCAGGGTAACCGCGTAAACTTACTCCGTGTGTTACCGGTCAGCCAGCCATAGACAGTCCCTTCAGTATAATCAGTGCAGACACGTCGGTACTTATTTCTTTTGTATTGTTTGAGATCTCTTGTAAATTTTTCCATTTGTTCATCTAATAACTTAAGTTGATCAGTCTTATCGGAATCTTCTATTTTTGTCACAATGTCCTCCATTTTAGTAATTTCGGTAGTCAGCCGATCAAGTTGTAAACGGACTTCTTCAATTACAAGGAGCATGAGATCAAAGGAGCATTTGTTAAGCACAGCACACAGCGGTCACAGAATGCTTATTAACTTCTCCCAATCGTGGGTTTGATTAGGTATTCGAAATCCTCTGGGAATGCGTTTCACTTTGAAATACTCAGATAGTGTCATGCCATGTAGTCTTAATTCAATTTGTTTTCTCTTAAGTCTCTTTAATTCAAGTATTGAATCTTTTGTGGAGTCTGTCCCAAAAGCTAAATTAGTATCAGAGGAAAAAAGAATCCTCTGTGCATCCTCTTCTGAAAAGGTAAGTATGGAGGCCTGCGTAGCCATGGATCCCTCCAGGTCAGCAAAGATCTCCATTCCAGATCAATAAAGTTCCAATGGGGTGCTAGGATAAAAGCCACAAAGTAACGAAATCCAAAAGGGGGGAATCCTGCACACACCTTAGATAATTTAAATAAACAACATGCTGGGTGCTCAATGGCCGACCAAGGCAAACTAGTCACAGATATAGAAAATGTATTTTTTCAAAAATCGAATTTTCGCACAATTTATGAATTTTCTAAACAACGGAGCAAGCCACATGTCCCAAATTATCCAATGGCAGCTATTTTTAGCATTGCCAACCCCGGGTATAAAAGGCAGTGCAACCAGCGCGCATTTTGTCAAAGTCCTTTTAAGGACTAACCCCCCTATAAGTCCTTTGGACAATTTTGTGTTAGACCTTTTAGAGGTCTAGGTGTCTGTGTTTTGTTTGTTTCTGTATGTGTGTCAGCATCGTGTGTCTGTTTTAACTGACAGCGCTGCTCTTAGCAGCAATCAGCAGCTTTTGCTGTCTGATTTGTTCTATAGCTGTGGGCAGCTGTGTCTGTCTCATCTGTTGATCTTATTGTTAGGGTAAAAAAAAATATATATATTATTCTGTTGTTTGTGTAAACTTGTTTGCTTCTGTGTGTTATGTCTTCTGTTGTTGTTTGTGTTGGTCTTTGTGTGTTGTGTGTGTACTGTAACTCAATGGTACTGTTCCTATAAAGCATTACCCTTATCCCGCTTTCCTTGCACAATGCATACTCTGAGGGAGAGAAGCCGATAAGGTGAGGGGTTTGTCTATTGGGGACAAGCCCTCAACAATGGTGGCAAACGGCAGTGGGCCTACGGTAACTCAATGGGACTGTTCCTTTGAAGCATATCCTTTCACCCGTTTTCCTTGCACAATGCATCTCTGAGGGAGAGAAGCCAATGGGTTGAGGGTTTGTCCATTGGGGACAAGCCTGCCTGGCTCCGAGTCCTCAACTATGGTGGCAAATGGCAGTGGGCCTACTGTAAATCAATAGTCATGCTTCTACGGATCGGTACCCCTATCGCCTTCTTCCCTTGTTGTATTCAAACTATTGTACAAGGGAGAGTGGCTAATGGTGTAATGTCATTAATGTTAAAGTGTATAAAATAACAATTAACAGATATATAACTTTAGCTAGTGTTACATTTAAACTAAAAACTGTTTATGATATATCAAAAAATAAAGCAAAGGGTTTTTTAGCCAATTTGTTTTTTATATAATTTGTTAATAAAATTAACTATTTACATTAAATTAAAAAAAAATGATTTCTCCAGCGGGTCAACCTCCTTCACTCTTACCAGGCGACGGCCAAGGTGACGCGCCCAACTTGTGATCTCCTGCCTCATTTCCCGCCGTTGCTCTCAAATTCTGTGGTGGAAGATAATGAGAGAATTGTGGTTAAGATATTTAAGCAGATTTCCTAAAGCACCACGCAGATGATGCAATGTCACGCTGGACCATGGCACATACATGCTATGCTCCTGCAATGCAATAATGTCGCGTACATCATTAAAGGAAAGTTCAGTGAAAAATATAATTATTTCTACAATTATGATTTTATATATGCACACCTAGTTGTTTCCATATTCTCTTCCATTTTATAAAATTAGTTGAATAATCTTTGCTGTTTCTGCTGTTGACATTAGTGAGCTGAATTTCAGGTTCTGTAACTGTCCTCTTCCCAGGATGCACCACTTCCTTGGAATGTTCGTAACAGTATTTCTACTGATTGGCTGTAGAGATGTCCGAACTTCGCAAAAGCCGGTCTGCTCAAGGATCCGCGAATTTTCGAAAAAATTCAAAATCGCGGGCGGACCCATTAAAACGAAAAAATCCTCGAAAATATGAGTAATTTCAAAAAATTTCGAAAATACGTATTTTCATGCATTTTCGAAAAACTTGAAATCCTGGAATTTCAAAAACACGGTTCGGAAAAGTTTGGAAGGCGGAAAACTGGAAAATCCACAATATCCGCCGTTCGCGACAAGGTAAATCCGGTTTACTGAGCAACTAAATCCACCCAGACGCTAGGTCAAGGGCAAGACCATAACGGTCTCTATTAGAGGTCCTGAAAAGGGCAGAGTCAGTATTTTAATAAGCATTTATTTATACACAGAAAAAAATGCTGAATGGGCAGATTAAGTTCACTGGGATGGGAAAATACTGCTCTTTTTGTATATGTATTGCACTGAACTTTCCATTTAAGTGATATTATTGCATCGGTGGGAGTGGTTGGATAAACAGCAGGAGGGTAACACGGCATAAAAAGAACATCCAGTTTTTTTCTTTATTGTGGCACCAAAATCTAATGCTGGTTTTGCATTAATAGCGTTGCACTACATACAAAAACATTGGGAAATAGTGCAGCCCCACAAAAAGCAGTGTCAACCCACAGTACCCAATGTTGCATCATGTAGCATGGATTTTACACTGCATTTAAATGGGAAATAAAGATATTAAAAGTTTGTATGTGGTTAACATTCATTAACATTTAATAGGATTACTTACGGTTCTCCAACGTTGGAGCTTCCACTACTGCAGCCCAGTGGTGGGTGGTGGTGTAGCTGGAGGGGGCTGGCCTTGCTTCTAGTAAAAAAAAGTCTTTATTTCAACCCTCACTATCCATTACATGTTCAAGTACATTTCCAAAACACTGTGTAATGAACATTTCTTGGATCATTTTTAACAAAAACTGGATTAGTGAAAGATTTTTTAAAAATGTATTTCAATAGATTACACTTACGTTGTTGGCTGTGAGGCTGCAGCCTGGAGACTCTTGCCCCACTTCTGCCTGATGTGGGGGTATGGAGTGGGGGGAAGAATCATCCTCTAAGGTTAAATAAAAAAGACAATGATATATCTGAGGGTATTCTTCCTACAAAAAAAAAAAGGGAAGGGTGGGTTGGGTAGGGGGACATCGGTATTGTGTGTAACTGTATCTGTTTAGGGTTGGTGGGTATTAGCATTATAAAAAAATAACCTTTTCAGATGATTAATCAAGATTTGTTTTGACAGTAGTTGCCCCAGTAGGTGGGAATAGCTGTGTGGGGTTCATGGGGATATTTTTGTTGGATAATGTGGGAAAGAATAGTTAATAGATCATGTGTACTGCACGTCTGGACCCGAATTTCGTGTCTTTAGCTCAAAAACTGAGCGACAAGATACAGTCGAAAAATGGGGGCAATAAAGAGGAATGGGAAATAGAAAGAACTACGATCTGTCTCTCTCAAGTCAAATTAATGGATTGTTGTTGAGATTTATGAAAAAAATAATTTTACAAGTTAATAAAAAGATAAAAATTATATAGGTTGCACTTACATGCCAGGTACTCACCTGGTGTGCTCATCTGGGGCCAGGTGAATCATCTGGGATGGGGAGGTGCCTGGAGGGGCCGTTGATGGCAGATCTAAAAAAAATATATATTTTTTACTCTCACTGTCATTACATATTGGAGTACATTCCTAAAACAACCACATGGTTAACATTTCTGAAATTTTTCAAAAAATATGCAATAAACATTAGGATAAAAGGCTAGGCCACTTAGCACACACTGGTGGGGCCCAATTGTTGTGGCCACGTAGTGCACTGCAGTCCATTTTTTTGCACGACAGGCTGCACTACTTCTTGGCTGCCGCCAGGAGCCTCTAATGCTGCCTCTTCTGGTGGGGACGCTGGTGGTGGGGCAGTTGGGGATGTGGTGGTGGGGGGGGGTTCAGAGGAAGATTCACCTGCAAGTTAAAATTAAAAAAAATACATGATATATCTGAAAGTTCATTAGTACTTTGAATTTGGCTTGAAAAGACAGATTTATAAGGTAATGTGTTATAGTTGCATAAAGTCATAACAATAATTCTATAGCTTTGGTTAATACTTCATACGGCTAAATACTTATTTTTATTATGTGTATTGTAGCCATGGAAAGGAAAAGTTGGTTGGGTATAGGGGAGCATCAGTAGCTGTGGTACTCATATCTGTAAGGGTTGGTGGGTTCATTTTTAATTTTTGAGTGTAAAAATAACTTTTTGAAGATTTCATTTTTTACTTTAGTTACCCTTTAAACAGGGCTGTGTGGAAACAGAAGGGTGGGTCAGTAGGTGTGTTTACCTGTGTCTGTGTCGGTATCAGTTTGCATTTATAAGTGGAGGGGGAAAAAATCATTTTTAATGATTGATCAAGATTTGATTTTTACTTTAGTTACCCTTTAAAAAGGGCTGCCATGGAAACAGAAGGGTTGGTCGTAGGTGGTTTTACCGTGTCTGTGTGGGGTATTAGTTTGCATTTATAGGGGGGGGGGAAATCACTTTTAATGATTGATCAAGATTTGATTTTACTTTAGTTACCATTTAACAGGGCTGCCATGGAAACGGAAGGTGGGTCAGGAGAGTGTTTACCGGTGCTGTGAGGGTATCAGTTTGCATTTATAAGTGAAAACAAATTACTTTTTAATGATTGATCAGGATTTCATTTATGACTTTAGTTACCTTTAAATAGGGATGCCATGGTAATGGAAGCGTGGATTAGTAGCTGTGCATACCTGTGTCTGTTGGGTATTGATTTGCATTATATGTCAAAAAAAAATCACTTTTAATAATGATCAAGATAGTTTTTTACTTTATTTACCCTTTAAATAGGGCTGGTATCAAATATATAAGAAGAAATAAAATAATAATATAACCAGTGAATGAGAAATAGAAAGAACTGGGATCTGTTCTCTCTCAGCCAAATTAATGGATTTGTAAAGGATTTAAAAATATATATATTTTAATTTTTCAGAATAATGTGAAATAAATTATTTACTACTTATTTAAATAGAGTAATAAATAATATAATTATACTTGCCTTCCATTGATTGCCGCACGCTTCAATGTAATGAGGCTCTGCCTCTTTAAATCTGACCACGCCTTGTAGAATAGGACAGTGGTCGTGGAGCCGACGCTGGAGCCCCTCCATAATTCTCCCTTCCTCCGCTGTATGCCTGGTACCAAGGCGAAAGAGTCCTAACCCTTTGCCAGAAGGTACCTGGGTCATGTACGCTTCCTCAGTGAATTCGCCATTTTGATGAACTTTAAACAGGAAAAAGCAGTATATCTTTAAATTTCCAGATCTGGTCCGCATTTTCAGAAATTTCTGTATTTTTGGGAATTTCCGTATTTTCGAAGAATCGGGAATTTTCGGTGCCAGTATTTTCGAAAAATCTCGTAATTACGAGGAACGCCGAAAAAATCAAAAGCGCACAAATTTACGGAGCCGGACTGTATTTATTTAAGATTGTTGGCATTGATACTTTGATACTTGTTCCCCAGACCATTTCCATGTCCCAAGCCATTTACTCTAGGTTTACATTGCTATTTTAACCATTATTTTAGGCGGGAAATTTCTGAACTTTATTTCCCATTGGTTTTAATGGCGGCTTCGCGGATTTTCGAATTTATGAATTTTTTGAAGATCCGCGAATCTCGAGCAGAACGGATTTTAGAAAAATTCGGACATCTCTACTGGAAACTTTGTTACGGGATCATATCCTTGACTTTGTCTCCAGAGCTCATCTTATTAGTAGTAGTCAGCATGGTTTAGGAGAAAAAGATCATGCCAGGCAAACGAATTGGTTTTTATGAAGAAGTGGGTAAGAATTTGATTCAGGCACAGCAGTGGATGTGGTATTCTTGGATTTTGCGAAAGCTTTTGATACTGTGCCACATAGGTGACTAATGTAAACTGAGGACTGTTGGCCTTGAAGAAAACATTTGTTCATGGATAGAGAACTGGTTTTGGACCGCAAACAGAGAGTGGTGGTTAATGGAGCTACATCTATGTGGGCTTAAAGTTCTAAGCGAAGTGCCTCAGGGTTCTGTACTGGGCCTCTTCTGTTAATTTGTTAATAAGTGGATAATGTACCCCCTACTGTAAATTATAAGGATATTATAAGTTACCGAGGAGTTCCGTGACCATATAAAGACACGAGGCCGCCAGGCCGAGTGCCTTTTATATAGGACACGAACTCCGAGGTGTCTTCAATACCATTATAATTTACAGTAGGGGGTACATTATCCATTATAATTCACCCTTTCAATTTTTTTTGTCAGATATTCCCTGCCTGTAACACCACAACCCTCCATGTTAAATAGACAACACTGTGCCCCCCCCTTCTTGATTCACACACACCTCCCTTTTTCCTACAGAATAAACACTAACACATTCCCTAACCCCCCCCCAAGCACACCATGCCTTAAAACTCTGCTTTAAAACTATAACTGAACTTGGTCCCCTCCCCAACCCCCATTTACCTTCATGCATAGAAGTCAGACCAGGCAGCAGCAACGCGATGTTCCAGTCCCTCCCCGCTTGGGAAGAGTTACAGCCCTGCACTAATTAAATATTCACTTCGCTCTCTGCCCCCTCTGCTTCCGCCAGAATATCCTGGGGGGAGGATGACTCGGCATCGGGCTGAGAGAGGGCATCGGGCTGAGAGAGACAGACTACACAGTGAGTGAACCTGCTAACTACAAGGGGGAACACTTCCTTGTTATTAATCGGCGCGCTACTACGCAGTAGCGCGCCGATTATAGCAATATTATTTACAGTTGGGTCCCATAGGGATTAATGGGAGGGGTGGGTTATAAATGACTTAGAAGGGGCATTGAGAACAAGGTCTCAGTGTTTGCTGATGACACTAAAAGCAGAGCTTTGGAAACTTCAAATGATGTGCAAGTGCTGCAAGCTGACCTAGATAGATTAGCAAAATGGGCAGCAGAATGGCAGATGAGATTCAATGTTGATAAAGTAAGGTGGTGATGCATTTAGGATTTAATAATCCCTGTGCCAAACACCATAAATAATCTGTGTTAAGTGCATTGTAATGGAAAAAGATTTGGGGTTCTGGTAGTAAACAGACTTAGCTATAGCAAACAATGCCAGGTAGCAACGGCTAGAGCTAGCAAGATATTGTCTTGTATAAAGAGGGGAATAGATTCAAGAGACAAGTTAGGGCTGTTTACATTGAGGAGAAGTGACGCTGCGGGGGACATGATAACTTATACGCTTGTGAAGGTTTCTATCATCCAGGTCATGGTATATCTGTTGTATTCAATTAGATCAATGGACTTAAAATAGTTCTTGATGACGTTCGCTAGTCATCCGACGGCTTTCTCAATCAGAATGACTTGTACAAGGAATCTGTGGCAATTATGTACCCTGGAAAAATCCCAATTGCATATCACGCACAGGTGTTAAGGGTGTTGATTAGATAGTGGCGAGAGGTGTTATAGGAACGCCCAGAGTAAGGTGTTAAAAACAGCATGTGTACATGGCAGACAGATGAGTGTGTCCTTGCTGTCTTTTCATATTGCGTACAAGTTTGAGGGTTTTCTCCCCAAAATCATTAGAATATGCTGTGAAGGTTTCATTCATCCAGGTCATGGTTATATGTTGTATTCAATTAGATCAACTGATATTGAAATGTAGTTCTTGAAGACGTTTCGCTAGTCATCGACTGGCTTTCTCAATTCAGAATGACTGTACAAGAATCGTGGCAATTATGTACCCTGGAAAATCCCAATTAGCATATCACAGCCAGGTGGTTAAGGGGTGTGTGATTAGATAGTGGCTAAAGGTGTTATGGAACGCCAAGAGTAAGGTGTTAATAAAACAGCATATTGTGGCTATGGGATCTCCAGTTTCACTATTGTGGCCAACCTTTACATGGAGGAGGTAGAAACACAGGCGCTTAATACCTTTAAGGCATAGCACCCAGCCACTGGTTCAGATTGTTGATGACACCTGGGTTAAAATCCACCAGAAGGAGTAAAGCTTTCACAGAACACATTAATCGGGTGGACCAAACATTAAATTCACAAGGGAAGAGGTACAAAACAACAAACTGGCTTTCTTGGACTGCTTGGTAGAAGTTAAGGAAAATGGTAAACTGGGAAGTAGAGGTTTACAGAAAACCAAACACACCCGATCAGTATTTAATGTTTGACTCCCACCACCTTTAGATCACAAGCTGGGGGTCATCAGAACCCTGCAACACAGAGCCGAGAACATCCCCACTAGCACAGAGGCAAAGGCTAAAGAAATGAAACATCTAGAGGAGCCCTAAAACTTGTGGATATCCAGACTGGGCCTTTGTCAAAAGAAGTAGAAGGAAAGAAAAGAACATGAATACCAACAGTGAAGGGGAAAGCAAAGACAGGAGGAAGAACATGGTCATCCCCATGTAGCAGGGGTTCCGAGAATTAAGAAGATTTTCAAAAAAATCGTATCCCTGTCTGCTTTAAACCGAACAACACACTGAGGCAGCAATTGGTACATCCGAAAGACCCATACCAAAACACAAGAAAAGCGACATCATATATGCAGGCAGTGCAGTGAAGAAATGCTCTGATTTGTATGTGGGGAGACCAAACAGCAACTGCATACAAAGTATTGGACCCAGCACAGAAGAGCCAATTCCTCGGGTCAGGACTCAGCCGTGTATCTGCATCTTAAGGATAAAGGACATACCTTTGAAGATTGTAAGTTAACTACTGGAGAAGGAACGTGACTGGTTCAAGAGGGTGTTAAGGAGGCCATTTATTTGAAAATAAAAGAAACCAAGCCTAAATAGAGGTGGGGGGGTTCGACACATCTGTTGCCATGTACAATGCTGTTTTTACACCTTACTCTGGGCGTTCCTTAACACCTCTTAGCCACTATCTAATCACACCCTTAACACCTGGCTGTGATATGCTAATTGGGATTTTCCAGGGTACATAATTGCCACAGATTCTTGTACAAGTCATTCTGAATTGAGAAAAGCAGTCGGATGACTAGCGAAACGTCTTCAAGAACTACATTTCAAGTCCAGTTGATCTAATTGAATACAACAGAGATAACCTTATACAAATATATTAATGGGCCATACAATGAACTTTCTGGTGCATTGTTTACTAACAGGTCATATCAGAGGACTCGTGGACATCCTTTAAGGTTGGAAGAAAAGAAGTTTCATCTTCAGGTTAGGAAAGGTTTCTTTACAGTGAGGACGGTGATGAAACTGTGGAACTGTCTTCCAGCAGATTTGGTAATGGCAAGTTCATGAATAGCTTTAAAAAAAGGCCTAGTAAGTTCTAAAACTAAAAAATATTGACAATTACTGGTATTAATTTATATAGATCTGGTTGATCTAGGGATACTTTCAGATGCCGTTGGGAGTCAGGAAGGATTTTTCCCCTTTTTAGCTGGTTTTTTTGTCTTCCTCTGATCAAAGTTAGGTGAGGGTTAAAAAAAAAAAAAAAGAGGGTGAATAGGTTGGACTTGATGGACGTATGTCTTATTCAACCTTAATTACTGTTACTATGTTGCTTCTACCTTTTTTTAATGAAAGTTTTCTACCAATAAGAAGGCTAATGAAGTGTGGAGACATAAAGAAATGAACAGTTGTAGATTGGATTTCCATATATGTAGGTCTGCTTTTTCCAATAAAGTGTGGCCATTCAATGCTACTAATAATGTCGCATGAGGTATAAAAGATTCAAGTGCACTTTGGTTAACCGAGGATATGGTACAAAATTAAGGTTAATATTAATAAATCTCCGCACCGGAAAAAAAATACATCCTCGGGTACTTAGGGAGCTAAGTGCAGTTTTATCTAGGCCATTGTTTCTTATTTTTGCAGATTCCCTCAGTCCGGAGTGGTGCCTCTTGATCGGAAAAAGGCTGATGTTATTCCAATATTCAAAAAGGGTAGTCGTTTAAAGCCTGGAATTACAGGCCTGTGAGTTTAACTTCAGTGGTGGGGAAGAGATACTGGAAAGTTTAAACAGGGAACATATTCTAGAGTATGTTTCAAGGACTGACATTATAAGTAGTAACCAGCATTAAATTAGGAGGAATAGATGTTGACAAACTAACTTGCTTGGCTTTTATGAGGAAGCAGAAATTTAGACTCTGGCATAGCAGAAATGTAGTATACTTGAATTTGCAAAGCTTTTGATACAGTCCCCCATAGGCGACTAATGTATAAGCTAAGGTCTGTTGGTCTGGGGAGGCATATTTGTACATGGACATAAAATGGTTAATGAATAGGATGCAGGAGTAGTTCTAATGGGGCTTCATCATTATGGACTAAAGTGGGGTGCCACAGGGATCTGTGTTGAGGCCGCTTCTATTTAATCTATTTATTAATGATTTGGAGTGGGTAGGTATGTCAGCAAGGTTTCGTGTTTTGTGATGACACAAAACTTTGTCGACCATTAAAAACTTCAGAGGATGTGCAATCGTCATCCCTAAGACTTGAAGAAAAAAGGTTTAGGCTTCAAGTTCGGAACGGGTTTGTAACTGTCTTCCAGCGGACGTGTTATTGCAGTTCACTGGTCAGTTTAAAAAAAAGTGGATGAGTTTCTGCAAACAGGGAATGTTGCAAGTTACTGTATGATACATAAAGTAGAGTTGATCCAGGGAAATTTCCGATTGCTACTTGGAGTCAGGAAGGAATTTTTTTCCCCTTTATAAATTCAGTGGTTTTTTTTGCCTTCCTCGGATCAAGAGTTAGACAGGAAATGAAATATTGCTAGATGGGTTGGACTTGATGGACGTATGTCTTTATTCATCCTCAAATGCTATACATACTATACTATGTGGTGCACTTTAAAAGGGAAGGATCTGAATGTTGGTCACTGCCTGAGGAAGCTTTTTGAGTGAAACGCGTCACGGTGACATCATCATCCGGCACCCGGAACTACACTTGATACTGGTATCTTGTAACGTATACCTTTGTGGAGCGAGTGAGAAATCCGATATTATGGCTACATATAATATTTACCTGTTTCCCAAAAAAGACGTCCATGGATATGGAATTTGCAAAAGGTCTGGGGGGATTCGAGGAATACGGACTTAGCCTCTCCTGCTCCTTTAGTGAACTGGTGATGTATACACTGGTTATGCTAAGCATGAAGTTACTTGTATGCATACACCTGCTATTTTATCCACATATATATCATATATGGAGGAACTAAAAACATTACTGCCACTTTATGTCTCCCTTTTGAAATCCTATCTAATCCTTCTTGGACTTCCTGGGCTTTACTTGGAGTATTTACATTGAACTTTTGTTTTATAGCATATTTATGTATATCTATGGCTCTTTGAAGCCAACATAGGCTATGTTGTACTGGCAACAACATGGAAGCCTCATTTGTTACAGAATCTATTACTTATATCTACTAAATGCAGCTAGAGAAGAATCTTTCAATGTATAGGTGTTCTGGGGGAGAAAAGTTTTTACATTAGGATTTAAAAAATTAAGTTTATCTCCTTTAATTTGTACATACAATTGACAGGGAAAAAAAGAACAAGGTATAATAAGTCTTTGAAGGTAATAGTGAGATATAAGGTGATGGGGGAAAGGGTATACATGCCCACAAGTTAGCTCTCTGAGAATTTCTGTATATATAATCTCAAAAAAACATATATGTAGATAAATGGGTTGAGAAAAAATATTCAAGCACAAATGTGACAATAACATTGAAATATTAAGCATTAGCCGAATGGTCATGCACACCAGACCAGGAGCGTAACTACCAGGGAGGCGGCCCTGCAACAGGGGGGTCTGGGGGATCTTCTTACATTCTCTATGACAGATACAGCCTCTACCCAGAAAACCTCTGTAGATGAAGCAAGAAAGGTGGACCGATCACAGTTTTGCTGGCAGGCCCAATAACTCCTTGTTACGCCACTGCCCAGGCCCTTCGCAAAGTGCATACCCAGTAATAAAAATAAGTCTTCGTGTAAAGTCAACTCACCGTGTCTTAAGGTTGGCCTTGGTGCGGCAACGCCTGATGAGCTGCCTGGTTTCAATTACAGAAAATCCTATAGAGCACACTTCTTCAGATACAAAACGGAGGATTTACAGCGTCATCCACACTGTCAAAAGGCAGAACGAGCTTGACGCATTTCTGCATCCTGCACTTACTCATCGTCTGGACTGGATGTATTTCACCAGGTCCAGGAAACACCACCGTATTTTATACTGTGGCCGGTTTTTTAGAATTGTATTCAAATTGTAATTCCTATCACAATTTTTCTGCAAGTTCAAAATTATTAATAAATACATTTTTCTCATTTCTAAATGTGTAATAAAATAAACAGAAAAGAAAATGTTTCTAAAGGCAAAAGGCAATCAAATTGAATTAATTTTCCTGATTTGTACTGCTGGATATATTTGTAAAAATTAATTTAAAAGTAAGGGTACATTCAACACAGTTAATATTTATACAAAAACGTTGTGAGCTCTCTACCTTTTATGACAATATATAACAGAAGACATGTCTGAAGATAAAATTAATATCTTGCACAAAAAGGCAAGTGGGTTTTCCAATACAAGCTGTAAAATTTTGCATGTGTTCTTAAAGGGCATGTCCACTCCAAAAATCATTTTCTAAACTGCATACCTTACTGACCCTCGTCGCATGGTCCAAAAAAATCAACAAAAAAAACATTTTCCGTATTGGCTGAGGAGACTAGCTTGTGGTCAAATACTGATTCCATGCTTTCTGGAAGGAGGGGGAGGGGGGAGAGTGACTCACTGATACGAGCATGCATTACATGCTAAAGGAGTTCTGCTTAGGCTACAGAGGTCAGGGTAGGTTCTTGTTACTTTTTAAAGGGCAACTTTTTTGTAAGATATATTGTTTTATATATTGCCCTTTAATCTGCAGCCAATAGGATGTTATCAGTTGCAGACCAGTAAAAGGGTAACATCTGATTGGTTGCTGTATATTAAGAGGTGTGGCAAAATTTTTACATAATTATTTAATGAGCCTCAAGCATGTTCCCTCTAAGCTGCGTGATCATACACAACTCTGCACACACAGGTTAAAATATTGCGCACACACAAATCTGCTGGAATAAGCATGTCTGTATTTCATTCATTTTGGTGCACAAAGAAAAATACACAATTTGAGAAAAGATTTAAAATTAGAGTAAGCAATTCACAGAGCAAAAAGGTCAGTGTCTCAGAGTACTAGTCATGTTATAAAAATATTAGGAAGAATTGAGCCTCATAATACAAATAATGCAGTATATTAAAGGGTTGTATGGTCAAATTTATACATTGCTCCAATCCAGACATAAAAAAAGGTTAGTGTATGCTGCCGTATTTCCACTTCCTCGTGACTAAGAGTTTGCCAACAGTCTTGATTTACTGCAGAGCTCCTCACGCCCTCCCCTTTGGTCATTCCCCCTTCACAGGCTGTGAACCAGGCCTGTGGAAACAAGCCGCTCATGCATATTAATCCTCCTACATATTACTCTAACCTTTTGTAAACAAAAAAACTCTGGAGAAATTGCTACATAAGCAGTGTGAGGGGGGTGATTTAGGAGAGACCCAAGTCCGGCCTTATCACCGCAGCACGATCTCCCTTTGACAGGCAACAAATGGGTGAAAGCATAAAAGCTTCCCTTACTTTTGTTTTTAAACACAGTATTTGCCAAGCATTTAGTGGCAAGAAAGTAAAAATTGTGTAAGCCTACACACTACACCGGCATGCTGTAGGAAATCTGATTGACAGCTCAAGCAGGAGTGGTGTATTGAAATCTTAACTTATTTTAACTTGTATATCTTGGGACGAGGGAGGACACAGAAGAAAATAAAGATATCTAGGGATTGGGGGGAATAATAGAACACATAGACAGTAAAAAAAATACATTTCCCACAATAGATGCCCTTAAATAAGGACAAGCAAACATTGGCAGCAAAACTGTTGCAGTTGGGTTTCCATACTAAATTCCTTCTGAAACTGTCACTGTTGCTGTTTCTTATAGTGGGGCTTAGTAGTTGGTAAGATGTGCATGCTGTACCAGGTGGTTGCAGGGTGGTCGTGTATAGTGTACATTTGTGGCTACGCAGTGTCACTGGCCACCAATAAAATACCTATTTGAAGGACAGAATAGGTTTTCAGTGGATGCCCTTATGTGACGCCAGTGTTCTTCCCCAGAATTTTATGTCAGCTGGGAAAATAAAAAAGTAGCCGGGTAGGGCAGAACAGGGGAATTTGGTGAAATCTGAGATGTTTACCTCTTCCAATGCCAGCAGTTTGCAAGAAGTATTGCATAAACACTTCAGTGCCAGCATTTCCCAGAAAATTGCCATATTAACAATATCACGTGCCAGAGAAAAATATTACCTTAACTCTTTCCGCTGAACAGTATGTACCTGCTTACCATTGAATTGTTCGCCCCTCATCTACTCTAAGTTCAAATTGGAGAGTTGGGTAGGAATGAAGAAAGGGGCAGGGATAGGGATCTCATGGCTGCTAGTCACAAAAGTAAAAGGCAGCTTTACTTGCTGATAGAACTGCTCTCCTCAGTACTTTTAGCTGAGCTCATCTCCCCTCTTCCTTCACCATCACCACATTCATTGTTGCTAGTAGAGTGTGCTGAGTTCAGGCTCTCTACTCAATACAATGTTGCAAATTAAATATGAACAAGGAGAGCAGTTCTAAAAACAGCAATTAAAAGCCAGTGGGGTGGGTATAGATATATATATATATTATAATATATATATTCACACACACACACACACACACACCACACACACACACACACACAGTAATTGCTAAATCCAGCTACTAATGGTTTTACTAATTTCTTTATCTACTCATCAATTCCCAAACTGTATGGGAAGTTTGGGAAGTTAAGTAAAATTTCATGCAGACTATAATGAATAGCCAAAGAAAAGCATAATGGTATGCTGATGCAATTGTTTGGCGGACATGTCAGTTGAAAGTATCAACTGAGAAGAAAAACATAGATATGTACTAACCAGTTGTGTGTGAGAGATAAAGTGCTTAGATTGTAAGCTATTGGAGCAGAGACAGGCTTTAAAGAGCAACTGTATCATCCACCCCCCCCCACACACAAGGTCGGATTTACACCTCAGGAGCTGTAGGCCCAAAGAGCCTAGCGCCCTTAGCCCCCCCACCCGTAAACAACAGACCACACCCCTAAACCACACCCATTGTCTTTTTTTGGGAAAGAAAATAGACTTTAAAGGGGTTGGATTGTGGGAGGAGATTGACAGCTCTCCAACTCAGGCGCCCTAGGCACGTGCCTACTGTGCCTTAATGGTAAATCCGGCCCAGCACACACAATAAAAAGTACACAGGGCAAGGACCTAAAATAGAATCCATCAGAATACAAAGAGATTTTTACTGTGTTTTCAAATAGAATGATAGACTGATCTGAGAAAAAAAACTATGATTAGGCAAGGCGGGAAAGTATTCAGTCAACCCCATCTTCCAGTTATCATCTTGTACTTTACAAACTGAAATCTAAGGAAGATTATCAGTGCAAGATGGGAAAGTACAATCAGTTCTCTCAATTAGATTTATGATCCTTTCTGATGATCATAAATGATTAGTGTTGGGGCTGGTTTGCTCTGCTCTGCTTGTGTCCAGGGCCTGACCAATCAAAAGACATTCTCCAAGTTTCATACTCAATGTGGGGCCACTGAGTTAGGGCTGGTGATAGATTGACAAGGATCTATGGTAAGCATTTTAGGTCCTCACCATGGGTACTTTTATTAGGTTTATTAGAGGGAGGAGGTTTATTTAGTAGGAACACTTAAATAAATGTAAAGCACTGGGTAAATAAGAAATAAAAGCAATACAATTGTAGAAAATTTATATCACCAGCAAAGCCCCGAGTATACAGAATTATCCCCGCGACGCCCCCCTCTCCGTGTGCAAACACCACCCGCAGCATGCATCTCTCCCCGAAGCGCTCCTCCCACCCTCAGCAGATTTCCCAAACCCACTGTGGGCATTGGCTAGAAGATGTCACATGGCAGCTGAGCAAGTGGGTCCAGCTTCGATGCATTCGACAACTTCTTTTAATATACAGGATGAGCCTGCTGAAAAATCGCACAGTAGGTATAATAAATCTAAATCGTATATATATTTTGCAATTTACAAGGGAGTTTACATTTGTATTTTGGCCAGCACAATTAGGGTAACATTATTTTTGTTTACTCTTTACAGTTTTTACCACAGAACATATTTCATGAGTATTTTACCTTTTAAAAAAAAAAAAGCTGTAAAACATCAAAAGACTAGAAAAACAGAAAATGGCAAACTGGTTTGTCAGAGAAAGACATATCGAAAAAACGTTTCTAGTCTTTAAGCAGGAAAAGATAAATAATGAATGTGCAAGTCGAACAGTGATGGGTTAAATTTTTTCATCAAAATGAGAAGTCAGCCATTGTAAGCAATTTATTTCCTTAGTTGAGACAAAAGCAACAGTGAGTGTTGAATAAAAATAATGTCAAAATGTCAAAACCTAAAATTAGTTTTGATTTTAAAAAGCAGTTGACAAATTCAAGGGTAAATAGATGTCTAGGGTTTATCTCATTTACATGGGAATGTTTTCTAAAGGTTTTCCTGGTTATTTCATTTTAGGTTCTTTTAACCTGTCCGTGAGGATCAAAATATTTTTTTAAAAATTGTAATCCAAAAAAAATAATGTACAGAGTTGATTAAAATGAACCTACCAATTTACATGTTTGCTTCATAAAATATATGAGAGAAAAAATTTTTTAAGCCTCTGGGAAACACATCACTCAAACACTGTCTGGAACACTGCTCATAATTCTATATTAGTGCAATAACAGCAGAATAGTATTTTGCTTAAAAATCAACAAGTTGTTTTTTTTTTTAACTTGAATGTAACATTTATCCTATACTTCTGGTCTGTAAAAGCTGAAAAAAGTTTTTGATCCTAAATTGTAATTGGGCGTTCTCAGAGCTTGTGGATTCATTTTAATCAACACTGTTTAATTTTAATTTGAGGGTAAATATGACATATAAAACACATATAATGATGGCAGGAAATTCATCTAAAGATTAATTATTAACCATATAAGTCACAGCTGATGAATTTGTCATATCAGACTCTGTTTTTCTTCAGCACCCTGATATAAGTGAGCACTGGAAATTAAAGGAGAGGATTTATCCTCAAGGATAACATTTTGAATTGGAATTTGATTCCTATGCTAAACTTGTGAAGACAAGGTACCTTTTATAAACTCGTGCAAGGTTTGCATAATGTAAGAGCTGAATCCTCACCCATTCTCAGTGGAAAAGATAGGAATCACTGTGCCCCCCAGCAAAACAATGATGGGGCCCCATCAGTGCTTCACCCACAGTGGTTTCTAGGAGGAGGGCTAATCTGTCATAGGAAAAATAAGAAAATGGGCCCCTTGGCTCTTGGGCCCCTTTGTGGTTGCTCCACTTGCTCCCCTGGTAGTTATGTCCCTGCCTATTATTTAAAGGGCATGTCCACCCCCAAAACTATTTTTTTTGTAGTGTAGGGAACGCTATCCTGTGTACTTTTGCCATATACTTTCATTATTTTTTTGAAAACAGTTATCAAGTTATTTTCCTTTTTGTGTTTCTTATGGTGTTGTAGCAATTGATTTCTTCCTCCTATAGTGAGCAGTGTTCTGTAGTCTATGGAAATATGTCCACCAATCAGAAGGGTTGTGCATAATAGTGAAAATAGCCCTCTTCCATTTATAATTAAACCTGCAGAATCTGAGCAACTGATTTGCAAGTGCAAAGATTTTACATTAACCCATTCCCTACTTCTCTATTCATTAGACTACATGATCTGATATTGTTCAACTTTTGAATGGAATTTAGGCATTTCCTTGCTTGAAATGGGTGCTAATCGCTGCTGTTGCTCTATAGTAAGACACCAACATTTGTTACAAGCAGGGCGCATTTATACAGACCGGTTGCTTTTACAATTGAATTTATTGCTGCATGTGTTTCTTGAATCCCTTTCATTACCATGTTGCTCTCAAGACTGGTTTACTGGTTTGCAATCATCTCCTCTTTCTATACGGAGATTATTTCTGGTGAAATGTTTGGAACCAGATATTCCAATACATCAATAGCTCTGTTACTCAGATCTCCTGGTAGAATATTTAGTTGGGACAGCAAACCAAATCTTTGCTGAAATTTTTTTTTTTTTTACTTAGATACAGAAATCCAAAGATGAGGATTGTTGAACACTACACAGTGAGGCCAGTAGTAGGTTAAATTTTAGTTTTGGGGGTGGAAATGCCCTTTAGACATGATGCATATTTTAACTTAAGTAACAAGCAATGTTGTTTGAAATACATTGTTTTCATATTATCCTTGGAATAACACATGTAATGTGTAGAGTCCAGGAAGGAACTCTAGGAGCTTGTGTACAGCACTAGTATTAAAGCATGTATGAGTTATATAATATGAGTGTGCTTCTTTTGTCTATATGAAATATGATACTTGCAACTATAAAACCTATTTAGAACGATACAGATGCTGTGAATGACTGGGAAAAAAGTTTTCAATGTATAGTAAGTAAAGATGTCCAGAACTTCGCAAAATCGGTCCGCTCGAGGATCTGCGAATTTTCGGAAAAAATTCGAAAATCGCGAGCGGACCCGTTTAAAATGAAATAAATACTCTCAAAATTACGAGATTTCGAGGATTTTCGAAAATTTTCGAAAATACGGAAAATCTCGTAATTTCGAAAATTTTCGAAAACGGAATTTTCGAAAATACGAGTAATCCTCATAATTTCTAAAATTTTCGAAAATACGTATTTACGAAAAAGAGACATCCTCGTAATTTTGAAATTTTCGAAAAATACGTGAAATCCGCGGTTCGGAAGTTGGAAAAATCCGCCGTTCGCGAACAGGAAAAATCCACGGCGGATCCGGGTTCGGATCCGCGAATCGGCCTCCCTAATAGTAAGGTGTGCATAAAATATTCATAGCACATTGTGTTATGTTGTGTGCTGTGATTTGGATTGTTCTATAATTTGGATGAGATGCAGCTGTGTGTAGCTGTAAAGAATACATACAAACGCATCTCCCTTTTTTAAAATAACCTTTACGTAACAACAACCCTTCATAAGAATGATGATGCCTATGAGCCCCTACAAACTCTGCTTTTTTCGTTTTTATCTTTTGTCTTTTCGATTGTTTTGAAAATGATCTACTTTACATAGTATCTAATAACAAGCTAGTTTTACGTTCTGCTAATTGGTGATTTCCACGCTGAACAGCCATAAAAAGTAAATGAATTGATAATGTAAACTGGTAATTGGGATGTTTGTGTCATTACATTTTAATGCTAATATTATGGCACTCTCTCTTCATTACAAAACTATTGTAGCTGAATTTTACAACAATGCTATTAATATGAGGGGAGCAGGGTTGGTGTCAATGCACTTTAAATTCATCAGAGATAGAGAGCATAATGAAACAGGTGAAGCAGGTTTCATTCTCTTCTATTCACTCAGCCCTCTGTATGTAGTGGATTGGGAACCAGGCTTTGAAATCAATCCTTAGCAGAGAAAAAATGCTGGCTCTCAAATTATTTTTAAATATTTATATTTTAAAATATTCTTAAAAGATAATTATGTTATCTACACCCCGCTCCTTCATCCGGAGTACCAGGGTAAGGAACCAACTGCACTTCTTAAGTCTAGCTTTATTAACCTACTACTCTACTGTATAGAGCAGTACAGAGATAACTGTTCGCCCTTTCACTCGGGCTTCCTCATGGGGCAATAGAAACCAATATTATCGTGTAACATGAAACACTACAGCAGAAAGCAGCTCTAACTCCTCCCCTCTGCCTGACCTCCCCCTAACTGTTGGCACGAGTCTGGGGGGGCTTGGGGGGCAGGTATCTCCAGTCTACTTTCGAGATGACTTTCCTATGCCATTATTATGGCCATGGAACCTACGGGTCCAAAGATCTTCCTGAACGCGTCGATCCGACATCCTCCTTGGACTTTGGTAGGTGCGGGCATCCTCCTGCTTGGTAGTGGCGTCGCAGGTTAATGACGTTTGCTGTTTCTGGTTTCTCGATTGGTCTTGCACCATGCCCTTTAAACTTCTGACTCGTTCTGGCCATTCTTTGACCATTTTTGATCTCCTGTTGCCAACCCGGGCATTTGACTGCTGTTTGCCGCAGCCCCGCACAACAACTGTACCTTGAAATCTGCTAATTCGCCGCTAGCCCAACCACGTCTGTTTTGACAACACGAGAGCAGCAAATGTCTCACCTCTACATCATATTTACGCTTGCCCCGTCGAGTGGTTACCAGGAATGGAAAGTCATTTCTGGTCGGTTAAAGGAGGAAAATTTATATAAAGTAAATAGACAGAGAAAACACAACACATACCACACACTTAAGTGACACTTCCATGGGAGAACGAAAATTACGAGTACAGAGGCACCACCAGTGTATCAGAATTTCCGTAGAAAAAGGATGGCTCTCTGCACCCCTGTATAGATTACGAAGCTCTTAACATCACACAGTCAACAATAGGTATCCTTCCTATCTTAGAATTGTTCCAAGCGACTAAGGTCGGCTAAGGTCTCACAATAAAGATCTCAGAGGGGCCTACAATTTAATCAGAATAAGAAAAGGAGATGAATGGAAGACGGGCTTTTCGCTCCGTATGGTCACTTTGAATATTTGGTCATTCCTTCAGCTTATGCAATGCCCCCGCTACGTTCCAGCTTGTGTAATGACAGTTTTTGTGATTTTTTGTAGACGATTTTCTCTCAGTGTATTGGATGAAATATTAATCTTCTCTTCTAACTCTGGAGGAACATGCATCCAAGTCAAAAAGGTATGTCTCATGTCAGAGCCCATGGATTATATGCCAAAAATTGGAAAAGTGAGAATTTGAAAAGAATTCCACTCCCTTTTTAGGCTCATTATTTCTTCACAGGCAATAACAATCGATCTTCAGAAAGTTTTGCTATTGCAGAAAACTTACCCATCTACTGTAAGCAAAGTTAAACAAAATCATTGGGTGCGCAAATTTTTATAGCAGGTTCATTAAGAAGTTTTCTACCATCATTCTTCCTTTAACTTTTTTTAACAGAGGCTCACACTTGTTTTTTTGGACCAAGATGCTTCAGCTGGCTTTTTTGAACAATTAAAGAGTGCATTTATTTTGCTCCTGTCTTGGTTCCTCGGACCATCTCTTCCTTGTTTAGAAGTGGACTGAACAAAGCATCACTAAGCCTAAAAAATGTTTTAAGTATATTAATAGTATTAATAGTAAGAAGATGAGGACTGAGAATGTGGCACCATTAATTAATGGGGATAAGTTAGTTACGGAGGATGGCGATAAAGCAAATGTCTTGAATATATTTTTTCCCTCTGTATAGATATACAGATATCATAGAGTATAGTAGCAATAATGGATTCAAGTGCACTTTGGTTAACCAAGGATATGGTACAGAAAGAACTAAATAAGGTTAATATTAATAAATCTCCTGGACTGGATAAAATACATCCTCGGGTACTTAGGGAGCTAAGTTCAGTTTTATCTAGGCCATTGTTTCTTATTTTTGCAGATTCCCTCATGTCCGGTGGTGTGCCTCTGGAAAGGAAAAAGGCTGATGTTATTCCAATATTCAAAAAGGGTAGTCGTTCACAGTCGGGTAATTACAGGCCTGTAAGTTTAACTTCAGTGGTGGGGAAGATCCTGGAAAGTTTAATAAGGGAACATGTTCTAGAGTATGTTTCAAGGACTGACATTATAAGTAGTAACCAGCATGGATTTAGGAGGAATAGAGGAAGTAAGTAGAAATTTAGACTCTGGCATAGCAGTAGATGTAGTTTACTTGGATTTTGCAAAGGCTTTTTATACAGTCACCCATAGGTGACTAATGTATAAGCTAAGGTCTGTTGTTCTGGGGAGTCACATTTGTACATGGATAGAAAATTGGTTAATGAATAGGATACAGAGAGTAGTTGTAAATAGGGCTTCATCATTATGGACTAAAGTGCTAAGTGTGGTGCCACAGGGTTCTGTGTTGGGGCCGCTTCTATTCAATCTATTTATTAATGATTTGAAAGTGGGTATTGTCAGCAAGGTTTCTGTGTTTGCTGACGACACAAAACTTTGTCGACCATTAAAAACTTCAGAGGATGTGCAATTGTTGCAGGGGGATCTAGATAGATTGTCACATTGGGCTGCTAATTCGCAGATGAGATTCAATGTTGATAAATGTAAGGTGATGCATTTTGGACTTAAAAATCCATGTTGGAAAGGGATCTTGGAGTTTTGGTGGATAACAAACTTAAATGTAGCAAGCAGTGCCAGGCGGCAACAGCCAGAGCCAGCATGGTATTGTCTTGTATAAAGAGAGGTATGGATTCAAGGGAGGAAAATGTAATTCTCCCTCTTTACAAAGCATTGGTAAGGCCTCATTTGGAATATGCAGTGCAATTTTGGAATCCTGTGTACAAAAAGGACATCTTTGAAATGGAAAGGGTTCAGAGAAGGGCAACTAAATTAATAAGGGGATTGGGGGCGCTTAAATATGAAGAGAGACTGGAAAAGTTACAATTGTGTACGATGGAGAAAAGGCGCTTGCGTGGGGATATGATTACTGTGTATAAATACATTAACGGGCCATACAATAAACTTTAAACTGTTTTTTTTTTTTGCCTTCCTCTGGATTAACAGTTAGGCAGGTAATGAGGGTATTGCTAGATGGGTTGGACTGGATGGACCTATGTCTTTAATTAACCTCAAATACTATAAACTATATTTTATCTGGAAATACAAACAACGTTTGATAGGATCCTATAGAACATATAGATTAGCACACATAGAACACTTATGTGCTTACTTCTATAATCAAGGTGGCACAGGTGCAACACAGCCCCGGGCCCTTCGTGGAATAACAGGTAAGAAACCGTCCCACTGCACCATTAATGGAGACTCCAGTTAAACCAGTACATAGGGCGGAATAGAAGAAAGCAAGCTAGCACTCACCGCTTCTGTCTCTTGGTCCGGGTGCGAGATTGCCCCGAACCCTCCGTTAAAGGTTCTTATCCAGATAAAACAATGTGAAGAGCAATCAATCCATCAGACAAGGATCCACACGTACGCTTATAGGTAATAAGAAATAACTGAACCTAGGCGGTTCACCTTGTAAGCCATTACGGGCTTGTGTACTGTGCCTTTGCAATAAATTTAGTTATTACCTATTAGCGTACGTGTGGATCCTTGTCTGATGGATTGATTGCTCTTCACTTTGTTTTATCTCTATATTTTATCTGGTCCAGGCTTTATTAATATTAACCTTATTTAGATGTTTCTGTACCATATCCTCAGTTAACGCAAGTGCAATTACATCCTTTATACCATTATTGCTACTATACTCTAAGCTATCTGTACTTGGATCTTCTTTAGTGTAAATAGAAGGAAAAAAAGTGGTTCAAGACATTTGCTTTTTCATCATGCTCTGTTACTATCTTTTCCCCATTTTTCCAATGCTCATCTTCTTTTTTAATATATTTACTATCAGGGAGATTCAATAAAAGTTCTTATCGTTTAAAATGGTGCTAATTTTTCCCCAACCAATCAGAACTTATGTAACATTTGAAAGCTAACATCTGATTGGTTGGGGCAAAATTAGCACCATTTTAAACAACTTTTATTGAATAACCCCCTATGTGTTTTAATTAATTAATTAATGACTAAAAAAAGAAAAGGTGTGTTAAAAGTTTCACCTGTATTTTCTTTGCCCCAGGGGGTCTAAACCAAAAATGTAGTTAATATGCAAATCTTAGAAAGGGTATGGTGTCATCACTTGTGTCACTTATTATTTTTGTTATATATGGGGGTGATATTGTGATATGTATTTTTTTATGTCATGTTCAAATACTTTATATTTACTTTGTAATATGTTATCAATATAGCTGCTTGTGCTTTAGAAAGGGACAGAGTATGGAAACCAGGCATGCTATCTCTCTAAGGAGTGCATAGAGAGAGCTAGATTTATAGATGGAGCACTGGTCTGGATTTCAATTTCAGCTTTATTCAAGGCACCATATAGAATACATTCTTTAGTCCTTTAACATTTTAAGAGTTAAAAATGTTACTTTTAAAAAAATAAAACCCACAAACAATTTACTATCACACACTTACTCTCTTGGTGTTTTAGGTATATTTCGTAACAAAAGGGGGATGCAGTAACACAACATTTGCAAATGTGAAAAGCATCCAATTATTTTTCAGTTAATGCAAATGTATTTCTGTATTTGTTATCCTCTCTGCCGGAATATGTAAACTGCAGGAGATGTGCTAACGCAATTCAGCACGTTGTTAACAAGGATGAGTCAAATCAACAGCTAACAATATAAAGATTGCGAGCACTTACAAACATCTTGAAAATGAAACACCAGTTTTTTCATTTACTCACAGACAAGTTTACCAATGTTTTGGAAATGAGCTAAAGGCAGTTTAAAAGGTAAATAAATCATTTTAAAAAGTCTGCTGCAGATAGAATTGTCTGCAGTCTGGTAGACATTCTGAGAGCAAAAACAGGTCATTCAAATAGAAATAATAACACAACTATGCATGGATACAGTGGATATAAAAACTATACACATCCCTTAAACTAATACTTTGTTGAAGCACTTGTTGACTTTATTACAGCTCTTGGTAGTTTTGGTTAAGAGTCTATCAGTTTGGTATATCAGGACTTGGCAAGTTTTGCCTACTATTTATAAAAATATCAGGAGAAATGTTCCCTAATGCATGGGTACCATAAACACCTTATTTAAACTTGTAGAACTATAGCAGTATACCAATTCAGTAATACAAATATAACACCAAGTACATTTTGAACCTGTGCACACTCTGAAATATATTGGACATTATAAAACTCTATTACTTAAGGTTTTTTTGTATTGTCAGAGACATTCAAACTTGTGCAATAGATACATTTATTATGGAAGCACTTGGTTGCCTGTACTGCTGGTTAGTACATGCAATTTGCCCAAAGTAATGGCTGATACATGCAAGTTGCCCAAAGTAGTGACTGATACATGCAAGTTTTCCAAAGCAATTACTGGTACATGCAAGTTGCCCACAGTAGTGACTGGTATATGCAAGTTGCCTACAGTAGTGACTGGTACATTCAAGTTGCCTACAGTAGTGACTGGTACATGCAAGTTGCCTACAGTAGTGACTGGTACATGCAAGTTGCCAACACTAGTGTTGATACATGGCAAGTTGCTCACAGATGTCTAAATAAAATGTTTGCCATCTGTCAGTTTTACCTTCTGATGCTCCCCACCCGGCTCCATATTGTGATTGCAACCGGATTGCAAAAGAAAAAAAAATGGGGCCAGACGTTTTTTTTTTTGGGATGTCGCATGAACATTGGGAAAGGTTATTGTATCTGCACCTTATGGCAGACCTCATTGGTAGTTTGAAAACGTTTTTATTGTGATTCCAAAAGGTATCATTTATGAATACAAAGGGTTTATGATGCGTTCATTTGTTCCTTCTTAAAATAAGAATTTTAAAGCTAAAGAGAAAAAATGAAACAATAAAGTCATGTTTGGAATGAATATAGTTTGGCAGATTTACACATACCGTTACACGCTTTCTAAATTTGGGTGCATTTTTCAAACTTTTTAATGTGCAATAATTTTAACTATAAAACTGATTTGCTGCTTAATGTGTATGAGCAAAATCATTCTCTATAATATTAGTTAAATATACAGTCATTTTTTTTCTTGCCTGGTGTATTCTCTTCAGCAAAAAAAAAAAAAAGTGAATTAAAAGTATAACATGTCTGTTGGAGCAAGTAAAGAAATATAGAACTCCCCCTAATGCTACCTGCTCCGTGAAAAGATGACTATGGTTGTAAAGCCTAAAAATAGTTTCTGAGCATAAAATGGGGTACAGCCTTCCTCAAAGCTTGCTTATAAACACTCTTCCCTTTAAGAGCTAATAAAATAGATGCTAATTGAAGACATCAACCACTCTATAAATGCCACACTCACCCTTAAAAAAACCCACAGGCATACAGTAATGAATTCAGAGGACAAAGTACGGTAGGATATATCAACATATTTTAAAGAGGTGTTTGTGAAGGTTCTCAATCATCCAGGTCATGGTATATCTGTTGTATTCAGTTAGATCAACTGGACTTAAAAGTTTAGTTCTTGAAGATGTTTTGCTAGTCATCCGACTGGCTTTCTCAATTCAGAATGACTTTTGGAAAATGCAAGGATTTCTGCAAGGCGTTATTGCATTGTGGCTAAGAGGTGTCACAGGAACGCCCAGGGTAAGGTGTCAAAACAGTATTGTACATGGCAGACAGTTGGTGTCGAACCCCTCCACCTCTATTCAGGCTTGGTTTCTTTATTTTCACATAAATGGCCTCCTTGACAAGCATAAAGGACATACCTTTGAACATTGTAATTTTAACATATTGGCAAAGGAACATGACTGGATCAAGAAAGATGTCAAGGATTCCATTTATGTGAAAATAAAGAAACCAAGCCAAGTTGGTGTTGAACCTCTATTCAGGCTTGGTTTCTTTCTTTTCACATAAATGGCCTCCTTGACACCTCTCTTGAACCAGTAATGTTCCTTTGCCAATATGTTAACATTACAATCTTCAAAGGTATGAACTTTTTCCTTGTCAAGGAGGCCATTTATGTGAAAATAAAGAAACCAAGCCTGAATAGAGGGGGGGGGGGGGGTTCAACACCAACTGTCTGCCTGTACAATGCTGTTTTGACAACTTATCCTGGGCATTCCTATAACACCTTGCATTCAAAATGTTTCTAACACCTGGCTGTGATATGCTAATTGGGACTTTCCAGGGTACATAATTGCCAACAAATTCTGAATTGAGAAAGCTAGTCAGATGACTAGCGAAACATCTTCAAGAACTAAATTTTAAGTCCAGTTGATCTAACTGAATGCAACAGATATTTTAAAGAGGCCATTCTATCTAAAATATGTTATTATGAGGGTGGAGTTGTCCTTTAAGTATAATTATTGTCCCCATTCTGGCAGAGTAAGCTGGACCCCCCTCCATGCAAGCAATCAATTGATATCATAGCCAATGGTAGACTGCTGTTTCACCTGCTGTCTCCTCTGCTCATGCTGAAGCTTAAAAAAAGATTAAGGGAGAAGGAAGATACTTTTGACAGAAAGGAACAGAACTTTTTAATACCTGGGTCCAAATGTAATAAATTTGGAAAAATAGCAGTTGGGGTTGTAGAGGTTTTAAGGGTAGACATGCCCTTTTAATAACACATCTAAAACAAAAGTAAAAGAGAATTAACTAAATTCACTAAAAAAGCATTTTTTAGCTGCATTAATGGTGTTATAACTACCACACTACATTACATACAAGTAACCCAGATACACTGGGAATATTTTGCGTACTGTCCTCTGCTCATTAAACAAGCTGTTAATATGCTTAAAGTGCATGTCCACCCCCAAAACTACAATTTAACCCACTACTGGCCCCACTATGTAGTGTAGAAAAATCCTTACCTCACATCCCAGCTCCAAATGGTTGTCCAGTAATCTACCCCTAAAGTATAAAGTCCAAAAAACTGCCCACCAGGAGCTCTGCAGAGTCCATATAGGACTCTGCCTCCTGTCTCTCCTCAGGAAGAATTTTGTCATGCTCAGTACAGACCTCCTCCCTCTCCCTCCCCCAAGCACAAAACCCTTTTCTGTAGTGTAGGGATCCCTCCCCAAACGCCATATTAGTCTGTAAGTCTGTAAGTCTGTACTTACATCACCTCTTTCCCCCTTCGATATGCACAGCCGGAAGCCGCATCCGCGATTGGCTGCCTCTCAGCCAATCACGGACGTGGCTGCCAGTCTGGCCCCCTGCTTGCAGTTTCATGCAAGCAGAGGGCCATGACACATCGATGGGAGAAAGAGGTGATGTAAGTACATATTGGGGGTGTTTTGTGTGAAACTAATATAGCGTTTGGGGTTGGGGGAGGAAGCCCTACACTACAGAAAGAAGTTATAAAAAGGGGTGGACATGCCCTTTAATTATATTTAGGAATCACCAAAAATTCTGAGTGCATTGCTTATGTTGGTGCTCATTTGGGAAATAGTGATCATAATTAGAGATGTCCGAACTTTGCAAAATCCGGTCCGCTCGAGGATCCGCGAATTTTCGAAAAAATTCGAAAATCCGCGAGCGGACCCATTAAAATGAAAAAGTCCCTTGAAATTACTAGAGTTTTCGTATTTCCGAAAATTTTCGAAATTACGGGGTTTCGCGTATTTTCGAAAATGTTCGAAAATACGAGAAAACTAGCATTTTCGAAATTATGTATTTTCGAAAATGCGAGTAATCCTCGTAATTTCGAAAATTTTCGAAAATATGTTTTTATGAAAATAAGAGAAATCCTTGCATTTTCCAAAATTTTCGAAATTACGTGTTTTTCTCGTATTTTCGAAAATTTTCGAAAATATGAAAAATCCGCGAATCGGAAGTTCGTAAGGCGGAAAATCCGGAAAATCCGGAAAAATCCGCCGTTCGCGAACGGGATAAATCCGCGGCGGATCCGGGTTCGGATCCGCGAACCGGCCATCCCTAATCATAATATGTTTTTGAGATCTGTTAAATGTTAATTAAAGAGGAGTGTCTTTTTAATATGACTTCATTAATATGGGCTGATATAATGTAGTTTTTTCCCCTCTGCCCTGTGTATATTTCCATTTCCTCTGTAGGTCCCATTCTTTACTGTTGGGAAATATTTACCGATATAATTGACAATGATTTTCTTAATAGTAGTTTTGTTTCTATGGTGATAATGTAGTAAAAATAATGGATTCTAGTCAAGCATTTTTTTACAGCAAGATCCCATAAAGTAGTTAGTTACCACAACATCTGACATTTGTGAAATGTATGGTCTTAAATAGAGATGTTCAAAACTGTTGAGTTTGTTCCATTTTTGAATTTTTAGAATTTTCCGGAAAATTCGAAGATGCGAAAACGGACCCATAGAAGTCTATGGGAGAATTTTTTTTAAAAGTTTCTGTCCATTTTGAGGGACAAATAGTAATAGTAGGTTACTGTAAATGACACAAAAATGTACTGTAAATGAGACCTGGGGAATGGTCTGGGGAACCCGTAAATATAACCAAAACTTATTTTTAAAACTATCTTTCCTCAATATCGGGCTGTTTTTGAGATTCTGCATTCTATTTTCGAGAGTTACCGAAATCGATCGTTACTTTCGAGGATTTGATTTTTGATAATCGTCTACTTTCGATAATCATCTACTTTCAATTTTTGATCATCGTTTACTTTCGATTTTCGATAATCATCTACTTTCAATTTTCGATAATCGACTACTTTCGATAAAAATCCGGGTTCTGTGAAATCCGGGAGCTCTGAAAGTTTCGTCAGGACTTCGAAAGCGTCAGATTCGATTTGAAACCATGATGCAGGTTTTTTTTATACATATAAAGAATGAATATTTGGGTCTACGGGGAAATTCAGAGATAAAATAGTGATAAACTGAAGAAAAGAAATAAGATTCAGACTTACATCTAAAATCAGAAATTACAAACCCCTTAATTGCTTATGGGACAGTGGGACAAAAATGATTTACATTCAGAAGAAATGCAAACGAATCACCTGTAAAATCATAAAAGACCTGTATTATATGGCATGGGATTTAAAATGAATAATTACAAGGATATTAGTACTTAGAAAATTTATGGATATTTTCATTTATAATAAGGATTTCCAAAAGATGAGTATTATATTATCCCTGAGTATGAAGTCTGACAGTTTGTATATATTTAATGATTGCTACATGCCTATTAAGACCACCTCTAAGTGAACTTAATTTGTTGCAGAAAAATGTTTGTCTGGTTATTTTTTCAAGATAGTTTATGGTGCATCCTGCACAGCTGTGTCTGAATGATTAAACCCTTGCAAAATTTAAATAGGAAACCCATTATGCAGACAGAATTATCTCCATTTGTCATTTACACATTTCCAGTGTAACTCTCTAAGCTGTGTGCTGTGATCTTTGCAATGTTTCATTAATTATGCACAATTATGTGCTTGCACATTTATTGCTTGTTTTCCTTCTTCTGCTTTTCCCTATGACCTTTGTTTTATAGATTAGAAAATGTTTTCTTTTTTTAACAGGAAAAAGCAATATCCAACCTTGGCTAATGATTTTCTTCACATAGACTTAAAAGGCACAGACAGAGGTAAACTGGGCATTGAAATATGAAAATTAAAGACATTATTTAAATAAAAAAAAAAAAAAAAGATAATTTACATTGTAAAAGTAAACAAAAGTAATTTGTTACTTAAGATAAATATTTAAATTATTGTCAAAAGTGAAAAAATATTTTAAAAAAGTAAAAAATAACTCATGCTCCTATATATTAATAGTAAGAAGATGAGGACGAGAATGTGGCACCATAATTAATGGGGATAAAGTTAGTTACGGAGGATGGCGATAAAGCAAATGTCTTGAATAATTTTTTCCCCTCTATATACACTATAGAAGATCCAATACAGATATCATAGAGTATAGTAGCAATAATGGTATAAGATTCAAGTGCACTTTGGTTAACCGGATATGGTACAGAAAGAACTAAAGAAGGTTAATATAAATATCCTGGACCGATAAAATACATCCTCGGGTATAAGGAGCTAAGTTCAGTTTTATCTAGGCCATTGTTTCTTATTTTTGCTGATTCCCTCATGTCCGGTGGTGTGCCTCTGGATGGAAAAAGGTTGATGTTATTCCAATATTCAAAAGGGTAGTCGTTCACAGCCGGGTAATTACAGGCCTGTAAGTTTAACTTCAGTGTGGGGAAGATCCTGGAAAGTTTAATAAGGGAACATTTTCTAGAGTATGTTTCAAGGATTGACATTATAAGTAGTACCAGCATGGATTTAGGAGGAATAGATCTTGTCAAACTAACTTGCTTGGCTTTATGAGTGTAGAAATTTAGACTCTGGCATAGCATGTAGATGTAGTTTACTTGGCTTTTGCAGGCTTTTATACAGTCCCCCAGGGCGACTAATGAATAAGCTAAGGTCTGTTGGTCTGGGAGTCACATTTGTACATGGATAGAAATTGGTTAATGAATAGGATGCAGAGAGATTGTTAATGGGCTTCATCATTATGGACTAAAGTGCTAAGTGGGGTGCCACAGGGTTCTGTGTTGGGGCCGCTTCTATTTAATCTATTTATTAATGATTTGGAAGTGGGTATTGTCAGCAGGTTTCTGTGTTTGCTGACGACACAAAACTTTGTCGACCATTAAAACTTCAGAGGATGTCAATTGTTGCAAGGGGATCTAGATAGATTATCACATTGGGCTGCTAAGTGGCAGATGAAATTCAATGTTGATAAATGTAAGGTGATGCATTTTGGACTTGGGGCGCATGAATTTAGAGGAGTAATCTTCATAAACTACTTGCTTGGCTTTTGGCTTTTATGAGGAGTGAGTAGAAATTTAAACTCAGGCATAGCAGTAGATGTAGTATACTTGGATTTTGCAAAGGATTTTGATACAGTCCCCCATAGGCAACTATGTTAAACTAAGGTCTGTTGGTTGGGGTAGCACATTTGTAAATGAGTGAAAAATTGGTTGATGAATAGGATGCAGAGAATATTTGTTAATGGGCGTCATCATTATTGACTTAAGTGTGGGGTGCCACAGGGTTCTATTTTATCTGTTTATTAATGATTTGAATGTAGTATTGTCAGCAAGGTTTCTGTTTTTGCTGACGACACAAAACTTTTTCGAACGGAAAAACTTCAGAGGATTGTGCAATCCTCGTAGGTGATCTCGATAGACTGTCAATTGGGCTTAAGTGGCAGATGAAATTCAATTTGATAAATTTAAGGTGATGCTTTTTTGGACTTTAAAATCATGTGCTGCTATACTATAAATGGCTTCTGTGTTAATGAATCCCTGTTGGAAAGGGATCTTGGAGTTTTTTGGTGAATAACAAACTTAAAGGTAGCAAGCAGTGCCAGGTGGCAACAGCCAGAGCCAGCATGGTATTGTCTTGTATAAAGAGAGGTATGGATCAAGGAGGAAAATTTAATTCTCCCTCTTTACAAAGCATTGGTAAGGCCTCATTTGGAATATGCAGTGCAATTTGGAATCCTGTGTACAAAAAGGACATCTTTGAAATGGAAAGGGTTCAGAGAAGGGCAACTAAATTAATAAGGATTGGGGGCGCTTAAATATGAAGAGAGACTGGAAAGAGTTACAATTGTGTACGCTGGAGAAAAGGCGCTTGCGTGGGGATATGAATTACTGTGTATAAATACAGCCATACAATAAACTATCTGGGGCATTGTTCACCAATAGAACTGTCAAAGGACACGAGGACATCCCTTAAGACTTGAAGAAAAAGGTTTAGGCTTCAAGCTCGAAGGGTTTTCACTGTGAGAACGGTAAAGCTATGGCTTCCAGTGACGTTGTAATGCAGGTTCATTGGTCAGTTTCAAAAAAAAGCTGGATGAGTTTCTGCAAACAAGGAATGTTGCAAGTTATGGTATTGATACATAAAGTAAGTTGATCCAGGGAAATTTCCGATTGCCCCTTCATAAATTTGGTGGTTTTTTTGCCTTCCTCTGGACCAACAGTTGGCAGGAAATGAGGATATGCTAGATGGTTTGAACTGGATGGACGTATGTCTTTATTCAACCTCGAATACTATACTACTATATGTTCTTAAACATACAGTAGTAGTTATCATGTAGTAATCATATTTCAAAACTTTGTTCAAGAAGATCAGGCCTAAACAAAAACAGTTGTCTCAAGAGACCTGCTTGTGAGAAAAGTTAATCAAAGTGTATTGGATACAAGGCCAACCAGAAAAAATAGAGATGAGAACTAGGAAATATAAGGTAAGTTTCCCTAAAGAAATAAATAATTAATTCTAATGCAAAGGCCACAAAGGGTTAATAACTAGAAATAATCAGTGGTAATGTTGTTATTGTTATAGATATTAATCTATTTAACAATCTATTCAATGGTTTTGATTGAACTCATTAAATAATATCTGGTCTGTTTTAGAATTTTGCAAGTTTAAAGCTAGGTACGACATACTAATAAAGCTTTGGGTTGGCCGAGCGCTCATTCGGGAAAGAGGGAAAATTTCCCTCAGCCGCAGTAATCTCTCTATAGGGAGTTGGCCACGGCCAAGGGAAACCACAGTCCTGAACGCTCGGGACTGTGCAATTTGTGTTTATTGGGATTTTTGAAAATGACAGACAGGATCTTGCAGAAACGTATGTCATCTTTCAAAAATCTTTCCTGTGTGTACCCAGCTTTCCACCTTATTCAAATAATTTTATTTGCTGTTTTAGCCAAGTGAATTTCAGCATTTTGTGTTCCAAAATTGCAGTTGTTTTACCTCAGGAAAAAATAAAAAGTAATGTTAATAATTCTATTATGTTAATGATTATTATTTTTAAGACTGTACCCTCGAAAATATTTTAATATATATTAGTGAGGCAGATGCAAAATGACAGTTACAACATTACAGATATTGTATAATTTATTTTTTATAAGTTTTTTATAATTATTATGTGTGATATCTGCATAGAATACCACAAAATTAATAGCATCTACACTGAAAAAGTTTATATTTAAATTGAACATAACTGAAACTATAATTCTCCCAACCACCACTGTATCATTTTTTTGTTGATCTGCACCTATTCTTTAGATATCCAATCTAAAATTAGATTTCACGCGTCAATCAAGTTCCTTGCTCTAAAAACTATTCTTCTGTGAGTGTTTTATTGTAGCTGCGATGGTGACAGAGTTTTTCTTTTGTTCAATAATTTTTATTGTATCAAAAACACGTATAACTTTTTTAATATATATCTTATTGTATAATATTGTAATCTTTTATGCATTTTTAGAAATCTTACGTATTCAAATCAGTGTTTTCAGATAGATACATATTAATTACAGTTTGTTCTTAGCAATACTCATTCAAACTCTTATTATTCAAATATAGAATTGTCAATTTCTTTAGTTAATGTTAATCAGATCTATTAAGATTTCAAAGCTAACACTGATTGGTTTGGGGCAAAATGAACACCATTTTTAACAATAAGATTTTTGTTGAATCTCCCGATTGTGTTTTAAAGTGTTACTTATCTTATTTTGCTATATCGTTCACCGATCCTGCATACCTCTTACTCGTTAGCCTCGATTTCCCTCAGAGTGCTGGATCTTTTCAGTTCCCAGTAGAACCATATTTTGGTCCACTGTTTTGATTGTTTTTAAGGGCCTCTAAATATTCGTTTGAATGCATCCACCAGATCTTTCGAATTAATTCTGTTCTGGTAGGAGTGTGGATTTCCATGTCGATGCTATTAGGCATCTTGCGCTATGCAAATATGTATTATTCAATAAAAATGGTAGCTGGCACACAGTCTAAGTACAAACAAATTTTATTTGTGGGTTTCGGAACCTTGGTGTGGTTCCTTCCTCACAGTCTTGTCTGAGCAAGACCACACCAAGGTTCCGAAACATCACAAGCTACCATTTTATTGATTTATGGACTGTTGGCTACAGCACTGGAGCATTTAGCACTTTATTGGATTTTTTCCTATTTGCATTGGTTAAGATTGCAGGGTTCTAACCCCCATACATGCTATAATATGTATTATTAGTTTTATAATAATACCTGCTTATTGAGGGTTTTTTGGTGATAAGTTAAATAAGGCAGTAAAGGGTGATAGTGATAGATTGGTTGAATTTTCCCTTATAATGTTTTGTGTATTTGAAAGAGCTCTCGCACAATAGTCACAACCACCAACACTGGATTTGTTAAGTAGTATTGAGGTTGAATAAAGACATATGTCTATCCAGTCCAACCCATCTAGCATATCCTCATTTCCTGCCTTACTGTTAATCCAGAGGAAGCCAAAAAAAAACCCACCAATTTATGAAGGGGGAAAAAATTCCTTCCTGACTCCAAGTGGCAATAGGTATTTCTCTGGATCAACTCTACTTTATGTATCAATACCAGTACTGGCAACATTCCTTGTTTGCAGAAACTAATCGAGCTTTTTTTTTGCAACTGAACTGAACCTCCATAACAACGTCCACTGGAAGACAGTTCGATAGTTTTACCATTCTCACAGTGAAACCCTTTCCGAACTTGAAGTCTAAACCTTTTTCTTCAAGTCTTAAGGGATGGCCATGTTTCCTCTAACTGCTCTATTGGTGAACAATGCCCCATATAGTTTATTTGTATGGCCCGTTAATGTTACATGGTAATCATATCCCCACACACCTCCTTTTCTCCAGTGTACAAATTGTAACTTTTCCAGTCTCTATTCATATTCAATCTCCCCAACCCCTATTAATTAGTTGCCCTTCTCTGAACCCTTTCCATTTCAAAGATGTCCTTTTTGTAACACGGATCCAAAATTGCACTGCATATTCCAAATGAGGCCTTACAATGCTTTGTAAAAAGGGAGAATAACATTTTCCTCCCTCAAATTTTTACCTCTCTTTATACAAGAAAACACAGTACCATGCTGGCTCTGGCTGTTGCCGCCTGGCACTGCTTGCTCTCTCCTTTAAGTTGCTGTCCAACAAAACTCCAAGATCCCTTTCCAACAGGATTCACTTAACACAGAGCCATTTATAGTATAGCAGCGCAAGGATCTTTAAGTCCAAAATCATCACCTTACATTTATCAACATTGAATCTCATCTGCCACTTAGCGCCCAATGTGACCCTATCAGATCCCCTGCAACGATTGCACATCCTCTGAAGTTTTTTAATGGTCAACAAAGTTTTTTTGTTTCAGCAAACACAGAAACCTTTCTGCAATACCCCACTTCCAAATCATTAATAAATAGATTAAATAGAAGCGGCCTCAACACAGACCCTGTGGCACTTAGCACTTTAGTCCATAATGTAAGCCCCATTAACAACTACTCTCTGCATCATATTCATTAACCATTTTCTATCCATGTCCAAATGTGCCTCCCCAGACAACAGACCTTAGCTTATACATTAGTTCTTACTTATACATTAGGTCGCCTATGGGGGACTGTATCAAAACCCTTGCAAAATCCAAGTAAACTACATCTACTGCTATGCCAGAGTACTAAATTTCTAATTACTTCCTCATAAAAGCCAAGCAAGTTAGTTTGACAAGATCTATTCCTCCTAAATCCATGCTGGTTACTATTTATAACGTCAGTCCTTGAAACATACTCTAGAATATGTTCCCTTATTAAACTTTCCAGTATCTTCTTTACCACTGAAGTTAAACTTACAGGCCTGTAATTACCCAGCTGAATCAGTATAGAGAAAAGCAAAGTAGACTGCAACACTGTCTAATGAATATATAAAACCGTCATTTATTACATACAGTGATGGGGACACAGATTAAAAACAATTAAAAACCGTATATCTAACCCTCATGAAGTATAAACACTAAGTATCATATAGAGTGAAATGTAACAGAAGTGCATAATGAATCAACTGATCAATCACAAATACATTCAGATAAAGGAATACTTATTCCGGTCTGGAGGGATAGATAATGCAAACGGAGGCGTTCACCGAACGCGTTTCGCTCCGACGCCGGTGCTGGGAGCTTCTTCAGAGTGATTCTACCATCGCCTTCCATCGATTTAAAAACCCAAACTAGCCCCTCCCATAATCTCGTGCCTGGATGACGTCATCCATGAGCTACAATTATGTTGCTAATGTGGTTGTATAGCATGCGTGATTGTGTCAGAATCTCGCGAGAGTTTGGATGGCCATTTAGCCACAGGATTGGTTGTTTTGGAGGCAGATCTAAAAAAACCTTTTCTGGACTACTCGATCCATCTAGATTATGGCCCATGTATGGCCAATGCTGCTTTCTGACAGGAAATCTTTTGTTCCTCCTTCTCTTCAAGGAAAATGTGTATTTTGTGTGGCATATAACAGGTTGCAAATTCCTATGGGTAATTTGTAATTCTAATGGATAAATACTATTGTATACCTCTTAGTATTGAAAGCTTCCCCTTTTGTGCCCTCCCTATACTCTACATGCTGTAATTTTGCCAAAGATGGAGCTACCATTTGGAACTTGGTTGTTAACTTCTGTGGCAGCAAAATATTTTCTGCACAATTGCAATCTCAATCCCAACCTCATAACTCCTTTGACGTGTGAACATGTCAAATTACATGATACATTTCCAAGACTATAAACCTGAATTATTGGAAATTTATGTAGCTACCACATAACAAAAATGCATATGTCATTTAAAGACACAGTATTGACAAATCTGCAATACTGCACCTTTCAAAATACTCCCATATGGTAATGAATTTCTCACCAATCCAGCATTTTGATGTTAAGTACAAAGTATACCACTTAAAACTCTTTCCCTTACATCCTGATTTTGTAAAGCAACATGCCCTACGAACTTTTCCATGACAAATATAGCATTACCATCCTCCAGCAGTGTGCAGTGTGCATGTTCTGGCTGGGAATGCCTTAATTTGTCATTTGGAAAACATATTACTAACATTTTTATTTTAATGAAAAATTATATCTCTTCCCTTAACTTGATGTAGTAAAGTTTATAAATGTGGACATACACTAGACAGACATTTCATCAAACCTATTATCTATCTAAATGCTAGGTACACACTATCCATATTTTGCATGACCAACTGACATTCAGTGTTTTTGTTGTTGGGCCATAATTAATGATGTCAGCTCTGACCTACCGCCAAAGGTTTTTTCCTTCAAATTGGATGAAGCACAATTGGTCAGGTCCAAAAATCATGAGCAATCATCGGCCCTCTATGGTCCACACATCGTCCTGCCTATCTGTTCGACGTGGCTGCTTTGGCACTGACTACAGTCCTTCCCCCTGGCCCACCATTTGCAAGCCTTGAACGGGAAGTCAGGAGGAAGAATTAATGTCTGATTATAGTATGGTCACCTTGATTTCACATCACATAGCATTTCAATTTTTGGTGAATAGAAAGACATGGACATACTTTACATTTGCATGTAATTTTTTAAATTGTTCAGGCCTTTTTGTGCCAATAAATATTGACAAAAATTTAAAATAACTATTTACATAAATGATAACATAACAAAACCAATAAATCAGGCCACTATTGTGGTGCTTGGCGAAAAAAAAAACTCCGTCCTCTCCAGTCTGGTAAGTCTTTTTTTTAATGTGCCTATGTCATGCATCAACAGTTCAAACAAATTGTTTGCGATATCTCAGCTTTTGGAGTTCCTGCAGTATGGAGATGACTGCTGCTCTTCTCCTCCTCCTGTGCTGTACTCCTCTTGCTGCATGTTCCTCTTGCTGTCAGCTCCTCGCTGCTGCAGCCAGCACCTCCTGCTGACAGCTTCCTCCTGCTGCAGCTCTCCTGCTTGCCTCTCCTTCCTCGCTCTCCCTGCTCCGCCTTGCAGCACCTGCTCCTCTCCTCATCCTCCTCACGACTCCATCTCTGTCCTCGGAGGCAGCTGCTCCAAGACATCATCTGTAAATGCATCAAAATGGTCAAATTTGTTTTTGAAACTCAACCTAATGGTTACTGACATTATAAAATTCAAATCTTGTTTTAGATTGGCCTTTGTTTAATGTGTTTGTTTAAGGCTGGTACACACTAAGGACTATTTTGTTCCACCTGGCAATTGCATGAGTGAGCGCTCAGCCGCCGCTGCAAAATGTCATTGATTGTTTAAATATTCCTGCCCCGATCTGGACAACAGAAATGACAATGTTGGGACGCTTCTGGCTGGCCCCACACTCAGCACTATTTTCGTGATAAACACCACAAAGTTCTGGGAAGTGTCAGACTGTAATCTCTTCTGATGGTGCACCAGAGGGAGTATTGTTACTTGATTAAGTGCTTGGCCAGACAAATGAACCTTTTGCTTGCCAAGTTTTTTTGGGTTTGAATTTGCAAATGGTCAATTGTGCAGTTTTCCATATTGAGTGACGTGATCGAGGGAATTTTATCGCACTCCGTATTTTGTTCAGAGGCCAATCTGGCGTAAATGAACAATCGATTGTGTTGCGGGCCGCCTGCCACACAGCAGCCAAATTTTCAACCAAAGTGCTGTGAATCGGCGCCTGTTGTCTGCAAATCTTGGCTGGTGTGTAACCCAGCCTAGGGCCACATGAATATGTGCAAGATGTGCACAATGGAATCTGCATTTAAACATTGGGAGGATTATATTTGCTTAATGACAAATTATATAAACTTACTAGTTTCTCTTTTAAACCTGACAAATTACATGTAGGAATATATTTGTCACAATATTAATATGTATTTGAAACCTACCATGAGACATCTGGCTCCTTATATCTTGGATATATCTGGGCCTCCTCCTCTTAAGGTTGCTCCAGTTCCTCTGGAGATTTTTAAAGAAATATCCAGCCCATATTTCCTGGAGATTTTTCTCTGCAGGCTCTCCATTATATCCCTTTTTCTTTCAAGCCTGTTAGGAGTCCCAACAGGCAAATCATACTGCTTTTTGGTCAGAAACTTGACCATCAACCTCAGGTATTGCCTGGTCATCTTGGCAAAGAATAGAGAGCGAAAACGTCACGCCCACTTCCCAAGCGCACTCGCGCGTGCAAAGCGAAAAGCGAACAGAAAGGCGAATTCGCTAAACAAAACGCGAAAGTTATATTTTCGCCTTAATCGCTCTCGGAAAGGCGAAAAATTTATTTTTTGCTTTTAATGGTGCGTGTGCGTCATAGAAAGGGGCGTGTTGTTTTCACACACAGAGCGAACTAGAAGGCGAGATGACTAGGAGGTACATCAAGCTCATGGTGAAGTACCTCACCAAAAAGAGGTATACTATGCCTTTGGGTACCAATCATAGGCAAGCGATACCTATTATTTGTATACCACATTGTGCGATTGTAGTGCACTCAGGCCGTTATCGTGACCGCTTACAACGTACAACAGTAAATAGTAGTCTGAACTTACTCTGAAGGCCACACTACTCCAGACCAGTGTGTTTAGCATGTGCTTACGCTTGTCCTTTGCAAATTTTTATCATGTGACCAATGCAGTAGAATGCATGTCAATGTAGCCATACACATTGACATGCATTCTACTGCATTGGTAACTATGTGTGCTAAGGAACCATGTTGTAACCTACACCAAAGTGACATAGATCCTAATCTTTGCATTTAAGGAGTAAGGAGGATTGGTGTGTTTGTGCACAAGTATGTTGTATATATTTTTGGGTCAGCATGGACTTACTTCAACATAATTTGTGCAGATACACACCTAATGCAAGTTCCTGACACTGCAAAGAAGAGTCTAAAAAAAAAAGGGAACACGTATTGTCAAGATTATGTGAACATTTCCAGAGTGACTGTTGCATAATGTGTAATTACATTTAGTTAGGTAAAATCCTCCAAACTGCACACCCCACACACCAAGGGTTAAGGTCAGCCAAACAACAAACTAAGTTAGAGGAGTTAACTCCCTGTGTGTTTTCAAAATTCATAGTGCCATTACCTACATACATAGAGGGAGATGTAAGGAAAACCAGTTATGGTTCCAAACGTTGCACATTAGTCCCATAGATGATATATACCATTTTCTAAATAAAATGAACTTCTGGCCAAAGGAGCAGCATTACAAACAATCTGATTTGTAGGTTTAATCTCACTAATAGTATGTTAAAAGGTTGCCAAAAAGAAGCTAACACATATAGATCATTTCTTGACAAATGTAGGAATGAGATAGCACACTTGTTTGGGTTTAAAACTAACAAGATTTCCCAAGGTACTCACCTTCAGTGTGTTTGGTTTTGTGGGTTCTCTTTCCTCCGCCTCGCTGTTCTTTTTCCATGTTCAAAAAGAACCTACGGCCACATGGTGTATGTGAAGGGTGTGATCTTTTTAAGGGTTGGGAAATAGGGCGTGTTTTCGCTCATTGGTTTATTTTTCGCGGGCGAAAGACGCGCTAATTGCGCGTCAATACGGATAAAAGTGCGACTTGATTTTGGCGCGCTACACATGCGTATTTGCGTTTTTCATTTCGTGCGCAACACATGCACATGCGTATTTGCCACTTTCGCGTTTTTCAATTCGCGCACAATACATGCGCATGCGTATTTGCCATTTTCGCGTTTTTCATTTCGCAGGCAACACATGCACATGCGTATTTGCCACTTTCGCGTTTTTCAATTCGTGCGCAATACATGCGCATGCGTATTTGCCATTTTCGGGTTTTTCAATTCGCGCACAATACATGCGCATGCGTATTTGCCATTTATGCGTTTTTAAATTCGTGCGCAATACATGAGCATGCGTATTTGCCATTTTCGCGTTTTTTCAATTCACGCGCAATACATGTGCATACGTATTTGCCATTTTCGCATTTTTTGCGCAAAAAACATGCTCATGCATTTGTATTTTTCCCTTAGGAAGGTGGACAACTAGGTGGTCTTTGTTGGTTTCTGCAGCCATGAAAGTGGAATATTTGCCATGTAGAGATTGGGAATCGGACTTGGGGATTAAATTTTGCACTTTTAGCCAATTCCCTCCCCCAAAAGCCAGGAAATTCTACAAACGGAAAAACAAAAACCAGGCCACTACTTAGGCACACATGAAAAGGCCTTCCTCCTCTCCATTTTCTTAAGCCTTTTTGGAATGTGGCCCATGTCCACCATAATAACTTTCAAATACTCCGCCATATTTAGCCTGAGTACATTGCTGCTGTGCCTCCTCCTCCTGCTGCAGCACCTACTCCTCCTCCTGTGGCTTCTCCTCCTGCTGCTACTCCTCACCCTACTCATCATGGTCCATCTCCTCTTACTCTGGAGCAGTTGAGCCAACATTATCTTGAAATGTGTTAAAGTTCTCCATTTGTTTAGAAATGTATAATCTAATCTTAGATGAGTTTAGGAATGGACAAATCTGGTTTGGAATGGTCTTTGTTGCAAGCACATGATATGTGCAAGATGGGCACAATGGAATGTGTCTTTAGACATTTTGAGCATCATATAGGTTTAGATACATCATTCTAAAATAATAAGTTCATCTAATCTATCACATTATATTAGGTTAGCTTTTTTTATAGCAAACATTACTAATTCAACGCAGGAATATGTAATAAATTTTTGGGACCAGGAATAATGTGTATTGTCAAACTACTACCAGACATCTTGGTCCTTTTGTCGGACACAAATCCAGGCATCCTCATCTTTCATTTGCTCCAATTGATTGGGAGGTCCTTTAACCAAATGTCCAGGTGAGATTTCCTGGAAATGTTCCTATGCAGACTCTCCATAATTGCACTTTTATTTTAAAAAGCGAATTGTGAAAGTGAGTTGCGAAAGCGAATTGCGAAAGCGAATAGCGAAAGCGAGCATGTATTTTCGTGTTTAAGAGCACGGTCGTTTTGGCGCCAAAGCAAGGGGCGGGGCGTTTTCGCTCTATTCAGGATGACTAGGCCATGCTTGAAGCTTATGGTGAAACAGCTCACCAAAAAGAAGTATGACGCCCTGCCTGTGGGGACCACAGAAAAAAAGCGCAAAAAGCGCCTGATTATGGAGAGCCTCCAAAGGAAAATTGGGAGGAAGTATGGGCTCCAACTGTCACTCCAGGACCTGCAAAGGAACTGGAGTGACCTAAAGAGAAGGAGGCCTGCATTTGTGCAGGACATTAGGAGCAGGATGCATACAGGTATTTTTATAATGCATATTATTATTATCCGAAATAATATATTCCAACTTTTATTTTTTGTAAGTTTGAGAATAGAAACTGATAACTGTATAAAATGTGTCATTAAGCAGATATAGTTCTCCCAATGTTTAAATACAGATGTAATTATGCAAATTGTGCACATATCACGTGCCTTAAGCCAAGGCAACACTATTACACACCAAATCACACACACAATTGTTATCGTTATCGCACACGATTTTGTGCGCAATTCTTGTTTGTTTTGCGTTTTCACATGCTTTTAATTTTCATAATTTTTCATATTTTTCATAATTTACAATCATTTTTCTAAATTTTCCATTATGGAAACACATGCGTTAACGCCACAAAAGTAGGGAATGCATGTGTTAACAAAATGCAAACGGATGCGCAATCACTTAGGACTAGGCCTCACTTACGCGTTAGTTAAGCGTTTGTGCATGCGTTTTGCGTTGGCAAAAGCGCATGCGATTTGGTTATAATGGAAACTGCGGGAACGCAAAAATCCATGCAATTTCCCATGTGCATGCGATTGCGCATCCATTTCCGTTTTGGTAACGCATGCGTTGCCATAACGGAAAACGGCCAAATTGCATGCGCCCAACACACACGCAAACGGAAAACGCACAAGAATGACGCACGCGGTTGCTCCTTTTTTTACTCTTCCCTTGTATTAGAGGTGGCAGTCCCCTGGGTGCTCAAAGGACTAGCACGCTCCATACATGCTAATTCCGAGCTGCCCTCCTCCACCTTATGACCTAAGGCGGCAAATTTGTTGGGATGGGCAATCTGGGAAGAAGCAACCCTACCCTTCCGTCCCCCACTTCCCCTAGTAACCCTAACAAAACTACCTCCCCCCTCAGCCTTCCCTGTCCCACTTCCACCCACCTCTATACTGGCCCCAGCCAGTGCCTGCTGTCCCCCCAGATTTGCCAATCCCTGCAATGCTGCAAGCTGCCCCCTTAGACCCTCCACCTCTGCTTCCAAAGGGGCAACCCACTCACACCTGACATAGACATAGATCCCCTGGAATGTCTGCTACAGGTTCCTATACATGTGGCAGGATGCACATTGCATGGTACAGACAAAACTGTCCCTTCTAATACACAACACCAGCACAGTGACACACCAACCTTGTTTAATTGCCCTTCTTGTTTCAATGGCCTTCTTTTTCTATGTCCTTAAGATCAAGGTCCTTTAGAACAAGGGACACGTTCCATTCTAGTTCGTTTCACTTACAGGAAACTTCCTTTTGTTTGATCCAAACCACAGGTCAAACAAATGTGAATCCTATTTAACTATTAGGCTCCAGCCACCACACCAATTAGTGCAAGAGCCAGGAAGAGAGGGAAAAAATAAAACACTTATTAACCCTTTCCCAACCTGTTTGCAATTACAACAGGTGCAACAGGTGCAATAATACTAGCCCAGTGCACCACTTTAACTAGAAGAAAGAACAATTAATCTGCTTACTGCACACAGTCCTGCACACGCACACAGCACAAACCATCCTTATTTTCAAACTTCACACACACCACACAACCATCAAATTATTAAATGTCCTTCTATTTCTATATCCTTAAGAGCAAGGTCCTTTAGAACAAGGGACACTTTTCACTCACAGGAAACTTCTTTTTGTTAGGTCCAAAAAATTTTGTTGAGAAGTAGGTGGTGTGATAGAAAGGTGTTGCTTTTGATGGAATCTGAATTAATTGTTTTATCTTGTTACATTCATCCCATATTTTTAGTGAGGCTTTCTGGGATGGTATCACAATATTGATGTTGGATGATGTGGTAGAATTATTGTGTGTTCTATATCCACCCAGTCTATTTTGCCGTCACCCATTGTGAGAGTTGTGTTAGTCTTGCCGCTATAAAGTAGTTGTATAGGTTTGGGAGTCCAAAGCCTCCTTTGGTTCTGTGATGGGTCAGATAGCTTATTTGTATTCTTGGTCTTTTATTTTTCTAAACAAATTCTCTGATTGCTTTTTTAATATGTTTGAGGGTATTTTTGTTCAGTTTTATTGGGAGTGTTCTGAAGATATATAGAATTTTGTGGAAGAGAGTCATTTTTATTGCATTAATTCTGCCATACAATGATAGATTGATTCTATCATACAATAGATTCTATCTATTTTACATTGTGACAGATTTGTACCCCAAGGTATTTAAAGGATATATTTGACCATTTAAATTGAAAATACTTGTGTAGTTCCATTTTATGAGTGTTAGAGATATTAACGGCGTACGCTACTGATTTGGAATGGTTTACTGGAAACCCCGATATCTCCCCAAAATTTTCTATTATTGTGTAGAGTGCTGTTAGAGAGTATGTTGGATTTGTTAGGTATAATAAAGTGTCATCCACAAAGAGAGACACTTTAGATTCGATGCTTCTGATGGTGATTCCTGTTATTTGTGGTGATTCTCTGATCTTGACTGCTAGCAGCTCTATGCATAAAACAAAGAACAGTTGTGATAATGGGCATCCCTGCCTGGTGCCGTTTTTTATGTTTGTGTTTTCTGAGGAATAGCCCATATTTCGTACTGTCGCTTTGGGATTGTTGTACAAGTTCATTAGTGTGGAGATATAAGTATTTGGGAATTTATATCCCATAAGTACTCTTTGTATATATAGCCAATCTACTCTATCAAAGGCCTTTTCTATATCCAATGATAGAGCCATTGATTCTATATTATGAATATTTGCATATTGGTGAAGTGTGATTGTTTTTCTTATATTGTCTGATGAATGTTTTTTATTCTGTTGGCTAATATCTTTGCTATAATCTTTACATCTGTAGTAATTAATGAAATTGGTCTGTAATTCGAGGGTTGTGTTGAGTCTCTATCTGGTTTCGGTATTACTATAATATTTGCATATAGCATTTCTGGGGGGAGGTGAGTTGGACTGGTTGCTAATTCATTTATTATACCCAAGTGTGGAGCTAATTGTTTGAAGATTTTTTTATAATAAAATGATGTAAAGCCATCCGGTCCTGGTGCTTTCCTAGTTTGAAAACTTTTGATTGCTTCGTTTATTTCTATTAAAGTAATAGGTGTTTGTAGGGATCATTGTTGTTCAGGTGTGAGAGTTGGAAGGTTGAGTTTGTTGAGGAATTTATCTATTTGTGTTTGTTATTTGATCCTTGTTGGTATTATTTCCCTCATATAGTTTTTGGTAAAATTTAGCAAATCTGTTTGATATATATTTGGGGTCATATTGCCATTTGTCTGAAGCGTCTCTTAACGGAAGATTTCTGTTCTGAGTTAGTTTATGTTTTAGCTTATTAGCCAGCATAGTATCTGGTTTTTGCATTTTGAGTAGAATCGTTGGTTAAGAATTCTCAGTGCCATTTCTGCTTTAGAGTTTAATATGGAAGATAGCTCATGTTTCTGTGCTTCTAGTTGGGATTAGGGATGGCCGGTTCGCGGATCCGAACTCAGATCCGCTGCGGACTTATCCCGTTCGCGAACGGCGTAATTTTCCGGATTTTCAGCCTTCCGAACCGCGGATTTCTCGTATTTTCTAAAATTTTCGAAATTACGAAATTTCTCGTATTTTCGAAAATACGAGAAATCTCATATTTTCGAAAATTTTAGAAATTACGAGGATTTCTCGTATTTTCGAGTTTTTTTAATTTTATTGGGTCCGCTCGCGGATTTTCGAATTTGTCGAAGTTCGGACATCTCTAGTTGGGATATCAGATCCTCTGTTTGAGTCTTGCTATGTGCTTTTTCTAATTTTTTAATAGAGTCTGTTAGCTGTTTTATTTTGCTTTGGTTTTGTTTTTTACTTGTGCTGCTATTTGTATTAGTTTCCCCCTAATGACTGCTTTGTGAGCTTGCCAAATCTCCAGATAGGTGAGGGTCTGCATTTTAAGATATCTTTGAATAGTACTGAAATGTAGGCGTGGTCTGACCACGAGATTTCTGGGTTATGTATGGGTTATGTAATTGTGTAAGTAACTGAGGTGCTATAAAGGCATAATCTAGTCTGGTGTTTATATTGTGCACCGGAGAGTAGAAAGTACATTCCGGTATGGAAGTGTTGCTCTCCATGCATCAATTAAATTGTTTGCTTTTAAAAGGATTGGCAGTTGTTTACATGAGGCATGTCCTATGTTGTGTGTTTTTGGTTTTGATTTATCTAATTTGGAATTTAATGTTACTTTAAAATCTCCAAGCATGATGATTGGCCCTATGGCTATGGAGTTTATTTTGTTGTGTAGTTCTTGAAAGAAGGGTTTTTGTTTAACAAACTTAGTCTAAAATTTTGTATAGTGCCATTGAGTATTAAGTATCATCCTTTTGGATCACTATAGTGTGATTCCATGGACCATGTTTTTTGTGTATTAGTACTGCGACTCCAGCCTTACCTTAAGTTGAGGATGCATAGTAGTGGGTTTCATTGATTTTATCCCAGTATTTTGTCTCTCTGCTTTTTTTGAAATGTGTTTCCTGAATCATTAGTATATCAGGTTTTGTTTTTTGTAGTATTGTAAAGCCATTTTCCTTTTTGTGGTGGGTTGAGCCCTTTTGCATTGTGCGAGATCATTAGTGGTTTCATGGTTATAGATACCTGTGGTTTTGAGTTTGGTTGGTGGCCGACTTTGCTTCTTTACTACGATGTACATTGCAGTGCCTGTGTGAGGTATAATCTGAGGCAACTAGGTGGGATGCTGGAGATTCAGAGCCTGTTCAAGAACTTGTATAGCTTTCAAAGTTGACCTTGCAGGTTATAATAGGTTGAGATAGAAAAAGAGAATACAATAGAGAAAAGTTAAACTTAGTAATAAAAACTCTTATAGACACAGCTAATAAACCAAATAATAAATAAAATTATAATAAATAAAGTTAATCTAAGTTTCCCTTAGATTTGGGTGAGAATACACCGTATCTCACTTTATTAATTATGGTAGTTTGCAGAGTATTTTCTGCTTTGTTTGGGGGGATAGTCTAGGTAATGTTATTTGTTCCTTGAGCTCCTGCAGCTATCTTTATCATTATATAATTATGAGATATCCTTTATAGGCATTTCGTCTGCTCTATGTTTGGTATCTCTTTTTACTTTGGTGATAGTTGAGGTATGGGGCATACTTGTATTGAGGGTTGTCAGACCGATCTTTTTTGAGGTGTCTCTTTCCTCGGGTAACACCATTCTCATCATTTAAGTCCTCATGAAGCTTATATTCCCTTTATCCTGTTCCATCTTTCCCTTTTTCTCTTTTTTTTATGTTTCTGTACCTTATAGTTTTAACAATTTTTGTTGTTTTTTGTTACATATTGTAAACATTCTCATTTTATTTATTATAGGTGCAGGGAGATTTTAGTTATATAAATTTAACAATTATAGCATACACATTTTGTGCTTTACTTCACTCCTAAATTTACATATTGATATGTACTAGCCTTAAGGGTATGGAGCCCTAATATGCAAGCAAAGTTAGCTTCATTTGTATAATTTCTCATTATATCTTTAACTTTATACATTTTTTGGTTTCATTTTTGTTGTATAGAAAAATTTATAATTTACATTGTCCAGTTTATATTTTCTTGAAATTACATCTGATGAGAAAAAAACCCTTTATAAACCAATTTGTAGGATTCAAGGTGCATCTTGTTAGGATACAATAGTCATTTTGGTAAGTAAGGATAGAGGTCGGCCCCACATTTAGCTTTTTGCTACTTCTCTAGGTTTGAGTTGATCAAACTTGTGGGGAAGGTATATTCAGTCCTCTTGGGGTTACATAGGTTGCTTTGATATTTTTGATGTATCAGGTTTCTGAGGGCTTTGGTCCCTTAATTTAGCTTGATAGAAAAGTGTTTAGATAAAGGTTTAAGAGTTTTTAGATATATTGAAAGTTCGACTGGCCTTTGGCCTTTGTTTGGGAAGAGTCATTTTCTTCGGTAGTGTAGTTAGAGACCAGCCTGATGGTTGTCATTTCCACACTTTTTTTTTCTTCCTTTTTTTAGGGGTCCCTGCTCTTGAGAGACAGATTTGCAATCTGTTACTTGGGGTTATTCCAGTTTTATAATGGTTCTGTCCTATTAGGTCTGTGGTACAAGGGGGTGTACAGATTATTTGTCATTCTTTAGGGGCCCAAGCGATTAATCTGGTCTTTTCAAGATTAGTGGTTGTCGATTTTACACATAATATTTTTTTAGAAGCGGATGTGGTGGATGGCCACAAAGTTTGTTCTTTGTACACATCCTTTGGAGTGTATATTCCCAAGTTTATAGGGGGGATGGATGTGGTCTATATGGTATTACCGAGGGTTGTTTGGTGATACTGTTTAGTGTTGTTTTTCCCCTTTGGGGGAAGCTATCTCCTCATCCTTGTTGGGCTGAATGTTTAGGAATAGAGATGTCCGAAACTGCTAAAATCTGTTCCCACACAGAAAGCTTCAAAAGCATGGAAAAAACTCTATTACTCCTACACTGTCAGGTCTCCACTAAACTCACTTTAACAAACTGACAAAGTGGCACCTGTCTAGCTGCCTTTTATACCCAGGGGGTTGACAGTAGAAATAGCTGCCGTTGGAGATGCATGAAAATCTTCGAATTTGATGCGTGAAAATCTTCGAAAATGTTCAAACGTGGGTTCTGAAAATCCGAAAAGAGTTCTGCGGATTGGCAGAGCCCGGAGATCTGCCGTGGAACTAGGTTTGGTTCCACAATCCGGTCCATCTCTAGTTAGTATGCCAATCAGAATTGGTTACAATAAGATTAGAATCTAATTGTAACCAATTCTGACAGGAAAAGAATGTGATTGGTTGATATACCAATCAGATTCTTTCTGAAAATTCTGATTGTAACTAATCAGAATTGGTTGCAATCAGATTCTTTTAGAAAGTTCCCTAGACCATTTCCCAGGGCCCTTTACAGCAAGTTACTGTATCATTTTTGCCAAATTTTCGAAAATTCTTTAAAAATTCTAATTTTCTAGAATATTTGAAATTTCTTGAATTTTTTAAATTTCCCGGTTTTTCGAAAATTTTTCGAACGCAGTTCGGAAAGAATTCGGAAAGCGGAATTCCGGAAAATCCGCAAGATCCGCAATTCACAGATCTCGGAAATCCGCCACGGATCCGTTTTTGGATCTGCGAACTGGCCATCTCTATTTAGGAATGATACCCAGTTAAACCAAGGGTAATTAAACTTATATGAAAAACAGTAAGTCTAACCTCGAGGTTGCCGATTGCAACCTGTTTTTTCATTTGGATTGCTCCCGCTTCAGAGGGGGTTCCCCAAGAAAGTTTTTTGTAAATCCAGTTATTGCAATTCCTGATTTGCATCAAACCATATTCATCAGCTGGATACGGGTTAGGTAGGTTTTGGGTTGGTTCATTTGGTAAAAAGTGAAATAGTCTTGTGAGGAAGTCTTGTTACCTCTGTTACCTCCTTGGTTTTCGGCATCGATAATCTTGTAGTAGAAAGATATCATGCCATATTTCACAGATTTCAATCTCCAGTTGCTGGCAATGTTGAGAATTTTGATCTGCATTAGCTTCCAGAGCGGTTACTCGTTCACCCAAATTAGCTATTTCCTGCTTCACTTCTGATATTATTTGTGAATGTGAGGATTGAATAGCTTTTTTAATATTGGAATACAAGTTATCAAGATCTTGCCTTGTTTGTTTTAGCTGGTTCCTCTCCTCCGTACCGTCGCCATCTTGTGATCCATGTGGGATTTCAGCTCTGTCAAAGAAGTCCGATAGTTCTCCTTTGTTAGGGAGATTTTTGTTTTTAGGATCCATAGCTGGGTTAGTGTGGGTCTTAGTAGCCTTTTGAGAGGGTTTTAGGCTTGATTTAAATCTCTTATATTGCTAAATTAACGGAGCTATAGTTCTATGGGACAGAGTTTTGACAGTTGGAATGCTTAATGCTGTGAGCAGGCTTGACAGTTGGTTTGTGGGGGGAAAAGTCAAGTCAGATGGAAGTTGGAGTGGTTAAAAGAGGGAGGGGGGATCCTGCTTCTAAACAAAATGTGTGCTGGATTTAAAGGCATGCAGCAACACACGAAAATCAGAGTAAGTTCTACTTAAATGTATTCAATTATCAATTAAGATGAGGAAAAGTCATTTTTTCAGTATAGTGCCCCTTTAAGGTACATATTTATCTACACATACAATAAAAAGGCATAATTTCTAACACTACCATTAGTAGTAGTAGTACTATCATTAGCTCATCAGCATCCATACACCATTAAAATTAGAACTACAGTAGTGTGGTTAGCAATAATCCTAATGACACACAAACATTGGGCCCTTAATGCTGACACTATTACCAAAAACTAAAATCTAACAAAACTGAAATTTCTGGTTTAAAATTTATAAAATTCCATATCAAAATTTCAGCAGTAGAGTTTACCACAGAAATTTTTACAGTGGCACAGGGATTATTAAATCCCGAATGAATCACATTACTATTATCAACATTGAATCTCATCTGCATTTCTGTTGCCCATTTTGATATCTAGGTCTGCTTGCAGCACTTGCACATCATTTAAAGTTTCCAAAGCTCTGCATAGTTTAGTATCATCAGCAAACACAGAGAATTTGCTCTCAATGCCCACTTCTAAGTCATTTATAAACAGATTAAACAGAAGCGGCCCCAGAACCCTGAGGCACTCCGCTTAGAACTTTAGCCCACATATCTATTGTATTCAATTAGATCAACTGGACTTGAAGTTTAGTTCTTGAAGACATTTTGCTAGTCATCTGACTGGCTTTCTCAATTCAGAATGACTTGTACAAGAATCTGTGGCAATTATGTACCCTGGAAAATCCCAATTAGCATATCACAGCCAAGTGTTAAAGGCGTGATTGGATAGTGGCTAAGAGGTGTTATAGGAATGGGAGTAAGGTGTCAAAATAGCATTGTACATGGCAGACCGTTGGTGTCGAACCCCCCCACCTCTATTTAGGCAACAGATATACCATGACCTGGATGAATGAGAACCTTCACAAGCCTATTTAGCCCACATAGATGTAGCTCCATTTACCACCACTCTCTGTTTGCGATCCAATAATTAATTCTCTATCCATGAACAAATGTTTTCTTCAGTTTATACATTAGTCACCTATGTGGCACAGTACCAAAAGCTTTCGCAAAATCCAAGTATACCACATCCACTGCCATGCCAGAATCTAAATTCTTACTTACTTCCTCATAAAAACCAATTAAATTTATCTGGCATGATCTATTTCTCATAAATCCATGCTGACTACTACTAAAAAGATTAGTTCTCGAGACAAAGTCATGGATATGATCCCATAGCAACGTTTCCAGCACCTTCCCTGCCACTGATGTTAGGCTTACAGGTCTATAGTTGCCAGGCTGTGAACGACTACCTTTTTTGAATATTGGTATTACATTGGCTTTTTTCCAATTCAGCGGCACACCCCTAGACCAAAGAGAATCTGAAAAGATGAGAAACAGTGGTCTAGATAGAACTGAACTAAGCTCTTTTAAAATCCGGGGATGCAATCCATCTCGTCCTGGGGCTTTAAAGATATTTACTTTGTCTAATTGTTTCTGTAATTGTTACCATATCCTCCGTCATTTCTCCCCTGCATATTATTACAACCCTACTGTAAGGACTAGGATTCTCTATAATGAAAACTGATGTAAAAAAACTGTTTAGCAGATTAGCCTCTTTGGCATTATCTACAACCATCTCAGCCCCATTGTTTAATGGTCCCACATTCTCAGTCCTCATCTTTTTACCATTTATATACTTAAAAAACATTTTGGGTTGGACTTGCTTTATTCGGCTATCCGTATTTAATTTTCTATTTTAGCTAGTTTAATTGCTTTTATACTCCCTGTAAAACTGTTCTGTTCCCTCTGATTTAAAATTTTTAAGTCCTGTTTGTTCGGTAACCTTTCGGGTTATCAAGGGCTTCCCGTTTTTTAAACTCTACAGGAGATTCATAGATGACGTCCTAATTATTTGGTCGGATACCCATACCAGCTTTGAGACCTTGGTCCCTAGACTTAATAACAATAATTGTAACCTTATATTTACTTTTGTATTTGGTTGTAACTTGATTGATTTCTTAGATCTCCATCTAACCTCTAACACTACCACCGTTGAGAGTACCCTGTTTAGGAAACCCTGTACAGGGAATACCATTCTGAGATCAGACTCTTGCCACCCTCCCAAGGTATTTAAAGGGATACCTTATGGCCAGTTTCTCAGAATATGTCATAATTGCTCCACCCAGAAGGAATATAAAACTAAAGCTTCAAAATTGTTCCATCGTCTTAAGAGTATACCAATAAATCCTTATCAAAGGCCTTCAATAGGGCACTATCTCTGAGCCATGAGTCCCTTTTGTTGAACAGCCCTTCTAACACAGAGGCTTATACTAACTTGGATCCTAGGACTCTGCAAAGTAGAGACCAGTGTTTCTCTGCTCCTTTTATTTTTTCCACAATATTAAGCTTTCAGTTTAAAGAGATCTCACGCCTTATTAAGAAACATATACCTGTTCTACATGGTGACGTGTTGCTTCACAGAGCATTAGAAAAAGGTTGTAAAATAGTCCCTAAGAGAGTTAAAAATCTCTGTGGTCTAGTTGCCCCTAGTAACTTACGGGAAGTTAATGATAATGCCATGTATCTGTTTTGTTATGCTACATTGTTGATCTTGTGATTGGTTGACACATTTCCTGACAACCTACCTAGTAAGGGGGCAGGGTTGTGTTCCCTTTAAAAGGGAAGTGATGTGTTACAGTGCCATACCTCTGTTGAAGTGTTTTTCTAAACACGAAATGCGACAGGCAGTGGCGCTTCGTGGTCTGTGTATATATATATGTGAGTTCTAATAAACTACCTACCTTTTACGAAGCCTCCTGTGTGTTTACCGTGTAGCACAGCCTCATCTACATTTTTGGAATTATCGTGTAGTGTAGGATACCCCTGCCCACCCCCCAACCTCCAAGTTAGATTAGTAAAAAAGCAGTAGAAACATACTTACATTGCTTCATTACCCCCATGCTCTGCATTGCCAGCAGCCGTGTCTGTGATTGGCTGCCTCTCAGCTATTCAGAGATGCGGCTACTGGTCTGGCCCCTGTTTGCAGCTTTCGCCAAATAGGGCCGGGCTGAGTCAGCCTCGGGAGTGAAGGACTGTATGTATGTTTGTGCTGCTTTTTTTTTTAGAAATCTAACTTGGCGGTTGGGGGTGGGCTGTGGTGCCCAACGAGCAGAGATACCCTTTGAAGGTCTTTGTAGACCATTTGCTATACAGAACTTGTTTGGTGATAGATTTACATTTACACAAATCAACTGTCAGAATGTGGAATTATTTTTGAGCACAGGGACCTCCTGTTATTTTCTACAGTGATGAAAGCTGATGGAAAACTAGAGTGCCAATAAAAAACTCAGATAAAGGTCAAGCTTACAGCAATGAATATGGAAGGTAAAAATTACAATTGTATACAGAATTTCTGTATTTTAAATGCCAATCTCTGATCCATTGAATGTAAAAGAAAACTAACTATAAATTTGATGAGATGTCAGATTCACTTTGAGCACATCATACAAGGGGAATAAGAGAGAAGAAAAAAAATAATAAAAAATTCCTTAAATAAAATATCCTACAGAGTGAGCTAATCACAGAGATTTAAAGTATAAAAAGAAAGGCAGCAGATTTCTAACTCATGGATGGGATGTATATTAAAACAAACAAGCCTATGTCAATCTAACCTTTTCAAGGTCGCTCTGTCAAGCCACAATTTTTACCATGTTTAACATAATATGAAGTACATGAACCAAAGCTAATCTCAAAATCAAACTCATATATCTATAGCCAGGCAGGTGTAAACCAACACATACTCACAAGCTGAGGAATATAAGCAAATAGTAAAGGAGAAATATAGTCCAAATATAGTTTCATGTTATTAAATAAAATAGCAAAAACCACAGTTTCTTATATTGCATTAAATACTTTTCTCCATGGTGAACAAGCCAGTCAAACTCGATGAATTCTGAATTCTAGCCATTGATTGCTCTCGTTTTCCCTGTACCCAAGTATGAGCTTAGTGGAGGGAATATTTTTTAACTAAGAAGAAACTGAAATAATCTATAATTTGTATAGTATTTGAGGTTGAATAAAGACATATGTCCATCCAGTCCAACCCATCTAGCAATATCCTCATTTCCTGCCCAACTGTTCATCCAGAAGAAGGCAAAAAAAACCCCACCAAAGCTATGAAGGGGGAAAAAATCCCTTCCTCAATAGGCATTTTGGAAATTTCCCTGGATCAACTCTACTTTATGTATCAATACCAATAACTTGTAACATTCCTTGTTTGCAGAAACTCATCCAGCTTTTTTTTAAACTGACCAATGAACCTGCCATAACAACGTCCACTGGAAGACAGTTCCATAGCTTTACTGTTCTCAGTGAAAAACCCTTTCGAACTTGAAGCCTAAACCTTTTTACTTCAAGTCTTAGGGATGTCCGCGTGTCCTCTACATTTCTATTGGTGAAAATCCCCAGATAGTTTATTGTATATCCCACTTATGTATTTATACACGTAATCATATCCCCACGCAAGCGCCTTTTCTCCAGCGTACATAATTGTAACTTTTCCAGTCTCTTTTCATATTCAAGCTCCCCAATCCCCTTATTCATTTAGTTGCCCTTCTCTCAACCCTTTTTTCCCATTTCAAATATGTCCTTTTTGTACACAGGATTCCAAAATTGCACTGTATATTCCAAATAAGGCCTTACCAATGCTTTGTAAAGAGGGAGAATTACATTTTCCTCCTTTGAATCCATACCTCTCTTTATATAAGACAATACCATGCTGGCTCTGGCTGTTGCCGCCTGGCACTGCTTGCTTCATTTTAGTTTGTTATCCACCAAAACTCCAAAATCCCTTTTCAACAGGGATTCACTTAACAAAGAGCCATTTACAGTATAAGCAGCACAAGGATTTTTAAGTTCAAAATGCATCACCTTACATTTATCAACATTGAATCTCATCTGCCACTTAGCAGCCCAATGTGACAATCTATCTAGATCCCCCTGCAACGATTGCACATCCTCTGAAGTTTTTAATGGACGACAAAGTTTTGTGTCGTCAGCAAACACAGAAACTTTGCTGACAATACCCACTTCCAAATCATTAATAGGTTAAATATAAGGGGCCCCAACACAGAACCCTGTGGCACCCCACTTAGCACTTTAGTCCATAATGATGAAGCCCCATTAACAACTACTCTCTCCATCGTATTCATTAACCATAGAGATGGACTCAAACTCAAACCCGAGTTTGAGCCGAACTATTCGAATTCAAACTAATTTGGACTTCTCGAACTATCCCGGACCCGGATTTTCGATATTTTCGGACTTTCGATAAATATTGAATGTTCGACCGTTCAAACGTGCGAGTAAAATGCCTATTATACCTATACGCGAGCATCGAATCCGCAAGTAAAGGGTGCATTAAAACCTATACGGGAGCATCAAATCTGCGAGTAAAATGTCCATGGTATCTAGGCCCGAACGCGAGCATCGAATCCGTGAGTAAAGTGTCCATTAAAACCTATACGCGAGCATCGAATCCGCGAGTAAAATGTCCATGGTATCTAGGCGCGAACACGAGCATCGAATCCGTGAGTAAAGTGTCCATTAAAACCTATACGTGAGCATAAAATCTGCGAGTAAAATAGCGCCAGTGAGAGTAAAATTGATTTTTCGAATGTCCTGGATATTCGAACATGTTCCCCAGACCATTTCCCAGGTCCCACAGCCATTTACATTAAGTTACCATTGATATTTTAATTGTATTTCATTAGAACTTTTCGAACTATTTGACTCCCATTGGACTTTCATTTAATGGGTCCGTTTTCGAACTTTCCATATAGTTCGAAAGTTTGAAAACAGACCGAACTTTCGAAAGTTCGGCCATCTCTAATTAACCAATTTTCTATCCATGTACAAATGTGCCTCCCTAGACCAACAGACCTTAGCTTATACATTAGTCACCTATGTGGGACTGTATCAAAAGCCTTTGCAAAATCCAAGTAAACTACATCTACTGCTATGCTAGAGTCTACATTTCTGCTTACTTCCTCATAAAAGCCAAGCAAGTTAGTTTGACAAGATCTATTCCTCCTAAATCCATGCTAGTTACTACTTATAATGTCAGTCCTTAAAACATACTCTAGAATATGTTCCCTTATTAAACTTTCCAGTATCGTCCCCACCACTGAAGTTAAACTTACAGGCCTGTAATTACCAGGCTGTGAACGACTAGCCTTTTTGAATATTGGAATAACATCAGCCTTTTTCCAATACAAAGGCACACCTCCGGACATGAGGGAATCTGCAAAAATAAGAAACAATGGCCTAGATAAAACTGAATTTAGCTCCCTAATTAACTGAGGATGTATTTTATCCGGTCCAGGAGATTTATTAATATTAACCTTATTTAGTTCTTTCTGTAACATATCCTCGGTTAACCAAAGTGCACTTGAATCTTTTATACCATTATTGCTACTATACTCTTTGGTATCTGTACTTAGATCTTCTATAGTGTATACAGAGGGGAAAAAAGATTCAAGACATTTGCTTTATCTCCATCCTCTGTAACTAACTGATCCCCATTAATTAATGGTGCCACATTCACAGTCCTCATCTTCTTACTATCAGGGGCACATCTAGGGATTTTGCTGCCTGAGCAAAACTTTAGAATGCCGCCTTTGATTGTCTCTGCGTGCGCCGCCGCTGCATTAAAGTGGGTGTGGCTTTGTCGGTTGGGCGTGGCTTTGTCATTGGGCGTGGCTAACATTTTAAGATTTTGAGCTTCCTATCACGTATGTAAACATTTCCTCAGTCAGTCGATTAGCAATAATGTCAATTCCTATAAACAGGTATCACATCCCTTTCTCCAATAGCTTGTGTTGTCACTACTATATTGCTCCTTTCAGGTTTTTGTGGGTCCAACTTACTTGTTTTATAGCCTGTGCTATACATGTTACAGTAAATTAGAAATTCCATACTTTCTGAGGTATAAAAGGTTTTACCCAAAAGATTTGTAAGCCTGCCCCCCACGTTTTCAAGTCAGGAACCACTACTTAACTATCTAACCTAACCTACAAACTAACTAAAGCTAACCTAACCATATAACTACATCATATCTGTTCTAGGGAAAATTCAATAGAGTCATTTAGTTAAATCTTTTGGTCAAAACCTTTCAATACTAAGAAACAAAACTAAAACAAAACAGTAGTTGCCCTTTAAATGGACAGCCGAATCCCCATACAGTAGTCCCACACAGTAATAACCAGTGTATGGCTCTTACTGTATAGGACTACTGTATGCTGCAAAATCAAAAAAGGCACTTTTTCCCCCCCACAACAAAAACTCAAGCTATCACTGTGTAGTTTGGGGTCCTGGGCTCTGGCTGCCCTGCATACAGGAATTCAGTAATTTGGAAACATTTGTTTATGAGAATTGAGAAATAAATTAAATAATTTTTAATCACGTACATATAATATCCTACAATATACATACAGGAGAACTTCATGACCACATACCCCTAACCCCTCCCTATACAGAGACCCATCAGCCATCACCTATATCTCCCAGCACCCCCCATGACAACAACAACATTACACGGTACACCCCTAACCCCTCCCCAATATAGCAGCCCCTATGACCAGCCACATACCCCTAATAATCTCTCCCTTAGTCCCTATACATTAAGTATTCATAGGCCCATGATAAGACCCCAGGGAGGTTATAGACCATGCACTGAATCCAGATGGCAGCCACAAACCCCATTATAACACCCCAGGGAGGTTACAGCCAGGCCACTGAATTCAGCAAAGCCAACCCCCCCCATGATAAGACCCCAGGGAGGTAGGTGCAGCCAGCCCAGGGGAATCGTCTAGTGAACCGATAAACGTCGTTATTTACCGAAAATAACGCAACCAGTTATGGTAAAAGATTACCGACCGTTATGGTGTAATAACCGAGCCCGTGTCGATCGGTAAATAACGACCGGATAAAATTACGATAACGGAGCCGGTAGTGTAAGATAATCTGTTAAAATATGAAACGGGTAGGTCTGTGGTAAGATCGGTCAATAACGGTCGTTATCGTAAAAACCCATGTCGTTATATTTTACCTATAAAATCGAAGTACGGTTATTTTACGATGAACGGTAAAAGCAATTTGTTTTATAAAATAGGGCCCATAGCTCCTACTCTTTGCATGTAGGAGTAAGGAGTGGAGTATGTGGTGTGTTAGGTGCACAAAGATGGTGTTTTATATTTAAATTGTGAATTCAGCCATGGAGCTTACTTCAGTTTCAAACATAATATAATGTGGCAGATACACACCAGCTAGTAATCGAAGTTCTGCAAGGGGCTGCAAAGATAGAGGGTCCAAGAAAAAAAAGGGCTCACTATTGTGTCAAGACTTAGACGGGAACATTTCCAGAGTGAACCATGATTGCAATACTGTTTAGGGAGAAATAGGTAGGACAATTTAGTTATGTAAAACTCCTCCATCTGCCACGCCCACACAGACCGGAAGAGTTAAGGGGGTCAGCCACCCAACAGAAACTAAGTTGAGGTGAAGGAGTTAAATACCGCTGTGTTTTTCAAAATCCATAGTGGCCAAGGTTCACAAACGGGTACAACATAGAGGGTAGATTGTAAGAAAACCATTATGTTCCAAACGTTGCACATTTCCCCCTAGGATTATGATACCGATTTATAACTAACATGGAAATTCTGTGGCCAAAGGAGCAGCATTCAAACAATCTAGATTGAGGGTTAATCTGCATAATAGTATGGGTTAAAAGGGTTGCCAAAGGGAAGAACGCTATCACACATATAAGATCATTTCTTGCAAATGTAGGAAGTGAGATATCGCCCTGTTGGGGTTTTAAAAACTACAAATATTACCCAGAGTACTCACCTTCGTGGTTTTGGTTTTTCGTAGGGGTTCGTATTAAATACCTTTTTCGCCTCGCTGTCTTTTTCTCCATGTCAAAAAACCTACGGCCACATGGTGATGAGTGAAGGGTGTGATCTTTTATAATGGGTTGAAATGGGCAATATGCGTTTGGTAATCGCAGTCATTGGTTATTTAGATTCGGCGGGTGGACGAAAGCACTCGCTAACCAAATTGCGGCGTCAAGTACGGAATAAAAGTGCGACTTGAGTTTTTTGGGCGGCGCTACACAGTTCGTATTTGCGTTTTTTTCATTTCGTGCGCAACACATGCACATAGCGTATTAGCCACTTTCGGTGTTTTCAGATTCGCGCACAATAACATGCGCGGAGCGGTATTGCCATTTTGCGCTTTTTTCATTTCGCCAAGCACACTGCACAGGCGTATTTGCCACTTTCGCGCTTTTTCAATCGTGCGCAATACATTGCGCTGCGTGATTGTTCCATTTTCGGGTTTTCAATTCGCGCCACATACAGGCGCATGCGTATTTGCCATTTATGCGTTTTTAAAATTCGTGACGTACAATGAGGCATGCATCTATTGCCATTTCGCGTTTTTTCAATTACACGCGCAATACATGCGCAACGTATTTGCCATTTTCGCATTTTTTCGCGCAAAAAACATGCTCATGCATTTGTTATTTTTCCCTTAGAGAGTGGACACAACTAGGTGGTCTTTGTTGGTTTCTGCTCAGCCATGAAGTGGAATATTGCCATGTAGGATATGAGGATCGGACTTGGGGATTAATTTTGACCTTTTAGCCAATTCCCTCCCCAAAAAGCAGGAAATTACTGACAAACGAACAAAAACCAGGCCAACTACTTAGGCAGGCACATGAAAAGGCCTTCCTCCTCTCCATGTTTCTTAAGCCTTTTTGGAATGGGTGGCCCATGTCCACCATAATAACTTTCAATACTCCAGCATATTTAGCCTGATACATTGCTGCTGTTCCTCCGCTGCTGCAGCACCTACTCCTGCTCGCTGTGGCTTCTGCCTCCTGCCTCTGCTGACTCCTCACCCTACTCATCATGGTCCATCTCCTTTACTCTGGAGCGAGTTTGAGCCACATTATTTTAAATGTGTTAAAGTTCTCCTTTGTGTTGAGAAATGTATAATCTATCTTAATGAGTTTGAGAAGTGACAAATCTGGTTTGGAATGTCTTTGTTGCAAGCACATGATATGTGCAGAGAATGGGCACAGGCATGGTGCTTCTTTAGACATTTGCATCATATAGGTTTCGATACATCATTCTAAAATAATAAGTTCAGTCTAATCATCACATATATAGTTGAGTTAGCTTGTTTTTATAGCAAACATTACTAATTCAACGCAGGAATATTAATAATAAATTTTGGGACAGGAATAATGGTTTGTAGTCAAACTACTACCAGACATCTTGGTCCTTTTGTCGGAAACACAAATCCAGGCATCCTCATCTTCATTGTGCTCCATTGATGGGGGGAGGGTCCTTTAACCAAATGTCCAGTGGAGATTTCCTGGAAATGTTCCTATTGCAGACTCTCCATAATTGCACTTTTATTTTAAAAAGCGAATTGTGAAAGTGAGTTGCGAAAGACAATTGCGAAAGCGAATAGCGAAAGCGAGCATGTATTTTCGTGTTTAAGAGCACGGTCGTTTTGGCGCCAAAGCAAGGGGCGGGGCGTTTTCGCTCTATTCAGGATGACTAGGCCATGCTTGAAGTCTTATGGTGAAACAGCTCACCAAAAAGAAGTATGACGCCCTGCCTGTGGGGACCCACAAAAAAAAGCGCAAAAGCGCCTGATTATGGAGAGCCTCCAAAGGAAAATTGGGAGGAAGTATGGGCTCCAACTGTCACTCCAGGACTCCAAAGGAACTGAGTACCTAAGAGAGAGGGGGCCTGCATTTGTGCAGGACATTAGGAGCGGATGATCTACAGGTATTTTTATAATGCATATTATTATTATCCGAAATAATATATTCCAACTTTATTTTTTGTAAGTTTGAGAATAGAACTGATAACTGTATAAAATGTGTCATTAAGCTATATAGTTCTCCCAATGTTTAAATACAGATGTAATTATGCAAATTTGTGCCAATATCACGTGCCTTAAGCCAGGCACACTATTCCACACCAAATCACAACACACATTGTTATCGTTATCGCACACGATTTTGTCGCAATTCTTGTTTGTTTTCGTTTTCCCACTGCTTTTATTTCATAATTTATTATTTTTTCATAATTTTACAATCATTTTTCTAAATTTCCATTATGGAAACACATGCGTTAACGCACAAAAGTAGGGAATGCATGGTTAACAAAATGCAAACGGATGCGCAATCACTGTGACTAGGCCTCACTTACGCGTTAGTTAAGCGTTTGGCATGCGTTTTGCGTTGGCAAAAGCGCATGCGATTTGGTTATAATGGAAACTGCGGGACGCAAAAATCCATGCATTTCCCATGTCATGTCGATTGCCATGCCCATTTCCGTTTTGGTAACGCATGCGTTGCCATAACGAACGGCCAAATGCATGCGCCCAACACCCACCCAAACGGAAAACGCACAAGAATGACGCACCGGGTTGCTCTTTTTTGTACTCTTCCCTTGTATTAGAGGTGGCAGTCCCCTGGGTGCTCAAAGGACTAGCACTTCCATACATGCATAATTCCGAGCTGCCCTCCTCCACCTTATGACCTAAGGCGGCAAATTTGTTGGGATGGCAATCTGGGAAGAGCAACCCTACCCTTCGCGTCCCCCACTTCCCTAGTAACCCTAACAAAACTACCTCCCCCCTCAGCCTTCCCTGTCCCACTTCCACCACCTCTATACTGGCCCCAGCCAGTGCCTGCTGTCCCCCCAGATTTTCCAATCCCTGCACTTGCGAAGCTGCCCGGCCCTTAGACCCTCCACCTCTGCTTCCAAAGGGGCAACCCACTCACACCTGCATGACATAGATCCCCTGGAATGTCTGCCACAGGTTCCTAACAATGTGCAGGGATCACATTCATGGTACAGACAAACTGTCCCTTCTAATACACAACACCAGCACAGTGACACACCAACCTTGTTTAATTGCCCTTCTTGTTTCATGGCCTTCTTTTTCTATGTCCTTAAGATCAAGTCCTTTAGAACAGGGACAACGTTCCATTCTAGTTCGTTTCACTTACAGGAAACTTCCTTTTGTTTGATCCAAACACACGGTCAAACAATGTGAACCTATTTAACTATTAGGCTCCAGCCCACACACCAATTAGTGCAGAAGCCAGGAAAAGAGGGAAAAAATAAAAACTTATTAACCCTTTCCCAACCTGTTTGCAATTACAACGATGTGCAACAGGTTGCTATACTGACCCATTGCACCACTTTATACTAAAAAGAACAATAATCTGCTACTCTCACACAGTCCGCACACAGCCACACAGCACAAACCATCCTTATTTTCAAACTTCACACACACCACACACAACCATCAAATTATTAAATGTCCTTCTATTTCTATATCCTTAAGGCAAGGTCCTTTAGAACAAGGGACACTTTTCACTCACAGGAAACTTCTTTTTTAGGTCCAAAAATTTGTTGAGAGATAGGTGGTTGTGATAGAAAGGTGTTGCTTTTGATGGAATCTGAATTAATTGTTTTATCTTGTTACATTCATCCCATATTTTTGTGAGGCTTTCTGGATGGTATCACAATATTGAATGTTGGATGATGTGTAGAATTATGTGTGTTCTATATCCACCCAGTCTATTTGTGGGCCGTCACCCATTGTGAGAGTTGTGTTAGTTCTTGAAGCGAAGCTATAAGTATTGTATAGGTTTGGAGTCCAAAGCCTCCTTGGTGTTGATTGGGTCAGATAGCTTATTTGTATTCTTGGTCTTTTATTTTCTAAACAAATTCTCTGATTGCTTTTTTAATATGTTTGAGGGTATTTTGTTTCAGTTTTATTGGGAGTGTCTGAAGATATATAGAATTTTGTGGAAGAGAGTCATTTTTATTGCATTATTCTGCCATACATATGATAGATTGATTCTATCATACAATAGATTCTATCTATTTATACATTGTGACAGATTTGTACCCCAGATATTTAAAGGATATATTTGACCATAAATTGAAATACTTGTGTAGTTCCATTTATGAGTGTTAAGATATTAACGGCGTACGCTACTGATTTGGATGGTTTACTGGAAACCCGATATCTCCCCAAAATTTTCTATTATTGTGTAGAGTGCTGTTAGAGAGTAGTTGGATTTGTTAGGTTAATAAAGTCATCCACAAAGAGAACACTAGATTCGTGCTTCTGATGGTGATCCTGTTATTTGTGGTGATTCTCTGATCTTGACTGCTAGCAGCTCTATGCATAAAACGAAGAACAGTTGTGATAATGGCATCCTGCCTGGTCCGTTTTTTATGTTTGTGTTTTCTGAGGAATAGCCCATATTTCGTACTGTCGCTTTGGGATTGTTGTACAAGTTCATTAGTGTGGAGATATAGTATTTGGAATTTATATCCCATAAGTAATCTTTTTGTATATATAGCCAATCTACTCTATCAAAGGCCTTTTCTATATCCAATGATAGAGCCTGATTCTATATTATAATATTTTGCATATTGATGAGTGTGATTGTTTTTTTCTTATATTGTCTGATGAATGTTTTTTTATTCTGTTGCTAATATCTTGCTATAATCTTTACATCTGTAGTAATTAATGAAATTGGTCTGTAATTCGAGGTTGTGTTAGATGCTCTATCTGGTTTCGGTATTACATAATTATTTGCATATAGCATTTCTGGGGAGGTGAGTTGGACTGGTTGCTAATTCATTTATTATACCCAAGGTGTGGAGCTAATTGTTTGAAGATTTTTTAAATAAAATGATGTAAGCCATCCGGTCCTGGTGTGCTTTCCTAGTTTGAAAAACTTTTGATTGCTTTCGTTTATTCTATTAAAGTATAGGTGTTTGTAGGGATCATTGTTGTTCAGGTGGTGAGAGTTGGAAGGTTGAGTTTGGTTGAGGAATTTACTATTTGTGTTTGTTATTTGACGCTTTGGTATTATTTCCTCATTGTTTTGGTAATTTAGCAAATCTGTTTGATATTATTTGGGGTCATATTGCCATTTTGTCTGAAGGCGTCTCTTAACGGAAGATTTCTGTTCTGAGTTAGTTTTTATGTTTTAGCTTATTAGCCAGCATAGTATCTGGTTTTTTGCATTTTGAGTAGAAATCGTTGGTTAAGAATTCTCAGTGCCATTTCTGCTTTAGATTTTAATATGGAAGATAGTCTATGTTTCTGTGCTTCTAGTTGGGATTAGGATGGCTGGTTCGCGGATCCGAATCAGATCAACCTGCGGACTTATCCCGTTCGCGAAGACGGTCGTTTTCCGATTTTCAGCTTCCGAACGCGCGGATTTTCTCGTATTTTCTAAAATTTTCGAAATACAGAAATTTCTCGATTTTCGAAATACGAGAAATCTCTATTTCGAAATTTTTAGAAATTACGAGGATTTCTCGTATTTTCGAGTTTTTTTAATTTTATTGGGTCCGCTCGCGGATTTTCGAATTTCGAAGTTCGGACATCTCAGTTGGGATATCAGATCCTCTGTTTGTCTTGCTATGTGCTTTTTTCTATTTTTTTAATAGAGTCTGTAGACTGTTTTATTTTGCTTTGGTTTTTGTTTTTACTTTGCTGCTATTTGTATTAGTTTCCCCCCTAATGACTGCTTGTGAGCTTGCCAAATCTCCAGATAGTTGAGGGTCTGCATTTTAAGATATCTTTGAATAGTACGATGTAGGCGTGGTCTGACCACGAGATTTCTGGGTTATGTATGGGTTATGTAATTGGTAAGTAACTGAGGTGCTATAAAGGCATAATCTAGTCTGGTTGTTTATATTGTCACCGGAGAGTAGAAAGTCTTCCGGTATGGAAGTGTTGCTCTCCATGCATCAATATAATTGTTTGCTTTATAAAAGGATTGGCAGTTGTTTACTGAGCATGTCCTATGTTGGTGTGTTTTTGGTTTTGATTTATCTAATTTGGAATTTAATGTTACTTTAAAAATCTCCAAGCATGATGATTGGCCTATGGCTATGGAGTTTATTTTGTTTGTGTAGTTCTTGAAAGAAGGGTTTTTGTTTACAACCTTAGTCTAAATTTTGTATAGTCCATTGAGTATTAAGTATCATCCTTTTGGATCACTATAGTTGATTCCATGGACCCATGTTTTGTGTATTAGTACTGCGACTTGACCCAGCCTTACCTTAAGTTGGATGCATAGTAGTGGGTTTCATTGATTTTATCCCAGTATTTGTGCTCTCGTGCTTTTTTTGAAATGTGTTTCCTGAATCATTAGTATATCAGTTTTGTTTTTTGTAGTATTGTAAAGCCTTTTCTTTTTGTGGTGGGTTGAGCCCTTTTGCATTGTGCGAGATCATTAGGTTTTCTTTAGGTAGATGAACCTGTGGTTTTGAGTTTGTTGGTGGCCGACTTTGCTTCTTTACTACGATGTACATTGCATGCGGCTGTGTGAGGTATAATCTGAGGCAACTAGGTGGGATGCTGGAGATTCAGAGCCTGTTCAAGATTGTATAGTCTTTCAAAGTTGACCTTGCAGGTTATAATAGGTTGAGATGAAAAAGAGAATACAACTAGAGAAAAGTTAAAACTTAGTAATAAAAACTCTTATAGACACAGCTATAACACCAAATAATAAATTATAATAAATAAATGTTAATCTAAGTTTCCCTTAGATTTGGTGAGAATACACGCGTATCTCACTTTAATATTATGGTAGTTGCAGAGTATTTTCTGCTTTGTTGGGGTAGTCTAGGTAATGTTATTTGTTCCTTGAGCTCCTGCAGCTATCTTTTATCATTATATAATTATGAGATATCCTTTATAGGCATTTCGTCTGCTCTAGTTTGGTATCTCTTTTTTACTTTGGGATAGTGAGGTATGGGGCATACTTGTATTGAGGGTTGTCAGACCGATCTTTTTGAGGTGTCTCTTTCCTCGGTAACACCATTCTCATCATTTAAGTCCTCATGAAGCTTATTCCCTTTATCCTGTTCCATCTTTCCCTTTTCTCTTTTTTTTATGTTTCTGTACCTTTATTTTTAACAATTTTTGTTGTTTTTTGTTACATATTGTAACATTCTCATTTTATTTTTATAGGTGCGGGAGATTTTAGTTATATAAATTTAACAATTATAGCTACACATTTTGTGCTTTACTTCACTCCTAAATTTACATATTGATATGTACTGACTTAAGGGTTGAGACCCTAATAGCAACAAAGTTAGCTCATTTGTATAATTCTCATTATATCTTTAACTTTATACATTTTTTGGTTTCATTTTTGTTTGTATAAAAAATTTATAATAACATTGTCCAGTTTATATTTTCTTGAAATTACATCTGATGAAAAAAACCCTTTTATAACCAATTTGTAGGATTCAAGGTGCTCTTGTTAGGATACAATAGTCATTTTGTGTGTAAGTAAGATAGAGGTCGCCCCATTTAGCTTTTGCTACTTCTCTAGTTTGGAGTTGATCAAACTTGTGGAGTATATTCAGTCCTCTTGGGGTTACATAGGTTGCTTTGATATTTTTGATGTATCAGGTTTCTGAGGGCTTTGGTCCCTTAATTTAGCTTGATAGAAAATGTTTAGATAAAGGTTTAAGAGTTTTTAGATATATTGAAAGTTCGACTGGCCTTTGGCCTTTGTTTGGGAAGAGTCATTTTCTTCGGAGTGTAGTTAGAGACCAGCCTGATGGTTGTCATTTCCAGCCTTTTTTTCTTCCTTTTTTTAGGGGTCCCTGCTCTTGAGAGACAGATTTGCAATCTGTTACTTGGGGTTATTCCAGTTTTATAATGGTTCTGTCCTATTAGGTCTGTGGTACAGAGGGGGTGTACAGATTATTTGTCATTCTTTAGGGGCCCAAGCGATTAATCTGGTCTTTCAGATTAGTGGTTGTCGATTTTACACATAATATTTTTTTAGACGGATGTGGTGTGATGCCACAAGTTTGTTCTTTGTACACATCCTTTGGAGTGTATATTCCCAAGTTTATAGGGGGGATGGATGTGGTCTATATGGTATTACCGAGGGTTGTTTGGTGATATGTTTTGTGTTGTTTTTCCCCTTTGGGGGGGAACTTCTCCTCATCCTTGTTGGGCTGAATGTTTAGGAATGAGATGTCCGAAACTGCTAAAATCTGTTCCCACACAGAAAGTTAAAAAGCATGGAAAAAACTCTATTACTCCTACACGTCAGGTCTCCCTAACTCACTTTAACAAACTGACAAAGTGGCACCTGTCTAGCTGCCTTTTATACCCAGGGGTTGACAGTAGAAATAGCTGCCGTTGGAGATGCATGAAAATCTTCGAATTTGTAGGCGTGAAAATCTCGAAAATGTTCAAACGTGGGTTCTGAAAATCCGAAGAGAGTTCTGCGATTGCGAAGCCCGGAGATCTGCCGTGGAACTAGGTTTGGTTCCACAATCCGGTCCATCTCTAGTTATATGCCAATCAGAATTGGTTACAATAAGATTAGATCTATTGTAACCAATTCTGACAGGAAAAGAATGTGATTGGTTGATTACCAATCAGATTCTTTCTGAAAATTCTGATTGTAACTAATCAGAATTGGTTGCAATCAGATTCTTTTAGAAAGTTCCCTAGACCATTTCCCAGGGCCCTTTACAGCAAGTTACTGTATTCATTTTGCCAAATTTTCGAAAATTCTTTAAATTCTAATTTTCTAGAATATTTGAAATTTCTTGAATTTTTTAAATTTCCCGGTTTTTCGAAAATTTTTCGAACGCAGTTCGGAAAGAATTCGGAAAGCGGAATTCCGGAAAATCCGCAAGATCCCAATTCCAGATCTCGGAAATCCGCCACGATCCGTTTTGGATCTGCGAACTGGCCTCTCTATTTAGAATGATACCCATTAAACCAAGGGTAATTAAACTTATATGAAAAACAGTAAGTCTAACCTCGAGGTTGCCGATTGCAACCTGTTTTTTCATTTGGATTGCTCCCGCTTCAGAGGGGTTCCCAAGAAAGTTTTTTTAACAGTTATTGCGATTCCTGATTTGCAATCAACCATATTCATCAGCTGATACGGGTTAGGTAGGTTTTGGGTTGGTTTGGTTCATTTGGTAAAAAGTGAAATAGTTGAGGAAGTCTTGTTACCTCGTTACCTCCTTGGTTTTCGGCATCGATAACTTTGTAGTAGAAAGATATCATGCCATATTTCACAGATTTCAATCTCCAGTTGCTGGCAATGTTGAGAATTTTGATCGCATTAGCTTCCAGAGCGGTTACTCGTTCACCCAAATTAGCTATTTCCTGCTTCACTTCTGATATATTTGTGATGTGAGGATTGAATAGCTTTTTTAATATTGGAATACAAGTTATCAAGATCTTGCCTTGTTTGTTTTAGCTGGTTCCTCTCCTCCGTACCGTCGCCATCTTGTGATCCATGTGGGATTTCAGCTCTGTCAAAGAAGTCCGATAGTTCTCCTTTGTTAGGGAGATTTTGTTTTTAGGACCATAGCTGGGTTAGTGTGGGTCTTAGTAGCCTTTTGAGAGGGTTTTAGGCTTGATTTAAATCTCTTATATTGCTAAATTAACGGAGCTATAGTTCTATGGGACAGAGTTTTGACAGTTGGAATGCTTAATGCTGTGAGCAGGCTTGACAGTTGGTTTGTGGGGGGAAAGTCAAGTCAGATGGAGGTGTGAGTGTTTAAAAGGGGGGGGGATCCTGCTTCTAAACAAAATGTGTGCTGGTTTAAAGGCATGCAGCAACACACGAAAATCAGATATAGTTCTACTTATGTATTCAATTATCAATTAAGATGAGGAAAAGTCATTTTTTCAGTATATGTCCCTTTAAGGTCATATTTATCTACCATACAATAAAAAGGCATAATTTCTAACACTACCATTAGTAGTAGTAGTACTATCATAGCTCATCAGCATCCATACACCATTAAAATTAGAACTACAGTAGTGTGGTTAGCAATAATCCTAATGACACACAAACATTGGGCCCTAATGCTGACACATTAACCAAAAACTAAAATCTAACAACTGAAATTTCTGGTTTAAATTTTAAAAAAATTCCATATCAAATTTCAGCAGTAAGATTTACCACAGAAATACAGTGGCACAGGGATTATTAAATCCCGAATGAATCACATTACTATTATCAACATTGAATCTCATCTGCATTTCTGTTGCCCATTTTGATATCTAGGTCTGCTTGCAGCCATTGCACTCATTTAAATTTCCAAAGCTCTGCATAGTTTAGTATCATCAGCAAACACAGAGAATTTGCTCTCAATGCCAACTTCTAAGTCATTTATAAACAGATTAAACAGAGCGGCCCCAGAACCCTGAGGCACTCCGCTTAGAACTTTAGCCCACATATCTATTGTATTCAATTAGATCAACTGGACTTGAAGTTTAGTTTCTTGAAGACTTTGTCTATGCATCTGACTGGCTTCTCAATTCGAGACTTGTACAAGAATCTGTGGCAATTATGTACCCTGGAAAATCCCAATTAGCATATCACGCCAAGTGTTAAAGGCGTGATTGGATAGTGGCAAGAGGTGTTATAGGAATGGGAGTAGGTGTCAAAATAGCATTGTACATGGCAGACCGTGGGTGTCGAACCCCCCCACCTCTATTTAGGCAACAGATATACCATGACCTGGATGAAGAAGAACCTTCACAAGCCTATTTAGCCCACATAAGTGTAGCTCCATTACCACCACTCTGTTTGCGATCCAATAATTATTCTCTATCCATGAACAAATGTTTTCTTTCAGTATTATACATTAGTCACCTAGTGGCACAGTACCAAAAGCTTTCGCAAAATCCAAGTATACCACATCCACTGCCATGCCAGAATCTAAATTCTTACTTACTTCCTCATAAAAACCAATTAAATTTATCTGGCATGATCTATTTCATAAATCCATGCTGACTACTACTAAAAAGATTAGTTCTCGAGACAAAGTCATGATATGATCCCATAGCAACGTTTCCAGCACCTTCCCTGCCACTGATGTTAGGCTACGGTCTTAGTTGCCAGGCTGTGAACGACTACCTTTTTTGAATATTGGTATTACATTGGCTTTTTTCCAATTCAGCGGCACACCCCTAGACCAAGAGAATCTGAAAAGATGAGAAACCGTGGTCTAGATAGAACTGAACTAAGCTCTTTTAAAATCCGGGGATCATCCATCTGCTCGTCTGGGGCTTTAAAGATATTTACTTTGTCTAATTGTTCTGTAATGTTACCATATCCTCCGTCATTCTCCCCTGCATATTATTACAACCCTACTGTAAGGACTAGGATTCTCTATAATGAAAACTGATGTAAAAAAACTGTTTAGCAGATTAGCCTCTTTGGCATTATCTACAACCATCTCAGCCCCATTGTTTAATGTCCCACATTCTCAGTCCTCATCTTTTTACCATTTATATACTTAAAAAACATTTTGGGTTGGACTTGCTTTATTTTCGCTATCCGTTTAATTTTCTATTTAGCTAGTTAATTGCTTTTATACTCCCTTTAAAACTGTTCTGTTCCCCTGATTAAAATTTTTAAGTCCTGTTGTTCGGTAACCTTTCGGGTTATCAAGGGCTTCCCGTTTTTTAAACTCTACGGAAGTTCATAGATGACGTCCTAATATTTGGTCGGATACCCATACCAGCTTTGAGACCTTGGTCCCTAGACTTAAAACAATAATTGTAACCTTATATTTACTTTTGTATTTGGTTGTAACTTGATTGATTTCTAGATCTCCATCTAACCTCTAACACACCACCGTTGAGAGTACCCTGTTTGGAAACCCTGTACAGGAATACCATTCTGAGATCAGACTCTGCCACCCTCCCAAGGTTTAAAGGGATACCTTATGGCCAGTTTCTCAAAGTATTCATAATTGCTCCACCAGAAGGAATATAAAACTAAGCTTCAAAATTGTTCCATCGTCTTAGAGTCTATCCAATAAATCCTTATCAAAGGCCTTCAATAGGGCACTATCTCTAGCCATGAGTCCCTTTTGTTGAACAGCCCTTCTAACACAGAGGCTTATACTAACTTGGATCCTAGGACTCTGCAAGTAGAGACCAGTGTTTCTCTGCTCCTTTTATTTTTCCACAATATTAAGCTTTCAGTTTAAAGAGATCTCACGCCTTATTAAGAACCATATACCTGTTCTACATGGTGACGTGTTGCTCACAAGCATTAGAAAAAGGTTGTAAAATAGTCCCTAAGAGAGTTAAAATCTCTGTGTCTAGTTGCCCCTAGTACTTACGGGAAGTTATGATAATGCCATGTACTGTTTGTTATGCTACATTGTTGATCTTGTGATGGTTGACACATTTCCTGACACCCTACCTAGTAGGGGGCAGGGTTGTGTTCCCTTTAAAAGGAAGTGATGTGTTACAGTGCCATACCTCTGTTGAATGTTTTTCTAACACAATGCGACAGGCATGGCGCTTCGTGGTCTGTGTATAATATATGTGAGTTCTAATAACTACCTACCTTTTACGAACCTCCTGTGTGTTTACCGTGTAGCACAGCCTCATCTACATTTTTGGAATTACGTGTGTTGATACCCTGCCCACCCCCCAACCTCCAAGTTAGATTAAAAAAAGCAGTAGAAACATACTTACATTGCTTCATACCCCCATGCTCTGCATTGCCAGCAGCCGTGTCTGTGATTGGCTGCCTCTCAGCTATTCAGAGATCGGCTACTGGTCTGCCCCTGTTTGCAGCTTTCGCCAAATAGGGCCGGGCTGAGTCAGCCTCGGGAGTGAGGACTGTATGTATGTTGTGCTGCTTTTTTTTTAGAAATCTAACTTGGCGGTTGGGGGTGGGCTGTGGTGCCCAACGAGCAGAGATACCTTGAAGGTCTTTGTAGACCATTTGCTATACAGAACTTGTTTGGTGATAGATTTACATTTACACAAATCAACTGTCATAATGTGGAATTATTTTTGAGCACAGGGACCCCCTGTTATTTTCTACAGTGATGAAAGCTGATGGAAAACTAGAGTGCCAATAAAAACTCGATAAAGGTCAAGCTTCAGCAATAATATGGAAGGTAAAAATTACATTGTATACAGAATTTCTGTATTTTAAATGCCAATCTCTGATCCATTGAATGTAAAGAAAGAACTAACTTAAATTTGATGAGATGTCAGATTCACTTTGAGCACATCATACAAGGGGAATAAGAGAGAAGAAAAAAAATAATAAAAAATTCCTTAAATAAAATATCCTACAGAGTGAGCTAATCACGAGATTTAAAGTATAAAAAGAAAGGCAGCAGATTTCTAACTCATGGATGATGTATATTAAAACAAACAAGCCTATGTTCAATCTACCTTTTCAAGTCGCTCTATGTCAAGCCACACATTTTTACCATGTTTAACATAATTAAGTACATGAACCAAAGCTAATCTCAAATCAAACTCATATATCTATATGCCAGGCAGGTGTAAACCAACACAATACTCACAACGTGAGGAATATAAGCAAATAGTAAGGAGAAATATAGTCCAAATATAGTTTCATGTTATTAAATAAAAAATAGCAAAAACCACAGTTTCTTATATTGAATTAAATACTTTTCTCCATGGAAACAAGCCAGTCAAACTCGATGAATTCTGATTCTAGCCATTGATTGCTCTCGTTTTCCCGTACCCAAGTATGAGCTTAGTGGAGGGAATATTTTTTAACTAAGAAGAAACTGAATAATCTAATTTGTATAGTATTTGAGGTTGAAATAGACATATGTCCATCGTCCAACCCATCTAGCAAATCCTCATTTCCTGCCCAACTGTTCATCCAGAAGAAGGCAAAAAAAACCCCACCAAAGCTATGAGGGAAAAAATCCCTTCCTCAATCCAGTGGCAATTGAATTTCCCTGGATCACTCTACTTTATGTATCAATACCAATAACTTGTACATTCCTTGTTTGCAGAACTCATCCAGCTTTTTTTTAACTGACCAATGAACCTGCCAAACAACGTCCACTGGAAGACAGTTCCATACTTTACCGTTCTCACATTGAAAAACCCTTTCAACTTGAAGCCTAAACCTTTTTACTTCAAGTCTTAAGGGATGTCCGCGTGTCCCTTACATTTCTATTGGTGAAAATGCCCAGATAGTTTATTGATATTCCCACTTATGTATTTATACCAGTAACATATCCCCACGCAAGCGCCTTTTCTCCAGCGACATAATTGTAACTTTTCCAGTCTTATTCATATTCAATCGCTCCCCCAATCCCCTTATTATTTAGTTGCCCTTCTCTCAACCCTTTCCATTTCAAATATGTCCTTTTGTACACAGGATTCCAAAATTGCCTGTATATTCCAAATAAGGCCTTACCAATGCTTTGTAAAGAGGGAGAATACATTTTCCTCCTTTGAATCCATACCTCTCTTTATATAAGACAATACCATGCTGGCTCTGGCTGTTGCCGCCTGGCACTGCTTGCTCATTTTAGTTGTATCCACCAAAACTCAAAATCCCTTTCAACAGGGATTCACTTAACAAGGCCATTTACATAAGCAGCACAAGATTTTTAAGTTCAAATGCATCACCTTACATTTATCAACATTGAACTCATCTGCCACTTAGCAGCCCAATGTGACAATCTATCTAGATCCCCCTGCACGATTGCACATCCTCTGAAGTTTTTAATGGACCCAAAGTTTTGTGTCGTCAGCAAACACGAAACTTTGCTGACAATACCCACTTCCAATCATTATAGGTAAAATATAAGGGGCCCACACACCCTGTGGCACCCACTTAGCACTTAGTCCATAATGATGAAGCCCATTACAACTACTCTCTCCATCTTATTCATTAACCATAGGATGGACTCAAACTCAAACCCGAGTTTGAGCCGAACTATTCGAATTCAACTAATTTGACTTCTCGAACTATCCCGGACCCGGATTTTCGATATTTCGGACTTTCGATAAATATTGAATGTTCGACCGTTCAAACGTGCGAGTAAAATGCCTATTAACCTATACGCGAGCATCGAATCCGCGAGTAAGGGTGCATTAAAAACCTATACGGGAGCATCAAATCTGCGAGTAAAATGTCCAGTTATCTAGGCCCGAACCGACGAATCGATCCGTGAGTAAAGTTCCATTAAACCTATACGCGGCATCGAATCCCGAGTAAAATGTCCATGGTATCTAGGCGCGAACACGAGCATCGAATCCGTGATATAAGTGTCCATTAAAACCTATACGTGGCATAAAATCTGGAGTAAAATAGCGCCAGTGAGAGTAAAATTGATTTTTCGAATGTCCTGGATATTCGAACATGTTCCCCAGACCATTTCCCAGGTCCCACAGCCATTTACATTAAGTTACCATTGATATTTTAATTGTATTTCATTAGAACTTTTCGAACTATTTGCTACTCCATTGACTTTAATGGGTCCGTTTCGAACTTTCCATATAGTTCGAAAGTTTGAAAACAGACCGAACTTTCGAAAGTTCGGCCATCTCTAATTAACCAATTTTCTATCCATGTACAATGTGCCTCCCTAACCAACAGACCTTAGCTTATACATTAGTCACCTATGGGGGACTGTATCAAAAGCCTTTGCAAAATCCAAGTAAACTACATCTACTGCTATGCTAGAGTCTACATTTCTGCTTACTTCCTCATAAAACCCAGCAGTTAGTTTGACAAATCTATTCCTCCTAAATCCATGCTAGTTACTACTTATATGTCAGTCCTTAAAACATACTCTAGAATATGTTCCCTTTTAAACTTTCCAGTATCTCCCCACCACTAAGTTAAACTTACAGCCTGTAATACCAGGCTGTGAACGACTAGCCTTTTTGAATATTGGAATAACATCAGCCTTTTCCAAACAAAGGCACACCTCGGACATGAGGAATCTGCAAAAATAAGAAACAATGGCCTAGATAAACTGAATTTACTCCTAATAACTGAGGATGTATTTTATCCGGTCCAGAATTTATTAATATTAACCTTATTTAGTTCTTTCTGTAACATATCCTCGGTTAACCAAAGTGCACTTGAATCTTTTATACCATTATTGCTACTATACTCTTTGGTATCTGTACTTAGATCTTCTAAGTGTATACAGAGGGGAAAAAAGATTCAAGACATTTCTTTATCTCCATCCCTGTAACTAACTGATCCCCATTAATTAATGGTGCCACATTCACAGTCCTCATCTTCTTACTATCAGGGCACATCGTGAGTTATTGTCTGCCTGAGCAAAACTTTAGAATGCCCCTTTGATGTCTCTGCGTGCCGCCGCTGCATTAAGTGGGCGTGGCTTTGTCGGTTGGGCGGTCTTTGTCATTGGGCGTGGCTACACTTTTAAGATTTTGAGCTTCCTATCACGTATGTAAACATTTCCTCAGTCAGTCGATTGGCAATATGTCAATTCCTATAAACAGTGATCACATCCCTTTCTCCAATAGCTTGTGTTGTCACTACATATTGCTCCTTTCAGGTTTTTGTGGGTCCAACTTACTTGTTTTATAGCCTGTGCTATACATGTTACAGTAAATTAAATTCCATACTTTCTGAGGTATAAGGTTTTACCCAAAAGATTGTAAGCCTGCCACCCGTCTTTCAGCAGGGACCTAACTAACTTAACTAGTCTAACCTAACCTAACAAACTAACTAAAGCTAACCTAACCATATAACTACATCATATCTGTTACTAGAAATTCAATAAGAGTCATTTAGTTAATCTTTTGGTCAAAACCTTTCAATACTAAGAAACAAAACTAAAACAAAACAGTAGTTGCCCTTTAAATGACAGCCGAATCCCCATACAGTAGTCCCATACAGTAATAACCAGTGTATGGCTCTTACTGTATAGGACTACTGTATGCTGCAAATCAAAAAAGGCACTTTTTCCCCCCCACACAAACAAAACTATCACTATGTGTAGCTGTGTCCTGGGCTCTGGCTGCCCTGCATACAGGAATTCAGTAATTTGGAAACATTTTGTATGAGAATTGAGAAATAAATTAAATAATTTTTAATCACTACATATAATATCCTACAATATCATACAGGAGAACTTCATGACCACATACCCCTAACCCCTCCCTATACAGAGACCCATCAGCCATCACCTATATCTCCCAGCACCCCCCATACAACAACAACTATACACGGTACCCCCCTAACCCCTCCCCAATATAGCAGCCCCTATGACCACCACATACCCCTAATATCTCTCCCTTAGTCCCTATACATTAAGTATTCATAGGCCCATGATAAGACCCCAGGGAGGTTATAGACCATGCACTGAATCCAATGGCAGCCACAACCCCATTATAACACCCAGGAGGTTACAGCCAGGCCACTGAATTCAGCAAGCCAACCCCCCCCATGATAAGACCCCAGGGAGGTAGGTGCAGCCAGCCCAGGCCACTGAAGCCAGCCCCACCTCCATCATAAGACCCAGGCCAGTCCCCAGGGAGGAGACCCCCCCACTCCTTGTTACACTCCTTATAATCCCTAAGGCCCTTTCTGTTCCCTCTGACTTAAAGGTTTATATGCCCTTTTCTTCCTTTCCATTTGCCTCTTTACATCAGAATTCAGCCACATGGGCATGGATTTATTTTTTTACATTTATTTCCCAAGGGTATAATTTAGATGTGAAGTCGCTTAAAACACAGTCCACTTCTGTTCAGTACATTTACCTGATAAAAAAAATTATCCTGCAGCAAATTCGGAACTCATCGCCTTTTTCTGTGATGCCAGTTCCACTACACAACTCAATGTCAGGTAATTAAAGTCCCCCATAATGAGCACACTCCCCCACTTGCAACCCTTGCCAAGTCATGCGACTGACTCACTTCTTCTCTGCTAGCATTTGGCGGCTTATAGCAGACACCACACAATGACATTACCCCCTTTCCTGTTGCCTAATTCTACCCATATTGCCACCACTTTAACATCCATTTCGCCAGTTATCTCTTCTTTTAAATTTGGCTTCAATTCTTTTTTAACATAAACACATACTCCTCCCCCTTTCCTTTTTTCTCTGTCCTGCCTAAACAAGGCGTATCCTTCTAAATTTACAGCCCAGTCGTGAGAACGGTTCAACCACGTTTCTGCTATACCAATTACATCGTACTTTTTATTCAACGCCATAATTTCCAATTTACCTATTTGGTCAGCCAGGCTTCTTGCATTTGCAAACATTTTAGATTATGATCCTTTAATTTATTCATACACTTTAATCCACATGCCTCCCTATCCACTATGCTAGCCCCACCTCCCTTTCCACCACTGGCCTATCTACACCCTGCTTTCCTCCTGGGCTATCTATCCCAGTGAGACTGCTAATACCCTCCCCCCCAACCTAGTTTAAAATCTCCTCCAACCCTCTAGTCATCTTCTCCCCTAAAACAGCTGCATTGCCATCAGTGAGGTGCAACCCATCCCTACTAAAGAGCCTGTGGCCAACAGCAAAGTCTGCCCAGTTATATATAAACCCAAATCCTTCTTCCTTACACAACCCTCTTAGCAATGCATTAATGCTCCTAAGCTCCCGCTGTCTCCCTGGCTTAGCACGGGGCTGCGGTAGTATTTCTTAAAACACTACCCTGGAGGTCCTTGCTTTTAACTTGGCCCCTAGCTCTAAGAAATCATGTTTAAGGATCTCACCTTCTCCTCTAACGTTGTCATTGGCACCAATGTGAACCAAGACCGCAGGGTCACACCCGGCCCCACCCAATAATCTGTCTACACGATCCTCCACATGCCAAACCCTAGCACCAGGCAGGCAACACACAGTTCAGCATGTAGGGTCCTGGCAGCAGATAACCCTATCTACCTTCCTTATAATGGAATTTCCTACTACTACCACCTGCCTAGCATTCCTCCTTCCTTGTATCAGAGATGGCAGTCCACTGGGTGCTCAAGGGACTAGCATGCTCCATACATGCTAATTCCGAGCTGTCCTCCTCCACTTCATCACCTAAGGTGGCAAATCTGTTGGGATGGGCAATCTGGGAAGAAGCAACCCCACCCTTCCTCCCCCACTTCCCCTAGTAAAAAAACTACCTCCCCCCTCTACATTCCCTGTCCCACTTCCACCCACCTCTTTACTTGCCCCAGCCAGTGCCTGCTGTCCTCCTAGATTTGCCAATCCCTGCAATGCTGCAAGCTGCCCCCTTTGACTCTCCACCTCAGCTTCCATGTGGGCAACCCACTCACAACTGACACAGACATAGATCCCCTGGAACGTCTGCTCCAGGTTCCTATACATGTGTCAGGATGCATGTTGCATGGTACCAACAAAACTGTTCCTTCTAATACACAACACCAGCACAGTGACACACAAACCTTGTTTAATTGTCCTTCTTGTTTCAATGTCCTTCTTTTTCTATGTCCTTGAGATCAAGGTCCTTTAGAGTAAGGGGCTTTGTATATGTTCCACTTTATTTGTTTCACTCACAGGAAACTTCCTTTTGTTAGGTCCAAACCACAGATCCAACCAATGTGAATCCTATTTAACTAATAGGCCCTAGTCCCTATACCAATTAGTGCAATTAGGAAGAGAGGGAAAAGAATTACACACTTATTAACCCCTTCACAACCTGTTTGCAATACTAGAATATAGACGCCCAGTGCACCCCTTTAACTGGAAGAAAGAAGAATTAATCTGCTTACTGCACACACCATCCTGCACACACAGTCCTTAACACAGCACAAAAATCCTTATTTTCAAACTTAATTTCAAACTTTCACACACCATACAATCTTCAAATGATTAAATGTTTTTCTATGTCCTGGAGGTCCTTTAGAGCAAGGGACTTTGTACAAATTCCACTCAAGTTTGTTTCACTCACAGGAAACTTCCAATGTTGACAAACCTTATACTGCAATTCTGCAAACGTTATGTGTACTAGTTTATTTTGCATATTTACCTTATAGTAAACAGCAACAATTGCAAAGCCTCCCAAATAAATATATTTATCCATTTACAAATACTATACAGTAGTAAGAATAAAAAAATCTAAAATCCAAAATCAGAGCCATAGAAGTCAATGGGAGATAAAAATCTGAAAATTCCGATTAAATTTAAGGCATAAATAGCAATAAAATATCAGTGTAGATATTTTGCGATACCACGCCTTTAAGGGTCATTGTCACTATGGTAAATTTATATTTACATTTACAAAGTCTGTTCATAACATATATGTATGGCTGCAAAACCGACATTTTTTAAATATGCCCCTTAAGGTGCCCATACATTAGTACTTACCCTCTGACCGATGAACAGCTATAGGAAGGAAAAACTAGTATCAAATAATGTAAATAATATTCTCTCTAGTTTCCAGTATGTCAACTGGTAGAAATGTGATCATCCTAGCACTACCATATGTGTATTAATACCATATATTTGTGTATTGTTAAAAAAGCATCATTCACTGAAGTTAACTACAAATTGACTCCCTGCTTTTTATTATTTTTTCCCAATAAGAAGAAAACTTTTATTTATAGCAACGATCCATCATTCTTTTAATAACAGAATATAGTCACACTTTTTTGAGTTCTCAGGGCCTCACCAGTGCTTGATAAATATAAATAAATGTATTCATAGCTTTTTCAAGGTTTTCTATCTACACTATTATATTAAAAAGGGTAATGCCAGGGAGCCAGTGCAGCAGCTAAGAAAAAACACCAGGAACATCTTGTTATACAAATGAAAAAAGAATCTAAACAGTATTGTAGGTGAACAGAAAATAACAATAAAAAAACCTAACAATTTTACAATACCGCACCTTTGCTGTATTTTACAACCATATAACTGTGGCACAATGGACAATATTGTGTGGCTATACAGTATTTTATGTTGTAGCCCTAAAATGACTCAGCCATAAAATGCAAATGTCAGTCAGTCATTTACGGCTTTTACCGTAATTCATTTTAGGGAAAATAGTTTTTAGGGATTAAACATATGATCTGAACAGATGTTATAATTCCTAAATAGACATAGTTATAGAGAGGGGGCATATTTATAAGCAGTGCTAGATTTTGCTGAAAATTAGAGCTAGGTTCGCACAGTTTTGGTGAATTTGGTGAAAAGTCAGGTTAATGCAGCCAATTATACAAGTGAAATTAGAATGTTTCCTATTAATGAATCAGCACACGCTGTAAATAGGGAACACTCCCTGGGGACTTTTCAGTTGTGATAAAAAAGGACAATACACACAGAACACTTATGTGTTTGTTATGGGAAAAGAAAAACACATTAGGTTTAGTTTTTTATTATTATTATGGATTGATATAGCGCCAACAACTTCTGTGGTGCTTTATAACTACATAGTCATACATTACATACAGGGAAATACATATTTTACAAAGTCATACATACTATGGGGCATATTTATAAACTTTATATTTTCGCCTTATTTATAAAACCACTCATTTTCGTTTTCTCCTTTGCAGAAAAGTATTGCTGATGCGATGTGTGGCGATAGTTTTCACCTTATTCATTGCATTAAGTGTGGTATTACTGCGAAAAGAGAGATTGCTTTCTAGTGTAATTTCAGAACTATTTTTGTCATTTTCTTTATTCAGAAGTATTATTTTATAGCTTTATTCAAACTTCAAAGCTATTTATAAATAGGTAAAATTTCACAGTTTTACCAGAATTTTCGCCAAACATCATTACCGTATATACTCGAGTATAAACCGAGGTTTTCAGGCTTTAAAAAAAGCCTGAAAATCTTACCTCGGTTTATACTCGAGTCACCCTTTCTCCTACCTTGTCCGGCGGCCGCGCGATCCGCATCCTCAGTGCGCATCCGGATGATGTCACTACCCGGCGCCTCTCACTTTGCGGCGCCGAGTAGTGACATCATCCGTATGCACACTGAGGATGTGGAGCGAGGAGCGAGCGGCTGCCGGACAAGGTAGGAGAATACCACGGACACCAGGGCAACATTAAGGGCAAATATTTACAAATAAGAGTAAAACCTTCTTTATTTGTGCATACTGTATGCTCAAATAAAGGAGATTTACCCATATTTGCAAGCATTTGCCACTTAAGATGTTTGAAAACTACACTCCCAGCAATAAAGCATGCTGGAGTTGTAGTTTCCAAACATTTTAAGTGGCAAATACTAACCCCCTCGGTTTATACTCGAGTCAATATCTTTTTCTCCTTTTTTAGCTAAAACTAGGTACCTCGGTTTATACTCGGGATGGTTTATACTCGAGTATATAAACGGTACTTACTGGAATGTTCCATTAACATGACTATTTCTTACACAGCACTATAGTATGTTCCCATATTAATGTAACTGGTTTGATAATTAGCCGCAGTTTGCTGAAAAGAAAATTTGCCTTTTGCATTTTTTACTTTTTAACATAACTATTAATGAACTAGAGAAAATTCGCCTTTAGAGTTTTACACTATTTATTATATCTATGGCAGAAAAAAAAACACCAAATGTGTTAGGCTATTTTGAAAATGTTACCAAAATATTTACCATATGTGCTGAACTTTTTAAGCATTATTAGTGTTACTTTTTGCTACATAATTTTCGCTTTTGATGAAAATTTGCCTTTTTAATAACTTTGATGAAAAGAAAAGTTGAAAGTTTAAAAAATTGTGGTAAAGGCTGGTGGGGAAAAAAAGCAAAAATAATGCCCCTTTATAAATATATCCCCCAGACCCCCATTTGACTTTATTGGTAGATAAAGAAAATCGGAACCTTAAAAAAAGAAAAAGGTCTTAAAAAATAAACCTTAAAAAGCAAACTCGCAGATCGTATTGCAGTAAATTCTGGAAAATAGTCTAACACCCACATGAGTACTTACGCTACACAATGTTTGACACTTTCCATGGACCCATTGGCAGGCTAAATAAATGGCCACTTAAGCGTTTTTGCCACTTGGCGAATTGGAGTGGCTGAACAAATACACTTTTTGCCATTTCATAAATATATAAAGTAGCGGTAATGACCTTTCCCTAATGGTTATCACTCCTTTATAAATTGCAAAAAGTAAAAATTTGGCGCAAAGGCAGCATTAAAGAATGCAAAAAGTTTAACAAACCTTTATAAATTTGCCCCTATGTACGCAGGTAATACATAATATAAGTACACAGAATGATGAGTTACTAACAGCAATACCATGATAAATAGGAAAGGGGACCCTGCTGCCAAAAGAGTTAACAGTCTAGAGGAAATAGGGGTGAGACATAAGGTGAAGGGAATCAGTAGGTTGTAAATAGATTAGCAGTGGAGTGTGAGAGGCAGTTAGGATCAGGTTGGGTCAGTGAGATGGGTAATGTCTATGCCAGGGTTATATGCTTGCCTGAGGAGGTGGGTTTTAAGAATTGAAGATTAAAGTGGTGCCAGGCAGTTATTTGGAAAACCACACAGGAGAGTGTTGCAGGAGTCTAGCTGGGGTATGATTAGGGCATGGACTATGATTTTAGTAACTTTTTATGAGAGGAAGAGACTTATGCGGGAGATGTTTCTGAGTTGGAGTTGGAATACGTAAATGTGTTGACAAGGTATTATTCTTAGGCAACTGACATGAGGACATGGGGATATCGGCGTGTCGTTAATATTAATAGTTAGACTAGGGAGGGGAACAGAATGTGAGGGCGTGAAAAGGACAAATTTAGTCTTGTCCATGTTCAGTTTAAGGATCCACGAGGACACGAAGGCAGAGATAGCACTAAGGAAGTTAGGGAACTTGGGATATCAGTGTAGGGAAATCTGGGGCAGAGATGTAAATTTGGGTATCAAATGCATATAGGTGATACTGAAATCAAAATGAGCTAATAGGCTGTCCAAGGCCATAGGTGTAAATGGAGAAAAGAAGAGGACCAAGTACTAAACTTTGCGGTACCCCCACAGAGAGTGGGCGAGGGGTGGGGCCAATTCCAGAGTGTAAAACACTAAAGGTCCTACCAGGAAGATAGGAAGATAGCCAAGAAAGTGCAGTGCCCTGGATACCTAAGGAGGGTTATAAACAGTATCAAAAGCAGAGGACCGATCAAGAAGAATAAGCAGAATATGGTAGTGACCCATAGTTTAGCCCTAGGTAGATCATTTGCCACTTTAGTGAGGGCAGCTTCCGTGGAGCAGTTAGAGTGGAAGTCTGATTGGAGGTTAGAGAGAGTTAGTACAGAGGTGGTGAACCAGATCAGCATAGACATGTCTTATCAGCAGATTGGAAGCAAAAGGGAGAAGGGAGACAGGCTGGTAGATGAAAAGATCGGATGGGTCCAGGGAAAGTATAGGGGATACCAGGGCATGTTAAATGAGGAGAAAAGTACCAGTGGATAGAGACAATTTAAAGAGATATGTTAGGGCTGGTGAGCAGGAAAACCATTTCTGATGCTTCCAATTTTTTCTGTGAAATACGAGGCTATTACATCAGCCAATAAACGGAGTAGGCGAAGGAGGAAACGGACAGAGTAAAAAAGCAAAGATTTGTTTGGGGTTATGGGATTGTGTGGATATGAGTGAAGAGAAGTAGTATTGTTTCACAAAGCACTTCTGATTCAGTATAGGGCACTTTTAAATTCTAGAAAGTATTTATTTTTGTTGCTCTTGTGCCAGTGTCATTCAGCTATACAGGATTGCCTTTTCATCTTTTTAATCTGATCCGTAAGCCATGGTTGAGGGTATTTGTGACTAAGTAAACCACTGCAACAAAAGCTATTTATGTACCTGAGGAAGGGGGCACGTTCCCCGAAACGTTGAATTTTGATGTGTGGTCTTTAATAAACACTTAAATTCATCAAGGTGTGCGACTCCATAATCCAGAACCTATTTGTGACTAAGGCAGCAGGTGGATAAGGGAGCAATAAAGTCTAGGGCATTGGAAACTGTGTTATTGTAATGGACGGCTGCAAGGTCTGGGTCAGAGAAGGAGGGCATAGAGATGAATGAATAAATGAATGAGGGAATGGGGGTCGAGATTACATAAGTCCCTGCATCTGTACATATGTTTGATAGGGGTCATGGTTGGGACAGATGACACAAGAGTAAAATGGAGAAGATTGATCCAACAGAGGAGAAGTTGGAGAAGTTAGATATTGAGCATAGGAGGATGAAAACCAGATTGAGTGTATGCCCATTACAATGTGTCAGTGCAGAGGACCATTGAGTAAGGCTAAGAAAGAGAAAAAAGAGAAGTTTAGTGGTGGCAGAGTTGTTAGTATCAAATGGGGATGTTTAAATCCCCTAAGACGATTGAGGGGATGTCAATGGAGAGAAAGTGGGAGAATCCAGCTGAGAAGTGATAGAAGAACATAGTGGTTGGGCCAGGTGGTTGATAAATAACTGCAATCTGTAGGGGTGTGGGAGAGTAAATACAGACAAAGTGAGGCTCAAAAGGAGAGGGCAGGTAAGGGTGTGATGGGTTTGAAAGAACAGCGCTCGGAAAGAAGAATACCAAATTCCACCACAGTGTTTGATTTTGGCCCCAGTAGTGTGGCTGAGGTGTCACCATATGAGAGTGCGTCAGGTGAGACAGAGTCAGTAGATGAAAGCCATATTTTGGAAGGACAAAGAAAAGTAAAGGAGTTTGCAATAAATAGGTCATGTACATGCGAAAGTTTATTACAAACAGACCGTGCGTTCCATAACATGAGGATGGATCGATTATACATGTACGGTATAGGAAAGGGGCTAAGATTTGGGGAGATATCACCAGCTGCAAGGAGAAGAGAGAGCGAGGAGGTTGAAGTGGGATTTCAATGGCCCATGTATTTGTCTTGTAGTGGAGGAAGCTGCGGTAGGGTTTGACAATGTTGATAATGAGTACTGTAGGTGAGAGAATGGGAAGGGTTAAATGGTTGATCCAAGTGAGCAGGTTTCTGGTTACTACTGATTTATTTTGTGGTAATTCAGCCTTAGGGCTAGGCCACACTAACGCGTTTTGTGCGTGCGATTTCGGTTAAAATGGAAATTGCGTTAACGCAAAAATTCCCACGATTTCCTATGTGCGTGCGTTTGCGCATGCGCTTGGATTTTGCGTGCACCACAAACACATGCGTTTTTTTATGATATTAAATTACAAAAATGCATGCGCAGACGCGGCACAATGCGTGTTGATGCACAGAAATCATATGAGAAACCATATGAGAGTGCGTCAGGTGAGACAGAGTCAGTAGATGAAAGCCATGTTTTGGAAGGACAAAGAAAAGTAAAGGAGTTTGCAATAAATAGGTCATGTACATGCGAAAGTTTATTACAAACAGACCGTGCGTTCCATAACATGAGGATGGATCGATTATACATGTACGGTATAGGAAAGGGGCTAAGATTTGGGGAGATATCACCAGCTGCAAGGAGAAGAGAGAGCGAGGAGGTTGAAGTGGGATTTCAATGGCCCATGTATTTGTCTTGTAGTGGAGGAAGCTGGGTAGTGTTTGACAATGTAAAGTAGTTCATATTGGTACAGAAGGAAGAGGATAAAATGGAGGGTGCAATTGAAATAGACTTACCAACATTGGGGTGTTGCAGGGAGGTGACAGAGTTGAATATGTAGGTAACTAGGCAGATGATGAATAAGGTTATTTGGAACATGTTGATAATGAGTACTGTAGGTGAGAGAATGGGAAGGGTTAAATGGTTTGATCCAAGTGAGCAGGTTTCTGGTCACTACTGATTTAATTTTGTGGTAATTCAGCCTTAGGGCTAGGCCACACTAACGCGTTTTGTGCGTGCGATTTCGGTTAAAATGGAAATTGCGTTAACGCAAAAATTCCCACGATTTCCTATGTGTGTGCGGCACAATGCGTGTTGATGCACAGAAATCGCACACGCAATAACATTCAATAACACTCACGATGTGTGCATGATTTAGTGCTTTATAATGGGTCTCAGGCTTACACTTAGAAAAGCTGCAGAAATTGACCAAGGTTGGAATCTGACTAGGGTCTTAGCATTTAACTGGCCTGATTACAACTACAATTAGTAATACTATTAACCAGACTAGACTAGGAATAAGACAGCAAATTCATACCTGTAAAATACAGTCAAGCACATGAGGGATCACGTGAAAAATGATGAGTAAGTTGGGTACACATTTGTCCGATGACATTTTGCTAGGAGTGATTGCTTGGCCTGGCCAAATGTCTGTCGGTTGCGCGCAATAGCAGCCGCGGGCGACGTTCGTGCAACCGATCGTGTGGTTCCATAGGGACGTTCGGCCAATCCAACAAATGGGCGACAGACATCGCTCGTGCCTGTGGACGAAAGCAGCATAGACTTTTCACCCCAAACGACCGATACACGAAAAATCTGCCCCACCCCAAGGCGAACAGCAAATTTATACAAGTTAATTACAGTGAAGCACATGAAGGATGCAAAGTGGAAAGTGATGAGTAAGGCAATATATATCAGATTTATCCAGCAGTTAAATAACAATGGAGCACATGAAGGGATGCACAGTGGAAAGTGATGAATAAGGCAATATATCAGATTTATACCTGTAATAAAAATAAGATGGTGTCAGAAAAGATTGAAATGATCCTGATGGTGCCTTACATAATTCTGGTGTTAATTCAGCCCTACAATGCTGCACTTGGGAAAAGGCTGCAGAAACTGACCAAGGTCAGAATGTGACTAGGGCTCTTACAGATTTGTTCGTTTACACTAGGATGCGTTTGTGTGCTATTTCATGCGGGGATTGCACTAAAAATGCATTAGTGCAATAGAAATGGAACGGCACAATTCACACTGCACTGCTGCGATGTAGTGCATTGTAATCCACAATGCATGCAGCATTTTTGTTCGTTAATGCACGCGGTGCCACTGAAAACAATGGGCGCCAATGTGCAATAATGCAGTGGAACATCCACTAAATTGCAAAAGGCGATGTTCCGTCACTAAAAAAAGCCTAATGGGAACGAAGCCTAAGTGTAGTTTTGTTTTAAAGCTCAATGTTTCTGCTGCTGTAAAGCATTACTCTTTTGCCCGTATTTCCCTATATGATAGTAACATAGTAATTGAAGTTGAATAAAGACATAAGTCCATCAAGTCCAACCTATTCACCCTCCCCCTTTTTTTTAACCTACCTACCTAACAATTGATCCAGAGGAAGGCAAAAAAAAAAAAAAAACCAGCTAAAAAGGGGGGAATTCATTCCTGACTCCAAATGGCAATCGGAAAGTATCCCTGGATTAACCAATCTATATGTATTAATACCAGTAATTCCCATCAGGGTTATTACATAAAGTTCTTATCGTTTAAAATGGTGCTAATTTTGCCCCAACCAATCAGCTTTCAAATGTTAAATAATGTTCTGATTGGCTGGGGCAAATTTAGCACCATTTTAAATGATAAGAACTTTTATTGAATAACACTGAATATTTTAGTGTTAGAAACGTATCCAGACCTTTTTTAAAGCTATTTATGAACTTGCCATTACCACTCTGCTTGAAGACAGTTCCACAGTTTCACCGTTCTCATTGTAAAGAAACCTTTCCTAACTGATGATGAAACGTCCTTGCTTCCAACCTTAAAGGATGTCCACGAGTCCTCTGATTGACCTATTAGTAAACAATCTGCCTGCATATTCAAGCCCCTCCATTCCCCTTATTAATTTAGTTGCCCTTCCTGAACTGCTTCCATTTCCAAGATGTCCCTTTTGTATATGGGATTCCAAAACTGCACTGCATATTCAAAATGAGGCCTTACCAGTGCCTTGTAAAGAGGGAGAATAATATCTTTCTCTCTTGAATCTATTCCCCTCTTTATACAGGACAATATCTTGCTAGCTCTAGCCGTTGCTACCTGGCATTGTTTGCTATAGCTAAGTCTGTTATCTATCAGAACACCCAAATCGTTTTCTGTTAGATTCACTTACCACGAGTTATTTATGTGGTAGGTGGCACAGGGATTATTAAATCCCAATGCATCACCTTACATTATCAAAATTGAATCTCTACGCATTCTGCGGTCCATTTTGATATCTATCTAGGTCTCCTTGCAACACTTGCACATATTTGAAGTTTCCAAAGCTCTGCATAGTTTAGTGTCATCGCAACACTGAGGCCTTGCTCTCAATGCCCCCTTCTAAGTCATTTATAACAGATTACAACAGAAGGGCCCCAGTACAGAACCCTGAGGCATCCGCTTAGAACTTTAGCCCACATAGATGTAGCTCCATTTACCACCACACTCTGCTTGCCATCCAATAACCAATTCTCTATCCATGAACAAATGTTTTCTTCAAGGCCAACAGTCCTCAGTTTTATACATTAGTCGCCTATGTGGCAATATCAAAAGCTTTCGCAAAATCCACATCCACTGCTGTGCCTGAATCTAAATTCTTCCTCACTTCTTCATAAAAAACAATTTATTTGTCTGGCATGTCTATTTCTCATAGATCTATGATGACTACTACTATAATGAGCTCTGGAGTCAAAGTCAAGGATATGATGCCTAACACGTTTCCATCACCTTCCCTACCAGTGATGTTAGGTTTACAGGTCTATAGTTACCAGGCTGTGAACGACTACCTTTTTTGAATATTGGTATTACATCGGCTTTTTTCCAATCCAGCAGCACATCCCCAGACCAAAGTGATCTGAAAAGATGAAACAGTGGTCTAGATAGACCTAAACTAACTCTTTTAAAATCAGAGGATGCAATCCATCTGGTCCTGGGGCTTTATTGATATTAACTTTGTCTAATTGTTTCCGTACCTATCCTCCGTCAGCCAATGTGAATACTCCATATTCTACCCTGCACATTATACAATCCCTACTGTAAGGACAGGATTCTCACAGTGGAAACCATGTAAAAAAAGGTTTAGCAGATTAGCCTTTTTGGCATCCTCTAACACCATCTCAGACCCATTATTTAATGGTCCCACATTCCCAGTCCTCATCTTTCACCATTTATATACTTAAAACATTTTGGGTTGGACTTACTTTGCTCGTCAATCCGTATTTCATTTTCTATTTTAGCTAATTTAATTGCTTTCTTGCACTCTTATTACAGCTTTTATACTCCCTGTAAGCCTGTTCTGTTCCCTCTGATTCAAAATTTTAAAAGCCTTTTTCTTTTTTCCATTTCCCTTTTTACCTGAGCATTAAGCCATGTAGGAGGGGACCTAACTTTTTTACACTTGTTCCCTAAAGGTACAAATTTAGAAATGTAATAGTTTAATATCAATTTAAACTCAGTATCTTTACCTAGAAACAGTTTTTTGTTAACCCAGTGCACTTTAGCTTTTTGCAATTACACTATATCATGGTCTCTATTCCCTAAGCTTCCCATTACCTTCATCTCCAAAATGAGTTTAGAGTTATTAGATACACTAGATCCAACAACGCTTTCTGTCTAGTAGAAACTTCTACCATCTGTGAAGAAAAATGCTCATATAGGAAATTTAAGAACTTTATACCTTTTGAGGTGCTGGCAGTTCCCTTACTCCTTTCATGTCAGGGTAGTTAAAATCCCCCATAACCAAAACATGCCCCATACCAGCAGCCTTCAACAACTGCATATGAAGATCCATTACACACCTCCTCCCCGCATTTGGCAGCTTATAAAATACCCCAACAATTAATTTGCCTACCTTCTTGCTTCCTGTACACAGCTCTACCCATATTGTTTCTGCCATATTGTTTATGTCCCCATCTATTACTCCATACATACTCCCCCTCCTTTCTTATTACGCATCATATCATGTCTAAATAAGGAGTTCCTTCAATATTTACTGTCCAGTTGTGTGAATCATTTAGCCACATACATTTTAGATTATCAATTGATTTACTTCCATACTTGGTCGTACATGCCTCCTTATCCTTATGCTCCCCCCTCCCTCTTCTCCTCCCTCCGTTGTGTTATTAGCCCCCTGATCCCTAACTTCTCTATCTACCCCTGAGTAGTTCAACGTACCCTCCCCCCCATACCTAGTTTAAAATCTCCCCCAACCCTTAGCCATCTTCTCCCCCAAAACAGCTGCCCATCATCATTGAGTGCAATCCGTCTCTACTAGAGGTGGAGGTGAGGTCCTTAAAATGATTTCCGAGAATTAGGGGCCAAGTTAAAAGCAGGACCTCCAGGGTAGTGATTTCAGAAATACTACCGCAGCCACGTGCTACGCTAGGGAGGCAACGGGAGCTCAGAGTATAAATGCGTGGCTAAGAGAGTGGTGTAAGGAGATGGGGTTTGGGTTTTTAGAGAACTGGGCTGACTTTTCTGTTGGCTACAGGCTCTTTAGAAGTGACGGATTGCCCTCAATGGTGATGGTGCAACTGTTTTGGGGGAGAAGATGGCTAGGGGGTTGGAGGGATTTAAACTAGGTATGAGGGGGGAGGGAACGTTTAACTACACAGGGGTAGATAGAGAAGTTAGGGATCTGGGGGCTAGTAACACAACGGAGGGAGGAGAAGGAGGAGGGGGGAGCATAGAGGATAAGGAGGCATGTACGACCATGTATGGAAGTAAATCAATTGATAATCTAAAATGTATGTTTACAAATGCAAGGAGTCTGGCTGGAAAAACCGGCGAACTTGAAATAATAGCGTTAAAGGAAAGGTATGATGTAATTGGTTATAGCAGAATCATGTCTTAATGATTCACACGACTGACAGTAAATATTGAAGGGTTACTCCTTATTTAACATGACATCCGAGTTAATAAGAAAGAGAGGAGTATGTATGTTAAACAGGAATTGAAGCCAATTTAAAAGATGAATAGATGGGGGAGCAAACGATGCGGCAGAACCATTATGGGTGGAACTGTGTACAGGAAGCAAGAAGGTAGGTAATTAATTGTTGGAGTGTGTTATAAAGCCGCCAAATGCCGGGGAAGAGGTGGAAATGAATCTCCATATGCAGTTGGCGAAGGCTGCTGGTATGGGGCATGTTCTGGTTATGGGGTTTTAACTACTACCTGAAATAGATTGGAGTAATGGAACTCCCACACCTCAAAAGGTTAAATTCTTCTAATTTCCTATATAGCATTTCTTTCACAGATGGTATAAGTTCCTACTAGAAAGAATGCGTTGTTGGATCTGGTGATATCTAATAACCCAGAGCTCATTTTGCTGGGTAGTGTTTGACAATGTAAAGTAGTTCATAGTGGTAAAGAAGGGAAGAGGATAAAATGGAGGGTGCAATTGAAATAGACTTACCAACATTGCGGCACAATGCGTGTTGATGCACAGAAATCGCACACGCAATAACATTCAATAACACTCACGATGTGTGCATGATTTAGTGCTTTATAATGGGGTCTCAGGCTTACACTTAGAAAAGGCTGCAGAAATTGACCAAGGTCGGAATCTGACTAGGGCTCTTACAGATTTAACTGGCCTGATTACAACTACAATTAGTAATACTATTAACCAGACTAGACTAGGAGATAAGACAGCAAATTCATACCTGTAAAAATACAGTCAAGCACATGAAGGGATGCACAGTGAAAAATGATGAGTAAAGTTGGGTACACATTTGTCCCGAATGAGCATTTTGCTATGAGTGATTGCTTGGCCTGGCCAAATGTCTGTCGGTTGCGGCAATAGCAGCCGCGGGCGACAGTTCGTGCAACCGATCGTGTGGTTCCATAGGGACGTTCGGCCAATCCAGACAAATGGGCGACAGACATCGCTCGTGCCTGTGGACGAAAGCAGCATAGACTTTTCACCCCAAACGACCGATACACGGAAAAATCTGCCCCACCCCAAGGCGATACAGCAAATTTATACAAGTTAAAATTACAGTGAAGCACATGAAGGGATGCAAAGTGGAAAGTGATGAGTAAGGCAATATATATCAGATTTATTCCAGCAGTTAAAATAACAATGGAGCACATGAAGGGATGCACAGTGGAAAGTGATGAATAAGGCAATATATCAGATTTATACCTGTAATAAAAATAAGATGGTGTCAGAAAAGATTGAAAGTGATCCTGATGGTGCCTTACATAATTCTGGTGTTAATTCAGCCCTACAATGCTGCACTTGGGAAAAGGCTGCAGAAACTGACCAAGGTCAGAATGTGACTAGGGCTCTTACAGATATGTTCGTTTACACTAGGATGCGTTTGTGTGCTATTTCATGCGGGGAAGTTGCACTAAAAATGCATTAGTGCAATAGAAATGGAACGGCACAATTCACACTGCACTGCTGCGATGTAGTGCATTGTAAATCCACAATGCATGCAGCATTTTTGTTCGTTAATGCACAGCGGTGCCACTGAAAACAATGGGCGCCAATGTGCAATAATGCAGTGGAACATCTCACTAAATTGCAAAAGGCGATGTTCCGTCACGTAAAAAAAGCCTAATGTGAACGAAGCCTAAGTGTAGTTTTGTTTTAAAGCTCAATGTTTCTGCTGCTGTAAAGCATTACTCTTTTGCCCGTATTTCCCTATATGATAGTAACATAGTAATTGAAGTTGAATAAAGACATAAGTCCATCAAGTCCAACCTATTCACCCTCCCCCTTTTTTTTAACCTACCTACCTAACAATTGATCCAGAGGAAGGCAAAAAAAAAAAAAAAAAAACAGCTAAAAAGGGGGGGAATTCATTCCTGACTCCAAATGGCAATCGGAAAGTATCCCTGGATTAACCAGATCTATATGTATTAATACCAGTAATTCCCAATCAGGGTTATTCAATAAAAGTTCTTATCGTTTAAAATGGTGCTAATTTTGCCCCAACCAATCAGCTTTCAAATGTTAAATAAGTTCTGATTGGCTGGGGCAAATTTAGCACCATTTTAAATGATAAGAACTTTTATTGAATAACACTGAATATTTTTTAGTGTTAGAAACGTATCCAGACCTTTTTTAAAGCTATTTAATGAACTTGCCATTACCACATCTGCTTGAAGACAGTTCCACAGTTTCACCGTTCTCATTGTAAAGAAACCTTTCCTAACCTGATGATGAAACGTCCTTGCTTCCAACCTTAAAGGATGTCCACGAGTCCTCTGATATGACCTATTAGTAAACAATCTGCCTGCATATTCAAGCCCCTCCATTCCCCTTATTAATTTAGTTGCCCTTCTCTGAACTGCTTCCATTTCCAAGATGTCCCTTTTGTATATGGGATTCCAAAACTGCACTGCATATTCAAAATGAGGCCTTACCAGTGCCTTGTAAAGAGGGAGAATAATATCTTTCTCTCTTGAATCTATTCCCCTCTTTATACAGGACAATATCTTGCTAGCTCTAGCCGTTGCTACCTGGCATTGTTTGCTATAGCTAAGTCTGTTATCTATCAGAACACCCAAATCGTTTTCTGTTACAGATTCACTTAACACAGAGTTATTTATGGTGTAGGTGGCACAGGGATTATTAAATCCCAAATGCATCACCTTACAATTATCAAAATTGAATCTCATCTGCCATTCTGCTGTCCATTTTGATAATCTATCTAGGTCTCCTTGCAACACTTGCACATAATTTGAAGTTTCCAAAGCTCTGCATAGTTTAGTGTCATCAGCAAACACTGAGGCCTTGCTCTCAATGCCCCCTTCTAAGTCATTTATAAACAGATTACAACAGAAGTGGCCCCAGTACAGAACCCTGAGGCATCCGCTTAGAACTTTAGCCCACATAGATGTAGCTCCATTTACCACCACACTCTGCTTGCCATCCAATAACCAATTCTCTATCCATGAACAAATGTTTTCTTCAAGGCCAACAGTCCTCAGTTTATACATTAGTCGCCTATGTGGCACAATATCAAAAGCTTTCGCAAAATCCACATCCACTGCTGTGCCTGAATCTAAATTCTTCCTCACTTCTTCATAAAAAACAATTTAATTTGTCTGGCATGATCTATTTCTCATAGATCTATGATGACTACTACTAATAAGATGAGCTCTGGAGTCAAAGTCAAGGATATGATGCCGTAACTACGTTTCCATCACCTTCCCTACCAGTGATGTTAGGTTTACAGGTCTATAGTTACCAGGCTGTGAACGACTACCTTTTTTGAATATTGGTATTACATCGGCTTTTTTCCAATCCAGCAGCACATCCCCAGACCAAAGTGAATCTGAAAAGATGAGAAACAGTGGTCTAGATAGACCTAAACTAAGCTCTTTTAAAATCAGAGGATGCAATCCATCTGGTCCTGGGGCTTTATTGATATTAACTTTGTCTAATTGTTTCCGTACCATATCCTCCGTCAGCCAATGTGAATACTCCATATTTCTACCCTGCACATTATTACAATCCCTACTGTAAGGACAAGGATTCTCAACAGTGGAAACCAATGTAAAAAAATGGTTTAGCAGATTAGCCTTTTTGGCATCCTCTACAACCATCTCAGACCCATTATTTAATGGTCCCACATTCCCAGTCCTCATCTTTTCACCATTTATATACTTAAAAAACATTTTGGGGTTGGACTTACTTTGCTCGTCAATCCGTATTTCATTTTCTATTTTAGCTAATTTAATTGCTTTCTTGCACTCTTTATTACAGCTTTTATACTCCCTGTAAGCCTGTTCTGTTCCCTCTGATTTCAAAATTTTAAAAGCCTTTTTCTTTTTTCCATTTCCCTTTTTACCTGAGCATTAAGCCATGTAGGAGTGGACCTAACTTTTTTACACTTGTTCCCTAAAGGTACAAATTTAGAAATGTAATAGTTTAATATCCATTTAAACTCAGTATCTTTACCTAGAAACAGTTTTTGTTAACCCAGTGCACTTTAGCTTTTTGCAATTACACTATATCATGGTCTCTATTCCCTAAGCTTCCCATTACCTTCATCTCCAAAATGAGTTTAGAGTTATTAGATATCACTAGATCCAACAACGCATTCTGTCTAGTAGGAACTTCTACCATCTGTGAAAGAAAATGCTCATATAGGAAATTTAAGAACTTTATACCTTTTGAGGTGCTGGCAGTTCCCTTACTCCTTTCTATGTCAGGGTAGTTAAAATCCCCCATAACCAAAACATGCCCCATACCAGCAGCCTTCAACAACTGCATATGAAGATCCATTTACACCTCCTCCCCGGCATTTGGCAGCTTATAAAATACCCCAACAATTAATTTGCCTACCTTCTTGCTTCCTGTACACAGCTCTACCCATATTGTTTCTGCCATATTGTTTATGTCCCCATCTATTACTCCATACATACTCCCCCTCCTTTCTTATTAACGCATCATATCATGTCTAAATAAGGAGTATCCTTCAATATTTACTGTCCAGTTGTGTGAATCATTTAGCCACATACATTTTAGATTATCAATTGATTTACTTCCATACTTGGTCGTACATGCCTCCTTATCCTCTATGCTCCCCCCTCCCTCTTCTCCTCCCTCCGTTGTGTTATTAGCCCCCTGATCCCTAACTTCTCTATCTACCCCTGAGTAGTTCAACGTACCCTCCCCCCCATACCTAGTTTAAAATCTCCCCCAACCCCTTAGCCATCTTCTCCCCCAAAACAGCTGCACCATCATCATTGAGGTGCAATCCGTCTCTACTAAAGAGCCTGTAGCCATCAGAAAAGTCCGCTCAGTTCTCTTTATTACAAAATAAAGATTATGTAGGAAGTTCAGTGCAAATACATATACTTTAAAGAAAAAAGAAGTCTTTTTCCATTCTGATTACCTTAACCTGCGTATTCAGCTTTTTGTCTGTTTATACATAAATGCTTCTGAAATACTGACTTCCTGTTTGCAGGACCCCTAATAGGAACCATTATAGTCTTGCCCTTGACCCAGCACCTGGTTTAAATTGGTTGCTTATTAGAGACCTGAGCTGGTTTTACCCATCCAACAGCCAATCAGTAGAAATTACTGTTAGGAACATTCCATGTTAGTGTGCATTCTGCAAAGAAGAAGGTCCTTAACAGAATCAGAAATGTCAGCTCACTGATAATTCGATAATTATCGAATTTACGTACCGTTCACTAACCCCCAATTTCTGTGCCATTTCGGCGATAACCCTTGAATATATTGTTCAGTAACCCTTGAATGTAATGTTCGATTTTGTGTAACCCTCAAATGTATTGTTCGAATTCGGTAACCGTCTAATATATTGATCGATTTTCGATAACCCACGAATGTAGCATTCGGTAACCCTCGAATCGACCATAACCTTCAAATGTATAGTACAGTATAGTATAGTATTTGAGGTTGAATAAAGACATATGTCCCTCAAGTCCAACCTGCTCAGCAATCCTTCCTGAGTCCAAGTGACAATCGGAAATTTCCCTGGATCAACTCTACTTTATATATCAATACCAGTAACTTGCAACATTCCTTATTTGCAGAAACTCAGTTTTTTTAAACTGTCTAATGAACCTGGCATCACAAAGTCCAAATGGAACTTCCAAATGGAAGTTTTACCATTCTCACAGTGAAAAACCCTTTCCGAACTCTAAAGGTGGCTATACCGAGGGCTCGCGCGATGTTCCTTCGATCCAGCCGGAACCGCTTCTCCCGATCTTAAATTCGACTGACATGCGATCGCAAAATGAATGCCTTGCCTTGCACTGCTTGCTACCTTTAAGTTTGTTATCCACCAAAACTCCAAGATACTTTTCCAACAGGGATTCACTTAACACAGAGCCATTTATAGTATAAGCAGCACAAGGATTTTAAAGTCCAAAATGCATCACCTTAAATTTATCAATATTGAATTTCATCTGCCACTTAGAAGCCCAATCTGACAGTCTATCGAGATCCACCTACGAGGATTGCACATCCTCTGAAGTTTTTAACCGTCGAAAAAGTTTTGTGTCGTCAGCAAACACAGAAACCTTGCTGACAATACCCACTTCCAAATCATTAATAAACAGATAAAATAGAACCCTGTGGCACCCCACACTTAAGTCAATAATGATGAAGCCCCATTAACAACTATTCTCTGCATCCTATTCATCAACCAATTTTCTACTCATTTACAAATGTGCTACCCCAAACCAACAGACCTTAGTTTATACATAGTTGCCTATGGGGGACTGTATCAAAATCCTTTGCAAAATCCAAGTATACTACATCTACTGCTATGCCTGAGTTTAAATTTCTACTCACTTCCTCATAAAAGCCAAAAGCCAAGCAAGTTAGTTTATGAAGATATACTCCTCCTAAATTCATGCTGGTTACTACTTATAAGGTCAGTCCTTGAAACATTCTCTAGAACATGTTCCCTTATTAAACTTCCCAGTATCTTCCCCACCACTGAAGTTAAACTTACAGGCTTATAATTACTCAGCTGTGAAGGACTATCCTTTTTAAATATTGGAATAACATCAGCTTTTTTCTAATCCAGAGGCACACATCCGGACATGAGGGAATCAGCAAAAATAAGAAATAACGGCCCAGATAAAACTGAACTTAGCTCCCTAAGGACCCAAGGAGGTATTTTATCCGGTCCAGGAGATTTATTAATATTAAACTTATTTAGTTGTTTCTGTACCATATGCTCAGTTAACCAAAGTGCACTTGCGTCCTTTATACCATTATTGGTACTATACTCTATGATATTTGTACTTGGATCTTCTATAGTGTATACAGAGGAAAAAAATTATTCAAGACATTTGCTTTATCACCATCCTCCGTAACTAACTTATCCTCAATAATTAATGGCGCCACATTGTCAGTTCTTATCTTCTTACTATTAATGTACTTTCAAAAAAATGTAAGATTAGTGATGCTTTGTTCAGCTATCCTAACTTCATTATTAATTTTAGCTAGCTTGATTTCTTTCTTACACTCCTTGTTATAGTTTTTATAATTCTAAATGCCCTTTCCGATCCCTCTGACTTAAAGGTTTTAAATGCCTTTTTCTTCCTTTCCATTTGCCTTTTTACATCATAATTCAACCACATGGGCGCAGATTTTTTTTTTTTTACATTTATTTCCCAATGGTATGAATTTAGATGTGAAATGGCTTAAATTCCCCTTAAACACAGTCCACTTGTGTTCAGCACCTTTACCTGATAATACCTTATTCCAGTTGACATGCTGAAGATCTACTTTTAACCTGGGAACATTTTGTTTCCTGACTTTAAAAGTCTTTGTTAACCCAGCGCAATTTTCCTTTTGATAACATACACTAAACAACACTATTTCATGGTCACTATTCCCTAAGCCTCCAGTTACCTTTATATCTGTAATACACTCCAGAATCTTAGATATTACCAGGTCCAACACAGCTCCTTTTCTAGTAGAAACTTCAACCATTATCCTGCAGCAAATTAGGAACTCATTGCCCTTTTCTGTGTTGGCAGTTCCACTACACCAATCAATGTCAGGGAAATTAAAGTCCCCCATAATGAGTACACTCCCCAAACTTGCAGCTCTTGCCAACTGCATATGAAGCTGACTCACTTTCTCCCTGCTAGCATTTGGCGGCTTATAGCAGACACCAACAATAGCATTACCCCCTTTCCTGTTGCCTAAAAGGGCAAGTCCAGCCTAAAAACAAGTAACTTTTAAAATGCTTATTTACCTCCCAAAACCTCACTTTCGCAAGGTTCATAAAGTTCAAAGATCCCCCAGAACTTACTTACCTGACCCGGTCCCACGCCGGCTATTCCACGCCCCCCTGCTCCTGTTTCGAGCTTGTTGCGAGCAAAAACAGGAGCAGGGGACTTCTGCACTGATAGCCGATTCTTTTCCTGGTCGCGACTGCCAGGCGATTGGTTGTGACATCAGTAGAAGCAGCGAGGGACCGGGTCAGGTAAGTAAGCTCTTGGGGATTTTTGAACTTTAAGAACATAGTAACATAGTAATTAAGGTTGAATAAAGACATACGTCCATCAAGTCCAACCTATTCACTGGATCAACCAGATCTATATGAACCTTGCGAAAGTGAAGTTTTGGGGGCTAATAAGCATTTAAAAACCTTGGGTACCAGGGCAGGTGCCCTGGTACCCAAGAGGGGAAGCAGGTTGACCAGCAAAAACAAAAAAATTACATTCCTAAGGCACATAATATCCGTTTCGTACACTTTACACTATAGATTAATGGGGGTTTATGTTACATGACAACTATTTGAGCAACTGTATAAGATACCTCTGCGCACTAACCTTTCCTTACAGGCTATAAAATTTCCACTTAAAAAATTGCTGGGAAATGTGCTACACCCCTATAACTTTTTTTTTGTTTTTTGGTTGGTGGGGGTATCTTTTTAATGTAAGCCTCAGGTGGCAAAAAGTCTAGAAACACCCCTTGTGAGCACTTTATATGGTTTTCTTGTGGAAGCTACAACCAAACTTTGTTTACTGTATAGGGGAGCTTGGATGCAGTCGGAAAAAGTCAGAGTAACCACTGAAGGCACACAATCGCGAGTACGTTTAAAATTTGGCTGCTGGTTTGTGTTTGATTAATTGAAGAATAGGAGATACGACTCTCTCTGTCTTTCCTCAGACAGCATATCTAGGCATTAATAGTGTTCTGTCTGCGAAATGATCAGTTTCCCAGTTATAGCCTGACAAAATGAAACATTGCATTGTACCATGTATCATAAAACGATGGTTGCATCATATGGCTAAAATGTTCTACGGGGGCTCAGTTGTATAAATACAATGCAAAGTACTATTAATAAGATTCTAGCAGGGTTATTCAACAAAAGTTCTTATAGTTTAAAATGGTGCTAATTTTTCTCCAACCAATCAGATCTTATTTAACATTTGAAAGCTAACATCTGATTGGTTGGGGCAAAATTAGCACCATTTTAAACGATAAGAACTTTTATTGAATAACCCTGCAGGAGAATAAGTTGCCAATTCAACACAGACCAATAAAAATACAGAGCAATCCTTTTCTGTGGATCATTTATGGGATGCCAGGGAATGCTGGAAGTTGTAGTTTGAAAACATCTGGAGGTTGGACATTCCTGATTTAGTTTCCCAATTTAAATTAGTTACTTGTAATTCATAAATGAGCAGATATACCTGTAATCTAACCAAGGACAAAAAAAATATTATAACTGATAAAGTGAACAAAAAAGCGGTTAACTATAAATTAAATAATCTAGGACATGTTATTTACAAGGATAAGGTGCTTAATTAATATTGTATTTGCTTGTATTGCAGATACAGTATTTGTTGTGTAATAACAGTAATTACTAACAGTAATAGCCCATGGAAGCCACTTTGGAATTTGTTTGTAAATTACAGCTAAAATAAAAATACACTTGGACTGGATTCTATAATTCCTATATTGCTGATAGCTACAACTCTCACCTCTGAAATCAACAGCATTGTGGAGAAATCATCTGTAATTCTGCAGGTTTCTGGCACTTCTGGCAACTTGGAAATTGCAAGCAGGGGGCTGGACCGACAGTGATTGGCTGAGGGGCAGCCAATTACAGATGCTGCTGCCAGCAGTGCAGAGAACACCAAGGGAACGAGGCTCCATAAGCACATTTCAGATTCTTTTTTTTTACAAACAAATATACACTACAGAAAAGTGTTTTAATGCTAGGGCACAGGGCAGCAAATAGGGATCGGGGAGGAAGGAGTGGAGAAACAGCTGCGGTGAGAAAGCCAGAAACCTGTCAGAAGACAGATAAGGGGCGGAAATGTTTTCCTTTATGGCTAAGCTCCTACTCACTTTCTGGCACTTTGGACAGACTTTGCAGGAGAACCATTTGGAGCAGAGAGGTATGGTAAGGATTTTTTAACACTACACAGTGGGGCCAGTAGTGGGAGACATTTTAGTTTTGGGGGTGGACAGTTGAGAAAAGGCACTTACGTGGGGATGTGATTACTGTGTATAAATACATTAACGGGCCATACAATAAACTGTATGGGGCATTGTTCATCAATTGAGCATGTCAGAGGACACGTGGACTTCACCTTAGACTTGAAGTAAAAAGGTTTAGGCTTCAAGTTCGGAAAGGGGTTTTTCACTGTGAGGACGGTAAAGCTATGGAATGGTTTTCCAGTGGACGATGTTATGGCAGGTTCACTGGTCAGTTTTAAAAAAAGGCTGGATAAGTTTTTACAAACAAGGAATGTTGCAAGTTCTGGATCAACAGTTAGGCAGGAAATAAGGATATTGCTAGATGGGTTGGACTGGATGGATGTATGTCTTTATTCAACCTCAAATTCTACTATATAAATACTTCCACGAGTTTGGAAAACCTGAACTAGTTCGTAGTTCAGGAAGTTCTAAAAGTCTGAGTTCGTGCAAACTTTTAAAGTTTGGGTCCATCTCGGGTTCGAGTTCAGATCTAGTCCATCTCTAGTATGTACAACACTAGCAAACTGTTGTAAAATGAGGAAACCAATATGTTTTGTTCAAATTGTTGCCGGTATCAGAGTTGAGACACACAGATAATGAATATTTATAATAATATGTTGTAATAATTTATTCTCATTATAACATCCATTTAGGATTTTATTTTAGTTTTTGTTTGGTTTAAGAAACACTCCCGAAGGATCATAAAAAAGCTTGTTTGTGTGTTGATGGCAAAGGAAGCTGCAAAATCCTTTATCATGTAAATTTCCTACAGAAAAATAAAACATGTCCTGGCTGGTGAGCTTGAATAAATTGCTATTTGGGGATTCATACTGGTTCTAAGCAGAGTAGGGTAGAAATAAGGGTAAAGCTAATTGTTACAATAAACAATACAATGCAAGGTCTAAATAAAAATAAATGTAATTGAACATTCTGGATGAGAAATTTTTTTAAGCAAGAAAATGGTATCTGCTGCAAGCTAAATGGTTCATGTTGCTGTTCAAAGGATGTCTCCAGGTGTTACAAGAAATTGACTATAGTTTTATTGTGACAATAAATAACAGATAACTCAGCTGCTATAAATAACACATAATAAAAACATCAAAATAGCTTCTATGTGCAGCAATTCAGTCCTTTAAAAATAAACTGACTTTTTTTTCTTGATTTAGATTTACAATGCTATTTTGTGGCTGTAGTTTTGGTAAGTTGTGCTTTTTACAGTGACTCTGGATTATTGATTCTAAGCTTTTGTGGGGAACAAATAGTCAGCAAGTTAGTCTAACAGCAGCTTGATATCTCTTTTCTTTTGCAACTTGTCAATACATAGTGTTAAAGGAACACTAAACTTAAAAAACAAGTTTGCCATCCGTTTCTATTATTCACAGGGAGGTGAGAACGCTTATTCTCACCTACCTGTGAATAATAGTTTGCTCAGGAGACCTGGAACTTACCTTACCGTGCTCCTCTCACAAGCCGCTCCTTCACTAACAGCCGCTCTGTCCCGACCGTGCGCCCTATCTTTCCCACCCACCTTCCTCCCGTGATTCACGGGAGGAAGGTGGGTGGGGATGTGGGAGGGTTGTGGGAGGGTTTTTTTCTATAAAAGGCACTTACCTGTCCAATATGGCGTATCCTGATGACAGCCACGTGTAGGCTGAAACACGTCGATCTGTTTGATGTTTCAATAAATTACTGGTTTGTTGCAAGTCCATGGAGTGCTCCTATCTGTTACGTGGAGCACTCACCTTTATTCTAAATTGATTGGTGCAAATGGGGCTAGGCTTTATAGATACAATATAAGAATCCCCAGCACTCAACAGCATATAAATATAGGAATTAAACATATACAAGTTACAAAAAAGTCACATTCAGATTAAAAATGGATACCTTTGGTTACATTGTTTGTACAAACATGCTTAAAGCCGACACGCCACTTCACGGCAGTATCCTAGTGTCGGTCCTAACCTAATACAAAAAGGTACTCTCCCTGGGGAGCGACAGACCATACCTGCTTATCTCTTTATTTAGTATGGTCTCTTCCAGGAAACATTGTGGGCTATCAGCTACGCCCCCCAGGATGCTGGCTCCCTATTGATATTCTCCGCCCCTTTAAGGCAGTCCAGCTGAAAGAAGGTTTATAACCTGTTGTAGACTCATGGTTTCCTGGAAGAGACCATACTAAATAAAGAGATAAGCAGGTATGGTCTGTCGCTCCCCAGGAGAGTACCTTTTTGTATTAGGTTAGGACCGACGCTAGGATATACTGCCGTGAAGTGGCGTGTCGGCTTTAAGCATGTTTGTACAAACAATGTAACCAAAGGTATCCATTTTTAATCTGAATGTGACTTTTTTGTAACTTGTATATGTTTAATTCCTATATTTATATGCTGTTGAGTGCTGGGGATTCTTATATTGTATCTATAAAGCCTAGCCCCATTTGCACCAATCAATTTAGAATAAAGGTGAGCAGCATGATATATTTATATAACATTGTGGGCTATCGGCTACGCCCCCCAGGATGCTGGCTCCCTATTGATATCCTTGCCCCTTTAAGGCAGTCCAGCTGAAAGAAGGTTTATAACCTGTTGTATCTTCTCCCCCAAAACAGCTGCACCATCATCATTGAGGTGCAATCCGTCTCTACTAGAGGTGGAGGTGAGGTCCTTAAAAATGATTTCCGAGAATTAGGGGCCAAGTTAAAAGCAAGGACCTCCAGGGTAGTGATTTCGAAATACTACCGCAGCCCAGTGCTACGCTAGGAGGCAACGGGGACTCAGGAGTATAAATGCGTGGCTAAGAGAGTGTGGTAAGGAGATGGGGTTTGGGTTTTTAGAGAACTGGGCTGACTTTTCTGTTGGCTACAGGCTCTTAGAAGTGACGGATTGCACCTCAATGGTGATGGTTGCAACTGTTTGGGGGAGAAGATGGCTAGGGGGTTGGAGGAATTTTAAACTAGGTATGAGGGGGGAGGGAAGTTTAACTACACAGGGTTAGAAGAGAAGTTAGGGATCTGGGGGCTAGTAACAAACGAGGGAGGAGAAGGAGGAGGGGGGAGCATAGAGGATAAGGAGGCATGTACGACCATGTATGGAAAAAAGTAAATAATTGATAATCTAAAATGTATGTTTACAAATGCAAGGAGTCTGGCTGGAAAAACCGGCGAACTTGAAATAATAGCGTTAAAGGAAAGGTATGATGTAATTGGTATAGCAGATCATGTCTTAATGATTCACACACTGGACAGTAAAATTGAAGGGTACTCCTTATTTAGACATGACCGAGTTAATAAGAAGGAGGAGGAGATGTATGTTTAAACAGGAATTGAGCCAACATTTAAAAGATGGAATAGATGGGGGAGCAAACGATGCGGCAGAAACATTATGGGTGGAACTGTGTACAGGAAGCAAGAAGGTAGGTAAATTAATTGTTGGAGTGTGTTATAAGCCGCCAAATGCCGGAGGGGAAGAGGTGGAAATGAATCTCCATATGCAGTTGGCGAAGGCTGCTGGTATGGGGCATGTTCTGGTTATGGGGGATTTTAACTACCCTGAAATAGTTGGAGTAATGGAACTGCCAGCACCTCAAAAGGTAAAAGTTCTTAAATTTCCTATAGAGCATTTTCTTCACAGATGTGGTAGAAGTTCCTACTAGAAAGAAAGCGTTGTTGGATCTGGTGATATCTAATAACCCAGAGCTCATTTTGGGAGATGAAGGTAATGGGAAGCTTAGGGAATAGTGACCATGTATAGTGGCATTTAATATAGGTGTGCAGAAAAACTAAAGTGCACTGGCTCTAACAAAAACTTTTAACTTTAGGAAAGCTAATTTTATGCTTTTAAAGGAATGCTCCTGCTCATAGACTGGGGGGAACTGTCTTTTAGGTAAAGATACTGAGCAGATGTGGACACTTTTAAAGGGATATAAACTATAACATTTCCAAACGGTACCTTAGGAACAAGTGTAAAAAAAGTTAGGTCCACTCCTGCATGGCTAATGCTCAGGTAAAAAGGAAATGGAAAAAAAAAAGGGCTTTTAAATTTTGAAAGCAGAAGGCAAAGAACAGGCTTACAGGGATCAAAAGTTGTATAAAGAGTGCAAGAAAGCAATTAAACTAGCTAAAATAGAAAATGAAATACGGATTGCCGAACAAAGCAAGTCCAACCCCAAGATGTTTTTTAAGTATATAAATGGTAAAAAAATGAGGACTGAGAATGTGGGACCATTAATAATGGAGCTGAGGTGGTTGTAGAGGATGCCGAAAAGGCTAATCTGCTAAACCGTTTTTTTACATCGGTTTTTAACTGTTGAGAATCCTACAGTAGGGATTATAACATGTGCAGGGAGGAAATGAAGAGTTTTCACATTGGATAACAGAGGATATGGTACGGAATAATTAACAAAGTTAATATCAATAAAGCACCAGGACCAGATGGATTGCATCCTAGGATTTTAAAAGAGCTTAGTTCATTCTAGCAAGACCACTGTGTCTCATCTTTTCAGATTCGCTTTTGTCTGGGGATGTGCCGCTGGATTGGAAAAAAGCCAATGTAATACCAATATTCAAAAAAGGTAGTCGTTTCACAGCCTGGTAACTATAGACCTGTAAGCTAACATACTGGTAGGGAAGGTGATGGAAACTTTGTTAAGGGATCATATCCTTGACTTTGTCTCCAGAGCTCATCTTTTAGTAGTAGTCAGCATGGATTTATGAGAATAGATCATGCCAGACAAATTTAATTGGTTTTATGAAGAAGTGAGTAAGAAGTTAGATTCAGGCACGCTGTGGATGTGGGATATTTGGATTTTGCAAAGCCTTTGATACTGTCCACATAGGCGACAATGTATAAACTGAGGACTGTTGGCCTTGAAAGAAACATTTGTTCATGGATGAGAACTGGTTATTGGACCGCAAACAGAGAGTGGTGGTTAATGGAGCTACATCTATGTGGGCTAAAGTCTAAGCGGAGTTCCTCAGGGTTCTGTACTGGGGCCGCTTCTGTTTAATCTGTTTATAAATGACTTAGAAGGGGGCATTGAGAGCAAGGTCTCTGTGTTTGCTGATGACACTAAATTATGCAGAGCTTTGGAAACTTCCAATGATGTGCAAGTGCTGCAAGCAGACCTAGATAGATTATCAAAATGGGCAGCAGAAATGGAGATGAGATTTAATGTTGATAAATGTAAGGTGATGCATTTGGGATTTAATAATCCCTGTGCACCTACACCATAAATACTCTGTGTTAGGTGCATCTGAAATGGAAAAAGATTGGGGGTGTGGTAGATAACAGATTAGCTGTAGCAACAATGCCAGGTAGCAACAGCTAGAGCTAGCAAGATATTGTCTTGTAAAGAGGGGAATAGATTCAAGAGAGAAAAATATTATTCTCCCTCTTTACAAGGCACTGGTAAGGCCTCATTTGGAATATGTGGTGCAGTTTTGGAATCCCATATACAGGGGACATCTTGGAAATGGAAGCAGTCCAGAGAAGGCAACTAAATTAATAAGGGGATGGAGGGGCTTGAATATGCAGGCAGATTAGACAAGTTAGGCTGTTTACATTGGAGAAGCGGCGGTGCGTGGGGACATGATAACCTTATACAATATATTAATGGCCCATACAGTGAACTCTCTGGTGCATTGTTCACTAATAGGTCATATCAGAGGACTCGTGGACATCCTTTAAGGTTGGAAGAAAAGAAGTTTCATCTTCAAGTAGGAGAGGTTTCTTACAGTGAGAACGGTGAAACTGGAACTGTCTTCCAGCAGAGGTGGTAATGGCAAGTTCATTGATAACTTTAAAAAGGCCTGGATAGTTTCTAAAACTAAAAAATATTGAGAATTACTGGTATTAATGCATATAGATCTGGTTGATCAGGGATACTTTCCGATTGCCGTTTGGAGTCAGGAAGGAATTTTTTCCCCCTTTTTTAGCGGGGTTTTTTGCCTTCCTCGGATCAACTGTTAGGTAGGGTTAAAAAAAAAAAAAAAAAAAGGAATAGGTTGGACTGATGGACGAATGTCTTATTCAACCTTAATTACTATGTTACTAAAGAGCCTGTAGCCATCAGAAAGTCCGCTCAGTTTCTTTATTACAAATAAAGATTATGGGGGAAGTTCAGTGCAAATACATATACTTTAAGAAAAAAAGAAGTTTTTTCCATTCTGATTACCTTAACCTGCGTATTCAGCTTTTGTCTGTTTATACATAAATGCTTCTGAAATACTGACTTCCTGTTTGCAGACCCCTAATAGGAACCATTATAGTCTTGCCCTTGACCCAGCACCTGGGTTAAAATTGGTGCGTTATTAGAGACCTGAGCTGGTTTTACCCATCAACAGCCAATCAGTAGAAATTACTGTTAGGAACATTCCGTTAGTGTGCATTCTGCAAAGAAGAAGGTCCTTAACAGAATCAGAAATGTCAGCTCACTGATAATTCGATAATTATCGAATTTACGTACCGTTCACTAACCCCCAATTTCTGTGCCATTTCGGCGATAACCCTTGAATATATTGTTAGTAACCTTGAATGTAATGTTCGATTTTGTGAACCCTCAAATGTATTGTTCGAATTCGGTAACCGTCTAATATATTGATCGATTTTCGATAACCCACGAATGTAGCATTCGGTAACCCTCGAATCGACCATAATTCAAATGTATAGTACAGTATAGTATAGTATTTGAGGTTGAATAAAGACATATGTCCCTCAAGTCCAACCTGCTCAGCAATCCTTCTGAGTCCACAGTGACAATCGGAAATTTCCCTGGATCAACTCTACTTTATATATCAATACCAGTAACTTGCAACATTCTTATTTGCAGAAACTCAGTTTTTTTAAACTGTCTAATGAACCTGGCATCACAAAGTCAAATGGAACTTCCAAATGGAAGTTTTACCATTCTCACAGTGAAAAACCCTTTCCGAACTCTAAAGGTGGCTATACCGAGGCTCGCGCGTGTTCCTTCGATCCAGCCGGAAACCGCTTCTCCCGATCTTAAATTCGACTGACATGCGATCGCAAAATGAATGCCTTGCCTTGCACTGCTTGCTACCTTTAAGTTTGTTATCCACCAAAACTCCAAGATACTTTTCCAACAGGGATTCACTTAACACAGAGCCATTTATAGATAGCAGCACAATGATTTTAAAGTCCAAAATGCATCACCTTAAATTTATCAATATGAATTTCATCTGCCACTTAGAAGCCCAATCTGACAGTCTATCGAGATCCACCTACGAGGATTGCACATCCTCTGAAGTTTTAACGTCGAAAAAGTTTTGTGTCGTCAGCAAACACAGAAACCTTGCTGACAATACCCACTTCCAAATCATTAATAAACAGATAAAATGAACCCGTGGCACCCCACACTTAAGTCAATAATGATGAAGCCCCTTAACAACTATTCTCTGCATCCTATTCATAACCAATTTTCTACTCATTTACAAATGTGCTAACCCAAACCAACAGACCTTAGTTTATCATAGTTGCCTATGGGGGACTGTATAAAAATCCTTTGCAAAATCAAGTATACTACATCTACTGCTATGCCTGAGTTTAAATTTCTACTCACTTCCTCATAAAGCAAAAGCCAAGCAAGTTAGTTTATGAAGATATACTCTCCTAAATTCATGCTGGTTACTACTTATAAGGTCAGTCCTTGAAACATTCTCTAGAACATGTTCCCTTATAAACTTCCCAGTATCTTCCCCACCACTGAAGTTAAACTTACAGGCTTATAATTACTCAGCTGTGAAGGACTATCCTTTTTAAATTGGAATAACATCAGCTTTTTCTAATCCAGAGGCACACATCCGGACATGAGGGAATCTGCAAAAATAAGAAATAACGGCCCAGATAAAACTGAACTTAGCTCCCTAAGGACCCAAGGAGGTATTTTATCCGGTCCAGGAGATTTATTAATATTAAACTTATTTAGTTGTTTCTGTACCATATGCTCAGTTAACCAAAGTGCACTTGCGTCCTTTATACCATTATTGGTATATACTCTATGATATTTGTACTTGGATCTTCTATAGTGTATACAGAGGAAAAAAATTATTCAAGACATTTGCTTTATCACCATCCTCCGTAACTAACTATCCTCAATAATTAATGGCGCCACATTGTAGTTCTTATCTTCTTCTATTAATGTACTTTCAAAAAAATGTAGATTAGTGTGCTTTGTTCAGCTCTTCCTAACTTCATTATTATTTTAGCTGCTTGATTTCTTCTTACAATCCTTGTTATAGTTTTTATAATTCTAAATGCCCTTTCCGATCCCTCTGACTTAAAGGTTTTAAATGCCTTTTCTTCCTTTCCATTTGCCTTTTTAACATAATTCAACCACATGGGCACAGATTTTTTTTTTTTTACATTTATTTCTAATGGTATGAATGATGTGAAATGGCTTAAATTCCCCTTAAACACAGTCCACTTGTGTTCAGCACCTTTACCTGATAATACCTTATTCCAGTTGACATGCTGAAGATCTACTTTTAACCTGGGAACATTTTGTTTCCTGACTTTAAAAGTCTTTGTTAACCCAGCGCAATTTCCTTTTGATAACATACATAAACAACACTATTTCATGGTCACTATTCCCTAAGCCTCCAGTTACCTTTAACTGTAATACACTCCAAACTTAGATATTACCAGGTCCAACACAGCTCCTTTTCTAGTAGAAACTTCAACCATTATCCTGCAGCAAATTAGGAACTCATTGCTTTTCTGTGTGGAGTCCACTACACCAATCAATGTAGGGAAATTAAAGTCCCCCATAATGAGTACACTCCCAAACTTGCAGCTCTTGCCAACTGCATATGAAGCTGACTCACTTTCTCCCTGCTAGCATTTGGCGGCTTATAGCAGACACCAACAATAGCATTACCCCCTTTCCTGTTGCCTAAAAGGGCAAGTCCAGCCTAAAAACAAGTAACTTTTAAAATGCTTATTTACCTCCCAAAACTCACTTTCGCAAGGTTCAAAAGTTCAAAGATCCCCCAGAACTTACTTACCGACCGGTCCCACGCCGGCTATTCACGCCCCCTGCTCCTGTTTCGAGCTTGTTGCGAGCAAAAACAGGAGCAGGGGACTTCTGCACTGATAGCCGATTCTTCCTGGTCGCGACTGCCAGGCGATTGGTTGTGACATCAGTAGAAGCAGCGAGGGACCGGTCAGGTAAGTAAGCTCTTGGGGATTTTGAACTTTAAGAACATAGTAACATAGTAATTAAGGTTGAATAAAGACATACGTCCATCAAGTCCAACCTATTCACTGGATCAACCAGATCTATAGAACCTTGCGAAAGTGAAGTTTTGGGGGCTAATAAGCATTTAAAAACCTTGGGTACCAGGGCAGGTGCCCTGGTACCCAAGAGGGGAAGCAGGTTGACCAGACAAAAAACAAAAATTACATTCCTAAGGCACATAATATCCGTTTTCGTACACTTTACACTATAGATTAATGGGGTTTATGTTACATGACAACTATTTGAGCAACTGTATAAGATACCTCTGCGCACTAACCTTTCCTTACAGGCTATAAAATTTCCACTTAAAAAATTGCTGGGAAATGTGCTACACCCCTATAACTTTTTTTTGTTTTTTGGTTGGTGGGGGTATCTTTTAATGAAGCCTCGGTGGCAAAAGTCTAGAAACACCCCTTGTGAGCACTTTATATGGTTTTCTTGTGGAAGCTACAACCAAACTTTGTTTACTGTATAGGGGAGCTTGGATGCAGTCGGAAAGAGTCAGAGTAACCACTGAAGGCACACAATCGCGAGTACGTTTAAAATTTGCTGCTGGTTTGTGTTTGATTAATGAAGAATAGGAGATACGACTCTCTCTGTTTCCTCAGACAGCATATCTAGGCATTAATAGTGTTCTGTCTGCGAAATGATCAGTTTCCCAGTTATAGCCTGACAAAATGAAACATTGCATTGTACCATGTATCATAAAACGATGGTTGCATCATATGGCTAAAATGTTCTACGGGGGCTCAGTTGTATAAATACAATGAAAGTACTATTAATAAGATCTAGCAGGGTTATTCAACAAAAGTTTCTATAGTTTAAAATGGTGCTAATTTTTCTCCAACCAATCAGATCTATTAACATTTGAAAGCTACATATGATGGTTGGGGCAAAATTAGCACCATTTTAAACGATAAGAACTTTTATTGAATAACCCTGCAGGAGAATATGTGCCAATGCAAACACAGACCAATAAAAAACAGAGCAATCCTTTTCTGTGGATCATTTATGGGATGCCAGGGAATGCTGGAAGTTGTAGTTTGAAAACATCTGGAGGTTGGACATTCCTGATTTAGTTTCCCAATTTAAATTAGTTACTTGTAATTCATAAATGAGCAGATATACCTGTAATCTAACCAAGGACAAAAAAAATTTATAACTGATAAAGTGAACAAAAAAGCGGTTAACTATAAATTAAATAATCTAGGACATGTTATTTCAAGGATAAGGTGCTTAATTAATATTGTATTTGCTGTATTGCAGATACAGTATGTGTGTGTAATAACAGTAATTACTACAGTAATAGCCATGGAAGCCACTTTGGAATTTGTTTGTAATTACAGCTAAAATAAAAAACACTTGGACTGGATTCTATAATTCCTTATTGCTGATAGCTACAACCCACCTCTGAAATCAACAGCATTGGGGAGAAATCATCTGTAATTCTGCAGGTTTCTGGCACTTCTGGCAACTTGGAAATTGCAAGCAGGGGGTGGACCGACAGTGATTGGCTGAGGGGCAGCAATTACAGATGCTGCTGCCAGCAGTGCAGAGAACACCAAGGGAACGAGGCTCCGTAAGCACATTTCAGATTCTTTTTTTTTACAAACAAATATACACTACAGAAAAGTGTTTTAATGCTAGGGCACAGGGCAGCAAATAGGGATCGGGGAGGAAGGAGTGGAGAAACAGCTGCGGTGAGAAAGCAGAACCTGTCAGAAGACAGATAAGGGGCGGAAATGTTTTCTTTATGGCTAAGCTCCTACTCACTTTCTGGCACTTTGGACAGACTTTGCAGGAGAAACCATTTGGAGCAGAGAGGTATGGTAGGATTTTTTAACACTACACAGTGGGGGCCAGTAGTGGGAGACATTTTAGTTTTGGGGGTGGACAGTTGAGAAAAGGCACTTAGTGGGGATGTGATTACTGTGTATAAATACATTAACGGGCCATACAATAAACTGTATGGGGCCTTGTTCATCAATTGAGCAGTCAGAGGACAACGTGGACTTCACCTTAGACTTGAAGTAAAAAGGTTTAGGCTTCAAGTTCGGAAGGGGTTTTTCACTGTGAGGACGGTAAAGCTATGGAATGGTTTTCCAGTGGACGATGTTATGGCAGGTTCACTGGTCAGTTTTAAAAAAAGGCTGGATAAGTTTTTACAAACAAGGAATGTTGCAAGTTCTGGATCAACAGTTAGGCAGGAAATAAGGATATTGCTAGATGGGTTGGACTGGATGGATGTATGTTTTATTCAACTCAAATTCTACTATATAAATACTTCCACGAGTTTGGAAAACCTGAACTAGTTCGTAGTTCAGGAAGTTCTAAAAGTCTGAGTTCGTGCAAACTTTTAAAGTTTGGGTCCATCTCGGGTTCGAGTTCAGATCTAGTCCATCTCTAGTATGTACAACACTAGCAAACTGTTGTAAAATGAGGAAACCAATATGTTTTGTTCAAATTGTTGCCGGTATCAGAGTTGAGACACACAGATAATGAATATTTATAATAATATGTTGTAATAATTTATTCTCATTATAACATCCATTTAGGATTTTATTTTAGTTTTTGTTGGTTTAAGAAACACTCCCGAAGGATCATAAAAAGCTGTTTGTGTGTTGATGGCAAAGGAAGCTGCAAAATCCTTTATCATGTAAATTTCCTACAGAAAAATAAAACATGTCCTGGCTGGTGAGCTTGAATAAAATGCTATTTGGGGATTCTACTGGTTCTAAGCAGAGTAGGGTAGAAATAAGGGTAAAGTAATTGTTACAATAAACAATACAATGCAAGGTCTAAATAAAAATAAATGTAATTGAACATTCTGGATGAGAAATTTTTTTAAGCAAGAAAATGGTATCTGCTGCAAGCTAAATGGTTCATGTTGCTGTTCAAAGGATGTCTCCAGGTGTTACAAGAAATTGACTATAGTTTATTGTGACAATAATAACAGATAACTCAGCTGCTAAAATAACACATAATAAAACATCAAAATAGCTTCTAAGTGCAGCAATTCAGTCCTTTAAAAATAAACTGACTTTTTTTTCTTGATTTAGATTTCAATGCTATTTGTGGCTGTAGTTTTGGTAAGTTGTGCTTTTACAGTGACTCTGGATTATTGATTCTAGCTTTTGGGGGAACAAATAGTCAGCAAGTTAGTCTAACAGCAGCTTGATATCTCTTTTCTTTGCAACTTGTCAATACATAGTGTTAAAGGAACACTAAACTTAAAAAACAAGTTTGCCATCCGTTTCTATTATTCACAGGGAGGTGAGAACGCTTACTCTCACCTACCTGTGAATAATAGTTTGCTCAGGAGACCTGGAACTTACCTTAACCGTGCTCTCTCACAAGCGCTCCTTCACTAACAGCCGCTCTGTCCCGACCGTGCGCCCTATCTTTCCACCCACCTTCTCCCGTGATTCACGGGAGGAAGGTGGGTGGGGATGTGGGAGGGTTGTGGGAGGGTTTTTTTCTATAAAAGGCACTTACCTGTCCAATATGGCGTATCCTGATGACAGCCACGTGTAGGCTGAACACACGTCGATCTGTTTGATGTTTCAATAAATTACTTGTTGTTGCAAGTCCATGGAGTGCTCCTATCTGTTACGTGGAGCACTCACCTTTATCTAAATTGATGGTGCAAATGGGGCTAGGCTTTATAGATACAATATAAGAATCCCCAGCACTCAACAGCATTAAATATAGGAATTAAACATATACAAGTTACAAAAAAGTCACATTCAGATTAAAAATGGATACCTTGTGTTACATTGTTTGTACAAACATGCTTAAAGCCGACACGCCACTTCACGGCAGTATCCTAGTGTCGGTCCTAACCTAATACAAAAAGGTACTCTCCCTGGGGAGCGACAGACCATACCTGCTTATCTTTTATTTAGTATGGTCTCTTCCAGGAAACAATTGTGGGCTATCAGCTCGCCCCCAGGATGCTGGCTCCCTATTGATTTCTCCGCCCCTTTAAGGCAGTCCAGCTGAAAGAAGGTTTATACCTGTTGTAGACATGGTTTCCTGGAAGAGACCATACTAAATAAAGAGAAGCAGGTATGGTCTGTCGCTCCCCAGGAGAGTACCTTTTTGTATTAGGTTAGGACCGACGCTAGGATACTGCCGTGAAGTGGCGTGTCGGCTTTAAGCATGTTGTACAAACAATGTAACCAAAGGTATCCATTTTTAATCTGAATGTGACTTTTTTGTAACTTGTATATGTTTAATTCCTATATTTATTGCTGTGAGTGCTGGGGATCTTATATTGTATCTAAAGCCTAGCCCCATTTGCACCAATCAATTTAGAATAAAGGTGAGCAGCATGATATATTATATAACATTGTGGGCTATCGGCTACGCCCCCCAGGATGCTGGCTCCCTATTGATATTCCTGCCCCTTTAAGGCAGTCCAGCTGAAAGAAGGTTTATAACCTGTTGAGATCACTGGTTTCCTGGAAGAGACCTACTAAATAAAGAGATAAGCAGGTATGGTCTGTCGCCCACAGGGAGAGTACCTTTTTGTATTAGGTTAGGACCGACGCTAGGATACTGCCGTGAAGTGGGCGTGTCGGCTCTTAAGCATGTTTGTACAAACAATGTAACCAAAGGTATCCATTTTTAATCTGAATGTGACTTTTTTGTAACTGTATATGTTTAATTCCATATTTATATGCTGTTGAGTGCTGGGATTCTTATATTGTATATATATATTATATATATATATATATATATATATATATATATATATATATATATATATATATATACTATGCACAATGAATCAGGGCACTCCTTGGTCTTGCAAACAAGTGGGTTGTAACACTGGTGATATGTTTATGGGGATTACTCTGTATGTTGGTTCAGCACCTTTGTTGTTTTGACTCCGCCCACAGGAAATAGTCACAGGGGGGCGTATCACTATTCCCTCTATAAGAGGATATTGCACGTGTAACTGTGTGTAGGCTTGATAAAGGTCCAAGACCAGGGACCGAAACGTTGCCATTGATGTGATGTGAATAAACCCACTTGTTTGCAAGACCAAGGAGCGCCTTGATTCATTGTGCATAGTGTATTATTGGATCCTTCGGGAGCACCCTGGCATGTGTATTGAGGGAGTGAGTGCCAGTCTCTTCCATTGATATATATATATATATATATATATATAAAAACATAGAAAAGATAATCAATGCACATTCCTAGGCACCATACAATATCATATTATCTGCACACTGGCATACTTTATAAACAAAGGGTTTTAGTATATGTTACTGTGATCACATGAATGAAAAACCTTCCAACCACGTCAAGGTAGCCCCAGTCTGGAAGGTCCTAACTTCTAACCTTTTTAAATTTCTTTTTCTTCAATACGATTACCAAACTTTTGCATTTCTCATTCTTACACACTGGATCCATATAACAGGCTCTCTCACTTCCCCCCAGCCCTTTGGCTTTTTAAAATGAGGGAAGAGGCCATCCAGTGCTTTATATTAAAGACATAGGACCTCCCATAAAAGGGGCATGTTGGAGGTGCTATTACCACATGGAGGCTTGACCAGGCCTCCCAATAAATACATACAATACAAGGATTGTGGAAGCACTCCGGAGTATTGTATATATTGTGTTGTATTGTATGTATATACAGTATATATATATATATATATATATATATATATATATATATATATATATACTTTTTATTGGGTGCCCCCCATTAAAATGAAACACCCTGTGGGGCAGATGTGATAGTATAGAGTCCCAATGTCCTCCCATGTGCTGTGAAATAAAAATCTCTGTATGCCAACAAGAATAGATTGCCAAAAAAATTTGCGTTTCTGTGTCATTCCACGTTCCCCAGGTTTATCTTTAGTTATGTAGCTGGTTGGATCAGTTAAAACTGATTGGCAAATTCTTTGGGGTAGAGGTGGACCAGTCCACCAAAACATAATGAATTTAATTATGCAGTGTTGTTCTCTACAAAGAAAAAGATACCTTTTGCTAAAGATTTTTTTTTTTCAGTTTCTGGGGTTATTCTCCTTAGGTTAAATATTTGATAAACAACACTATTCTTAAAAGCCACAGAGAAAAAGGTGTGAGACTATCACAAATGGGTATATTTATAATTTAATGTGTTTATTTACAGCATACGAATAGAAATATTTGTAGTGATATTCCATTCATACATAAAAGGCTCAAATTATAATGGAAGCAGCAGCGGAATATTATCTTATAATAATCACTAAGTTATGTCACTTAGTAATTATTATAAGAAAATGTTCCACTGCAGCTTCCATACCTTTCTGGACATCCACCGTTACCCAGAAATTGACCATAATATACTTTATTTTCACAACCTTAGGTCAACCAGGATTAATGCTCCATAACTTAGTGAAAGCCCCTTAAAAAAACACATCCGCTCTCTCTCTGCATTACGCGGGTAAAAACTATCAATAAGTTATGAAAGATTAATCCTGGTTGGCCTTCGGTTTGGAAAAGAATGTAAATCATGGTCAGTTTCTTCTACTAATTTACTTTTCAAATGACAGCATTGCAATGATACTGAAGTGATAACAGTTTTGTATAAAAACCTTGTGTATTGTAAGAAATAATGCACCCGTTCACATATGATATGTGAATATATTATTAAGTCACCTCTTAGTTCCCTGATCTGTTTAAAAACACTCGGCCTGCAGCCTCAAGCTTTTAAATGGTCAGGGAACTCCTCAGTGATGTAACATCCTTATATTACACTGTACGGGGTGCATTATCCCTTATATAATATTGTGCATGCCTAGGATGATATTCGATCATTATTTACGCTTTATTCAGTGGCCTTAAAAGGCATGCCCACTTCCCTAACTGAAATCTGCCCCAATGTTGAGCACACTGTGTCCTTTTAAATGACCCCTTCTTTTCTCTTCTGCTGCTTATGTTGTCCTGCATGCCCAAAATACAGTCCAGGATTTCCCTGATGTAATCAGTTTCCACCACTTTCATCCTAGAGGTTTCTGGCATGCGCAGTGGGGTTCCCCTCCTCTCTCTTGCTGCTGCTCAGTTCACGTTTGTGTAATGTGGTAAAAATCAACTATTGTACTTGTAATGGCCCAAAACCTATTTCCCCAATTCAGAATTTAAACTCAGCCAATCACTGAACGTTTGCCTGTCTGGCCCCTTCTGCTGCTTTTGCAATCGGAAAAAGCAGCAGAAGGCTGGCAATGGAACGAAGGCTGTTAAGTAAGGTTAAATTCTGAATTGGGGAAATAGACCTAGTACGACCTAGGTTATAGGCCATAGATTTTTACCAAATTACACTTAGGTGTGCCATTACAAGTACAATAGTAGGGATGGCATAGAACTCGAACTCGAACCCGAGTTCGAGCCGAACTGTTCGAGTTCGAACGGACCCGGACTTCTCGAACTATCTCGGACGCGGACTTTCGATATTTCCCGGACTTTCGATGATTTATCGAATGTTCGAACGTTCGAACGTTCGAATCCGCGAGTAAAATGTACATGGTATCTAGGCGCGAACATCGAATCTGCGAGTAAAGTCTCCATTACAGCCTATACGCGAGCATCGAATCTGCGAGTAAAATGTCCATGTTACCTCGAACGTTCGAACGCGAAAGCTCGAAAGTAGCGCGCGTGAGAGTAAAATCGATTTTACGAAAGTCCTGGATATTGGAACATGCTCCCCAGACCATTTCCCAGGTCCCACAGCCATTTACATTAAGTTACCATTAATATTTTAGTTGTATTTGACTCGAACTTTTCGAACTATTTGCCTCCCATAGACTTTGATGGGTCCGTTTTCGAACTTTCGAACTTTCGAACTTTTACAATAGTTCGAAAGTTCGAAAACGGACCGAACTTTCAATAGTTCGACCATCTCTATACAATAGTTGATTTTTGTGGGGTGGGGGGTTGGGGATGCCCTTTAAGAAATACATTTGTTCAGTGAGCTATTCAGTATTCAGTATTCTGCCAGTATGTACTGTACAGTTTGTTTGTTTTTTTTCATTACTGATAGAATACTGGAATAGATGGAATAGAGGTACTGGACTTTACTCATACAAATCCAACCACCACTGGAGCTTTATAAATATGAACCAGACTTCTCCCATTAATATTTAGAATGGCTGACTTTAGTCATTGCACAGGTGCTTTTTATTGTAGAAGGTTGGGAGAAATCTGTAGCATGTGTATGCTACAAATGTTAGGCAGGCCATACATGTAGCAATATTATTGTATGATAATCATTTGTGTGTGGTGGGTGACTACAAAATCAGTAATTGTTCATTATTGGACATGCTGGACATTTTTTGACCTAGAGATTTTATCAGGCTGCTCTGGTGATTAGAAAATAAACAGAAATATTGTTACATGTATGGCTTATCTTACTAACACAAAATAGAGGCCTGGAAACAACAATGGTCTGGACGCAGGTTCATTCATTTAATGAGAGGATTGGTCAGAAAGTAAAAGAGGAGGAGCTAGGGGTGCATCAGTTTGAGAGTTCAGTCTCCCTCAAAACTGGTAAGAGCAGACAGCTAGTTAATAGTTTTGTTAATGACCAGTGAAAATGGCATTTACAGCCAGCCGTTCAGTAAGAGGACACAGCACACACTGCTATTACTCATCAAACAGTCATTTGTGCTGTGCCCTCTTACTGAACGGCTGGCTGTTAATGCCATTTTCACTGATTGGGCTCTGATTTGAAGTTTAACAATCTGGAACTTCTGCGTTTAACCTCCCATTGAAACTATGCGAATTTGCCTGAAAGAACTGGAACCTCTACCATTTGTAATTCAACCTACACCCTCAACTTTTTTTTCCCCTCAAACTTCTTTCCTAACCTTATGTATTATAAAACAGTGGTTCTCAAACTTTTTCAGACTATGGCACACTTGGCAATGCAAATAGTTCTCAAGGCACACCTGAATTCTTAATATTGGACTTCAAGTTGTAATTAACTATATTTTAAGCACTTTATGGTGTATATTGTATTTAAATCAATGTAGTTGAAGTTACATTACATTGAATGTATTGATATTGTATCACAATATATTTGTACAAAATGGCAAAAATGTAGGTTTCACTGATGAATATATTTTCACTACCAAAATTCTGAAGCGCACTTCTGTATGTTTGAAGTCACACCAGTGTGCCCCGGCAAACCCTGTTATAAGAAATAATGCACCCTTTACAGTGTAATATAAGGATATTGCGTCATCTCTGAGTTTCCTACCCTGTATAAATGCACTCGGCCTGCGGCTTCATGCTTCTATATGGTCAGGGAACTTTTTGGTGACATAAAATCGTTATACTACTAAGGTCCTAACGTCTAACCTTTATTACTTTTATTATGATTAGCAAACTTTTGCTTTCCTTATACTTCTGCAATGGATCAATATAGCAGGCTTTCTCACTTCCCCCCAGCCCTTTAGCTTTTTTAAATGAGGGAAGAGGCCGTCAAGCCAATGCTTTATACTAAAGGCATAGGACCTCCCAGTGTTGGGGGTGCTATTACCACATGGAAGCTTGATCATGCTTCCTAATAAATACATACAATAGAAGGATTGTGGAAGCACTCCTTATGCTAAATTACAACTACATTTTGTGGAAGTGCTACTGATCTGGTCAAACATTTATACAAACATAGAAAAGATAATCAATGCACATTCCTAGGCCCCATACAATATCATATTATCTGCACAATGGCATACTTTATAAACAAAGGGGTTTTAGTATACATTACTATGATAACCTGAATGAAAAGCCTTCCAACCAGATCAAGGTAACCCCAGTCTGGAAGGTATTAACTTCTAACCTTTTTTACTTCAATTACAATTTCTCAACATAGCAGACTTTCTCACTTCCCCCAGCCCTTGGGCTTTTCATTCATCTGATCACAGTAATGTATACTAAAACCACTAAAACGAGCCATCAACCACCTCTCTATGTGCTCCACAGCCCAAGATATAAAGAAATGACTGACAAGAAAGTTAATGGGTGGGAGGCTGACATGTGACATTCCTAAGGCTTCTCCTGCACAGTGCTGCCGGCAAGCACATTCTCAGACTCCCTTAGTGTGTGAGGGAGTCAGGAAGTCCCTCCTCCTCTCTGCTGTGTGAAGGACCTGCAGCTGCAGAGAAGGTAAGGGAATCTACAGCCCTTCTCTCTCACTATGTGAAAACAGTCTTTTCAGGCAGTTTTCACTCTGCCTGAAAAGGCTGTTTCCACAGAGTTTTCAGGGGGGGGGTAGGGGGTGTCAGAGTGGCCCACAGCACCCTTTACAGTGTAATATAAGGATATTGCATCATCTCTGAGTTCCCTACCCTGTATAAATGCACTCGGCCTGCGGCTTCATGCTTCTATATGTCAGGGGAACTTTTTGTGACATAAATCCTTATACTACTAAGGTCCTAACTCTAACCTTTATTACTTTAATTATGATTAGCAAACTTTTGCTTTCCTTATACTTCTGCAATGGATCAATATAGCAGGCTTTCTCACTTCACCCCAGCCCTTTGGCTTTTTTAAATGAGGGAAGAGGCCGTCAAGCCAATGCTTTATACTAAAGGCATAGGACCTCCCAGTGTTGGGGGTGCTATTACACATGAAGCTTGATCATGCTTCCTAATAAATCCTCCAATAGAAGGATTGTGGAAACACTCCTTATGCTAAATTACAACTACATTTTGTGAAGTGCTACTGATCTGGTCAAACATTTATACAAACTAGAAAAGATAATCAATGCACATTCCTAGGCCCCATACAATATCATATTATCTGCACAATGGCATACTTTAAAAACAAAGGGGTTTTAGTATACATTCTGTGATAACCTGAATGAAAAGCCTTCCAACCAGATCAAGGTAACCCCAGTCTGAAGGTATTAACTTCTAACCTTTTTTACTCAATTACGATTTCTCAACATAGCAGACTTTCTCCCTCCCCAGCCCTTGGGCTTTTCATTCATCTGATCACAGTAATGTAACTAAAACCACTAAAACGAGCCATCAACCACCTCTCTACGCTCCAAAGCCCAAGATATAAAGAAATGACTGACCAGAAAGTTAATGGGTGGGAGGCTGACATGTGACATTCCTAGGCTTCTCCTGCACAGTGCCGCTGGTGAGCACATTCTCAGACACCCTTAGTGTGTGAGGGAGACAGGAAGTCCCTCCTCCTCTCTGCTGTGTGAAGGACCTGCGCTGCAGAGAAGGTAAAGGAATCTACACCCTTCTCTCACACTATGTGAAAACAGCCTTTTCAGGCAGTTTTTACTCTGCCTGAAAAGGCTGTTTCCACAGAGTTTTAGGGGGGGGGGGGGTAGGGGTGTCAGAGTGGCCCACAGCGGGGCTTAGCACTCGTGAGTGGGCGCGAGCCACAGCACCCACGATTGGGTGGGGCCACATGGGGCTGTAAGTGAATGGGCCAAGGGGGGCCTGCAACTCAACTCAGGGACCATGGGTCCATGAGTGGGAGGGAACAGGGGGGCTGCACGGGGAGCGACCAGGGCAGATTGACTGACAGGTTTCAGAGCAGGAACAGGAAGTGCAGGGGACCTGGTGATGCTGCTGCCATATCACACCATGTAAATACTTCAAAACTATGTAAAATAAACAATGGAATAAATTGCAAAACTCTCAGGAGAGCAATTCCTATCAATTTACCTAAAGTCATTTTGGACCACAATTCCTCTTTAATGCATCAAAAATGAAGCACCAAATACCAATAATGGCAATTATGAAAAAATGTTTAATGCTTGTTGTAGCTAAATCCTCAGTTGGGCTTACTAACCCTTTATAACATTTAATATATATTTTTCAGCTAAAATAGAGCATGTGCTGTATAGCTCTGAATATTCATCTTGTGTGCACAGCAATGTTGAAGGCTACAAGATGAATCTTGGACAGACATGTTTAATTAGTGAGTTAACTTGACATTTTCAGTGTTTGAATTAGACAAGTGAGAAAGGAAAAGCAAACCAGGTTCAGGTTTTTTTATCTTTAGAATAATTTGGCTGGCCTCAAAACACAAGATAAACCTTTCTAAATCCATTAAAGGAGTTTGGTTTAAAGGCACAGGGTTTACAAAAATCTGTTTTCAGATAATATTGCACTAGTAGAGAGTCTATATCTGTGCTTAAAGCTATGCAGAATTAACATTACCTGTATGCAAGAATGCTTTATATTGTTTCTTTTAATACCAAATATTTTAGCTATTGACATATAAAATAATTTTCCTGATCTGTGTTTAGCACATTTTTACTTTGTATGCACTACACAGTCTGTTTCGTGGGTTTACCTTTGAAAAAGGTTTAAAAAATGTTAACTAATTGTTTCACTGTCTGCTGCAGTAAATTAAGATGATGGTCTGTTGCTTTAGGAAATTTGGATGAATTGGAATAATTCTGTGTAATTTACTAAAAGGCTACCACAAATACGTATTATTGATTTGCTTCTAGACACTGACCCTGATTCACCTGCAGCCGCAGCGCTCCTATGACAGGTTAAAGTCTTGCCAACCAATTCTCAATTCAATGACTATAACCCTAAGCTTGAAACATCTGCGCAGTATTCCAAAAGACCCTTGCAAAGCAGCTGCAAGCTAAGCAACAGCAGCTGTGCGACTCTTTGAACATAAGTTTTTAATGCTAGCTCATACGGTAGTTACATACTGTTGTAATGGCAGTTGAATAAAGACATACGTCCCACCAGTCTAACTCTTATAACATACTCATCAACCTTATCTAACCATTCATCCAGGCAAGACACAAAAAAACCCCCAGCTGGTAAGGGGTTGGGTGTGTGGAAATCCCTTCCTGACTCTAAATGAGATCGGAAAAGATCCCTGGATCAACAACAACAAACTTATAACGCACCCCTGCTGTGTTTCCTTATAACCACTAGCAGACCTGATCTGATACTAGGATAAGTTCTGGTTTAATGTTACTACTTTGCCACGTTTTTTCAACTTAACACAAGAATTTTTTTCAGATTTTACTGCTGATTTTTGCAGCAATGAAAAGTAACCCAGTAACAATTCTGTGTTTTATAACACAGCTTAGTATAGTACAGTATAGGGTAGTTTAATATAGTATTTGAGGTTGAATAAAGACATATATACTTCTTGTCCAACCTCCTCAGCAGTACCACACTTCCTGCCTAACAGTTAATGCCAAGGGGGGAAAAAACAGTATGGAAAAATTCCCGTCTGACTCCAAATGGCAATCAGAAGTATCCCCGGAATAACTCCACCTATATGTATGTATCAATACCAGTAACATGCAACATTCTTTATTTTTAGAAACTCGTCCAGACTTAAGGGATATTTGCATGTTCTCTGACATGTTCTATGGGTGAACAATGCCCCAGATTGTTTACTGTATGGTATATTAACTTACTGTCTGCACTTTGTTTAAATTGTAAGATACCACCTTCATACTTGAACATTATCAGCTGAAATTGTCGGAGAGACACCTTTCAGTTACAGAGTGGGCATGGTTAGTTCATATGCTGTTTTTAAAATATATTATTAATTAGTTATGGATTTAATTGCATGACAGTCATAATGTAATCCTACATCTAACATTACATTAAACTTATGGTTTGACAGGAAACCAGTAGAGATGTAATGTGGTTTCTATTAGAACCCAGTTTTGAATCGATTCTGAGGGTTTCGAATTTTAATCGAAAATTGAAAGTAGCCAATTTGCGAAAATCGAAAGTAGACAAATCGAAAGTAGAAGATTTTCAAAATCGAAAGTAGCCGATTTTCGAAAATTGAAACTCAATTTTCGAACTTTCAAACTTCCGAAAATTTTGAAAATTCAAAAACGGAACGAAAACCCAACAATTTCGAACATCTCTAGAAACCGCAAAACTATGAATTTTCTCAAAAGGTAACTGTATTCCATCTTAGAAGTCATCTTAAACAAATACAGGATACTGAATTTGAAGTTTTTTCAAAAAGATGTAAAATAATATCACTAGGGATAAGGAATGGAGAGCCAATGGTGAAGGGTTATATACAAAATATCACTGCAATATGCGTGGGCATATAATGCTGTATATATTGAAATAGGGGGATATTAAAAGTAATCCCCTGATAATAGAGCATGCAGGAAGTTAAAATTACCTGCGGGCAGTTGGAATGGTGTGTCATGAAACATAAGCAAGGTTATATGTTTTCCTAAAGGAAGTCAGGTTGCAAAGCTTAAAACTGAAAAAACCATTGTTAAAAAGAGAATGGGAAAAATTTAAAATATTTCAAACATATAACAGAGGATAATAAGCAAAGAGTAAACAATGGACTGCTGATAAAGCATTGCTAAATGTATATAGATTACAGCAGGGAATCAAATATCAGAAGGTTAACCGAATTATTTATTGAATCTAAATTGGTGTGTGTGTTGTTGATTAGAAGCAGATTTGTTTCTTTAGATCACATTTATTATTTATCTGGGTTAGCTAGTGCTAACCAGATGTGTTATTCACAAAATTATAAAGGCTCGTACACACATTTGATCATAAGGGGCCGACCTGCGAAGCAAGATTTTTGTCCGCGATCATTGGGGCATATTTATAAAGGTTGTTAACTTTTCACGGCCGTTATTCCCGACATCTTCGCAAAAATCGTGTTTTCTGTGATTTATAAATGGGCTGGACACGTCCAGAAAAGTTAACGAATCGTTAACTTTTCATGGCTATCTGAACAGTTACGCCGCTTCTATTTATAAAGCTGCTTCCCCGCTGGCGGGAGGGGAAGGGCCCGCTGGGAGGCACCTGAGAAGGGCCTTTTGGGGCTTAAGGGTCCCGCAGCTCGAGCCGGGACCCCCCTCCCCAGCCCTATCAGGCCTTTTGCGGCACTTACAAGTGCCCTTGCGGCTCTAACAAGAGCCTTTTGGGCTTAGGGGTCCCGCAGCTCGAACCGCAACCTCCCCGGCCCTTGTAAGGGCCCTTGCGGCACTGAGAAGTACCTTTGGCGGGTTTCTGCAGCCCGAACCGGGACCCCCAGTGAGAGGCTCTTAAAAAGCCCCAGGGCGGCGTCTTCTTTCTTCCAGCCCCAGCGACACCAGCTCCACTGAGGCCGCAGACCCCCGAGAGGTACCCCTGCGGCCACCAGGGGTAACCCCCGCGCTCAACGAGGATGAAGTTGCCGGCGTCTCGATCCATTGCAATGTCTTCGGGCTGGCGACACCAACCCCACTGAGGTGGGCCCTACCAGCCTCTGTGGAGCCAATGTTCCAGTTGCTTCTTTCTTGAGCCATCTACTGCAATGGCATCTGAGTCCGTGGCGGAGTGCACCTCTTTATATAGGTTTGCAGAATACCCTAATCTGTTTCTGATTGGTCAATTTTTTAATGGTTGGTTTACATGCTTTACATTAACCAATCAGATTTGGGCCCTTAGATGCCATCGCAGTAGATGTCTGAAAAAAGAAAATGGAGAGGGTGCCTCCACCCCTCCCATTGGGCCTTCCCTTCCTCTCTCTCCCCCAGCGGTGGGGCAGGGGGCTTGGAGGGGCAGCAGCATTTCCTAGCCTCCTGTTCCATATATTTGCCGCGAGCGGGGTTGGGGTTAGGAGGGGCTGCTGGGAGGCAGGGCGGGTGGTCGCCGCGTGTGTCGACGGCGGGGTGGGCGTATGCCCCGCCCTTGTAGTGGAGGCGCTTGGAATGGATTTTAAGTCCCTTTGCGGCGATATTCTACTTAGCGCATTGTGGTAAGTGCAGTATCACCGCGAAGGGACTTAAAATTACCGCAGGACATCGCCTTTATAATACAGCGATATCGCTATTTTCATGGACCGATGTGCGGCGGTAATTTTTGCCCGCTATTTTCGGCCCTTTATAAATATCCCCCTTATTTTATGTTAAAGAATATATCCCATTCCATAAATTGCTGACAAAGAACTAGCATGGATTTAGGTAGAAAGTAGCAGAAGAAAAATGTAATGGAATTTGGTCTTTGGAATTTAGGTCTTTAGCAGATTAAGTTATATTAATAGTATTTTGAAGAAAAGTCCTATTAAGTTTATGGTTAAGGAACATTAAAGGAAACCATATTGCCTCAATGCATTTTTTTTTAAACTGCTTTCAAAGTTATGCAGCCCTCCCCATAAATTTTTTTCCGATTTTGAGCTTCTCTTTGCCTTCAATTAGCCATGCTGTGAAGGGGGTGTAACAATTTTGTCTGCCGCTAACGGTCACTCAAAGTAGCATGCGAGAAAAACTCCTCCACCCATTCTTGATCAGCTTGATTATGTAGGCTGTACATCCTAGCAACCGAACAGTTCACGTTTGTTGACTAGTGGAGGAGGAGAGAGGTTGTAACCGACATTCCCACCAGCCAATGACAAGTGATATGTTAACGATGGCCCCAGGCCATCTAGGAGGCGGGCCTTTATCACTCATCTTTGTGTGTGATATCTAAGGAGAGCAGCACGGTTGTAAATGAGAGTAAGCATTTCAGCTGCTGGAAGTGTGGACATGTAATGGGGGTGATGTTGTTTTTTGGATATTGTTGTCCTTTAAGTACTAGAGATGGCCGAACTTCCGATATTTCGGGCCGTTTTCGAACTCAACCAAACGACAAACCAAACGACACACTGAGGCAGCAATTGGTACATCCGAAAGACCCAATACCGAAACACAAGATAGGTGACATCATATACGCAGTGCAGTGAAGAGTGCTCTGATTTGTAGTTGGGGAGACCAAACAGCAACTGCATCAACGTATGGCCCAGCAAAGAAGAGACAATTCCTCAGGTCAGGACTCAACGTGTACCTGCATCTTAGGATTAAGGACATACCTTTCAAGATTGTAATGTTAACATATTGGCAAAGGAATGTGACTGGTTCAGAGAGGTGCCAAGGAGGCCATTTATGTGAAAATAAAGAAACCAAGCCTAAATAGAGGTGGGGGGGGTTCAACACAACTGTCTGCCATGTACAATGCTGTTTTGACACCTTACCCTGGGCGTTCCTATAACACCTCACACCCTTAACACCTGGCTGTGATATGCAATTGGGATTTGACACTCCAAACATATAATAATACATATATCCCACCCTCCCGAATCTCCCTTGAAATGGGGTGGTCTCCCGCGGTCTAGGCCTACTAATAAACATCGCCTTTTTCCAGCGGTGGACAGAAAGCAAACACGATCATGCAAAACGAAAAATGGTTTTGTTAGAAAGCTAATGTTAAAAGCATTTTTTTTGTAATTGAGTGTGAAAATTAAGATGGTTATATATACACCATGATACAAGGGGGGGGCGGGTATAGCATTATATGTTTAGAGATCTGTCATTGTTGCAGGACTTATGGATATAGCGGAAGATGGAAAACTTCAAGAGGAAGAGGCATAGGAACCTAAATAATAACTAATAACGAAAATCAAGTTTTTATCCTGTTAATGTATGTACCGTAATTAGATCTCTTCCAACAATTGTTGGAAGCAGTCTTGAAAGATTTAAAGGAGAGTACTAGCCATATTTATAATGATAATTTAACCCTTGAAGAGAGAAGGGCTTTGAATCTTTGGTTAAACTCAGAGTAGTCATGAGATGGCATATATAGGGTGGTTGTACTTGACATAGAGAGATATATGGCAGAACAAATAGGCAAGGCTGGAAGATAAAAAGACATATATGAAGCTGTTCAAGTAACCCCACCCAGAGGTTTAGGGGAAATTGGATGGTTTAGTGGATCGTCATTCTATAGGTATTGCACAAAAATATATATAAAGTCAGCTTTTCCACTAGTGGTAGTGATCACGAATGGGACAGTGAATACGAAACTGAATATGATGTGGAACGGAGAGATCTTCTCCTGGGTTTTCTTCTATGTTTTCCAGCACGCCGATGAACTTCAACAAACAGACAAAAGCAACGGAAGGAGCACGACAGAGGTCGACAGAACCTTCTATAGACATGACCCTTCCATGAGAGAACATGGGCGCACAATAGGACAAAAGGAGGACTACAGTGGAAAGTTTAATAAGGGAACATGTTCTAGAGTATGTTTCAAGGACTGACATTATAAGTAGTAACCAGCATGGATTTAGGAGGAATAGATCTTGTCAAACTAACTTGCTTGGCTTTTAAGTAAGTAGAAATTTAGACTCTGGCATAGCAGTAGATGTAGTTTACTTGGATTTTGCATAGGCTTTTGATACAGTCCCCCATAGGTGACTAATGTATAAGCTGAGGTCTGTTGGTCTGGGGAGTCACATTTGTACATGGATAGAAAAAAAGGTTAATGAATAGGATGCAGAGAGTAGTTGTAAATGGGGCTTCATCATTATGGACTAAAGTGCTAAGTGGGGTGCCACAGGGTTCTGTGTTGGGGCCGCTTCTATTTATTAATGATTTGGAAGTGGGTATTGTCAGCAGGGTTTCTGTGTTTCCTGACGACACAAAACTTTGTCGACCATCATAAACTTCAGAGGATGTGCAATTATTGCAGGGGGATCTAGATAGATTGTCACATTGGACTGCTAAGTGGCAGATGAAATTAAATGTTGATAAATGTAAGGTGATGAATTTTGGACTTAAAAATCCTTGTGCTGCTTAAACTATAAATGGCTCTGTGTTAAGTGAATCCCTGTTGGAAAGGGATCTTGGAGTTTTGGTGGATAACAAACTTAAAGGTAGCAAGCAGTGCCAGGCGGCAACAGCAAGAGCCAGCATGGTATTGTCTTGTATAAGGAGAGGTATGGAAGGAAAATGTTATTCACCCTCTTTACAAAGCATTGGTAAGGCCTCATTTGGAATATGCAGTGCAATTTTGGAATCCTGTGTACAAAAAGGACATCTTTGAAATGGAAAGGGTTCAGAGAAGGGCAACTAAATTAATAAGGGGATTGGGGGAGCTTGAATATGAAGAGAGACTGGAAAAGTTACAATTATGTACGCTGGAGAAAAGGCGCTTGCGTGGGGATATGATTACTGTGTATAAATACATTAACGGGCCATACAATAAACTATCTGGGGCATTGTTCACCAATAGAACATGTCAAAGGACACAAGGACATCCCTTAAGACTTGAAGAAAAAAGGTTTAGGCTTCAAGCTCGGAAAGGGTTTTTCACTGTGAGAACGGTAAAGCTATGGAACTGTCTTCCAGTGGACGTTGTTATGGCAGGTTCATTGGTCAGTTTAAAAAAAAAGCTGGATGAGTTTCTGCAAACAAGGAATGTTACAAGTTACTGGTATTGATACATAAAGTAGAGTTGATCCAGGGAAATTTCCGATTGGCATTTGGAGTCAGGAAGGAATTTTTTCCCCCTTCATAAATTTGGTGGGGTTTTTTTGCCTTCCTCTGGATCAACAGTTAGGCAGGAAATGAGGATATTGCTAGATGGGTTGGACTGGATGGACGTATGTCTTTATTCAACCCCAAATACTATACTATACTATTATTATATAAATGTAGACATTTTGTCTATATACTGTACCAGAAGAGAACTTACCCACAGCGTGATCCACTGCTGGATCCTCAGACAGGTACTGACTGCTTCCGGCTTGGAGTAAACTATAGCGCGCATTTGCATATGCACACTACAGTTTACTTACAGCGGAAGCAGTGGAGACCTGTCAGGAGCCAGTGGTGGACTGCGCTGCAGGTAAGTTCTCTCCTGTCTCCCAGTACATTAAGTGAAGAACGGGAGGATAAGTCATCGCTAGTTTACCTCCTGTTCTTTAATTAATGCTTAAAAGGCAATGTTCACTTTGACAGTGATTTTGAAGTTGATTGTAATCCTTTAAATTACAATCAACTTCCTCGTAATATACTGTAATAGGGATAAGGTTATAAAAAGCCTAAAAAGATTCTATTATAAGCAGCAGAAATCTGCAGACTTCATACCACACAGTATTTAAATATCTAAAGCTGGGTACACACATGAAAGATGACAGAATCTGCAAGTTTTGTCTGTCATTTTCTAAAGATCCCTCTATACCGGGGATGTCCAACCTGCAGCCCTTCAGATGTTTGAAAAATACAATTCCCAGCATTCCTTGGTTTCTTCTGCAAGGGAGGAATCCTGGGAGTTGCAGTTTTCAAACATTTGGAGGGCCGCAGGTTGGACATCCCTGCTCTACACACAGCCCCACGCTTTTCCCTATGTATAGCATCACATTGGGAGAACGCTCGGTACTGCACATTTCCCCTAGCCGCTGCAGACTCCCTATACTTTAAGCCTCAGCAGCGCTAAGAAATGTGTTTCACACTTTAACCATAAAGGGACGATGGTGTCAGATCTGACAGTTTCATCCCTTTATCATTATGGTGTTTACCTACCTTTACACATAAAGGAGTAGTTCAGAGGCAATTTTCTGATTTTCTTTGTGCAGTGGAGAAAATTTCATTTTTCACCATTGCGTTACTTATTGATTCTGCATTTAAATTCTATTACAGTAAGGAATGAGAAAGCAACAGGGAAAAAGACAAAAAAATAACCTAGAAACTATTTTTGTTAGTAAATGTTTATTAAACACAACACATTTACATATCAATACAAAGCTCCATACAAAGGTTTAAGTAAAAAAAAATGGGTACAAAATTTTGCTCTATTCCCACATTCCTAAATCAGAGATCCAGTTACAGTTGTACTGAACACAAATATTATTGGTTTTTTTTTTTCTTTTAATAATCTTTAACTCAGTTCAGACAAGGAATGGCAATTATGTACTGACACAGCAAGGTGCTCACAGGCATGTTTACCCAGAGCCGCATTTAAAGTTTAAAGTCGAGCTAACTGATTCAATATCGGTTAGTGAGACTTTAAATGTTTAATTTCACCAGCTGAGCAGGATTTGCAGAAGACCCCTATGCTGCCGTTGCCACAAATCAATAACAGGCTTGCACATGACTTAGCGCAAGTTGTAACACTGGCTAACAGTTCCAAACCTGTTATTGATTTCAGGACAGATTTACCTGCAGCTCTGGTTAAATATATACCTGTGTTTTGGGGAAACTGCCCTATTTTTTCTATTGTGCTTTTCCCCCCAGGAATTCTGGTTCATACAGACACATATGAGTCTTTTGCTTTGTGCAATATCTTCTGTTGTGCTAAAGGCATTTCCTATACCTTTTTTTAGAGGTGCTAGGACAGAACTGTGCTACATGAATTGACTAGTGTGCAGTTACTGAACTTGTGCCCAAAGATACTGCAAGGACAGTAATCTCAAGTGCAGATGGAAAATTGACACAGTGATATACATATAGTACAGAGACTTTGATATATTAAATAACTTGGACACTCTTCTCTTAGGATTATATACACAAATGGCAAAAAAAAGAAGAAAAAAAAACTACCATTTATCTGCCAAAACATTTTATCCGAAAAAATCTCTGAGATTTGGGTCATATGGACATAAAAAAAATTAAACAGAAGACCATTTTAATATAAAATGATTATTAATGAGTGGGAGTCCACTCATGTCAAAGTCACTCATGCAAAAACAAAGAACATCAATGACGTACATGTAAAACGGAGTAACATTACATTCCAAACTCCACTGCAGCGCTCAGGTCGACAAGATCAATGATAATTCCTTTCCTGTATCATTTCCTGGCTGAACAATCACAGAAAGTATTTCCAACTCTAAAGATGTACCTGTAAGAACAAGTTTTAAACCATGTTACTAAGCAAAAAAAACCCCCAAAAAACAAACAACCTAAAATGGAAGTTATTAACCCTATTACTGTATAACTATTACTTTGTTTTCCTCAAATGTCTTATAAAAGCAATATTAATACCAATATTAATATCCATTTATTTCGACAATTTGTACCATACCACACAGTTAACAGAGCAATGAACAGAAGCCCGATCACTTAATTTATAAAGGGGCTTAACATATATGTAACAGTTTATAATTAATCTGCATATTGCATAACAAAGAACATTTAGAAGGCACTCCACACAGCTGGGTTTATAGGGCAAAGAGCAATTAAAAGCCTTAGAAATACGAGCCCATAGCTAAAATGAGTGCCCATGGCTAAATTCTAAAATTTGATAGTCTCAAATTTCAGGGGCCAGGACATGCAGTAGTTCCTGTTTGATGAACAGCAAGGATGCTGAGCTTTACAAGGAAAACAGAAATAAAATGCATAAAAATACAAATTGATGTGATGAGTACAACAACCTTGATTACAACTTACAATTTTATCTGAAGGTATGATAGTTCATATAGAACAAATTTGACATAACACTAGTATACCAGCATCATCATATGACATCATTTAGTACTGCTCAACAATCTAAATTGGTCAATCTGTAGCTGAACTATAACTCCCACCACACCCTACAGGTCACAATTTGGCATTACTTTTTTTTAAGTCGTAAAAATACACCCTAAATTAAAAAATAAATAAACATAAAAAGTCACAGACAAACTGCAATCTTTTAGCTTTTGCTGAAATAAAACCCAGGCTTATTTAATCCCACCCCTTTTGTATTATGGGTATTGCACGCACTGCTAACAAGATCAGAAGTCTATTGGGAGTTCACTGATTTGTGTTAATGAACTTGCCCCTGAGGCCTTCGGCTTTATGTGATTATAGAGCTCCCCTGTGATTTCTTATATCCTTACAATACAAAAAAAACCAAGGATCCTGTAAAATGCAAATTCCCTTTTGACAATTTTACTACCTAGAATAGGCATAATTTTATATTAGGTTTGAAGTACAAACAAGCTAACAAAACAGGATATAAAGACATCTGCACATCTCTTTGTAAAGGAACAAAAATTTACCTTTTGCTGCTTAAGAAGAAAGATATTTCCATGTGCTAACAAATGCTGTTGGAATTAGGGAGTAGGGGACAGTGGTTACACTGCTCCAGGTGTCAGAAGAAGGGTCATAACAGTCCAGGGTCTTGCATCGCTGAGCACCACAGTAGCCACCCACCACATACAGTCTGTTTCCAGAAGCCACTGCCCTGCAGCTAATCCTTTTAGATGATACATCTCCGAATCTGCACCACTGATAGGTTTCACTGTTAAATCGATATGCTGAACTTGCAGAGAACTCTGTATCCCCGCCTACTACTATGACATCATTTCCAAGAACAGCTGCACCTGTGTAACGCCAAGGTTGTGGGCAGCTTGCAGCCACTGTCCATCTGTTTTGGAGTGGGTCAAAACACTGCACTTTAGGGAGCTTTTCTCGGTTGACACTAGTACCACCAAAGACGAAGAGCTTGAGCTTGGCTCCAACCACAGCTGCATTACTAACACCTTCCCGAAGAGGGGCCACGAGGGACCATTTGTCTATTTGAGGATCATAGTGTTCCACTTGCTTTAAAGATACAGAAGGAGATGCTGGAAAAGCTCCTGCCATAGCAGTATGCCCCCCAACCACATACAGACAGTTGTCAAGTTCAGCTGACCCATGGCCAAATCTAGCAACAATCATGGGTCCTGCTTTGGACCACTCATCGTGAAGTGTGTCATAAACCCAAACATCCTTAGAAGCCCCATTTTCTGCACCTTTCCCACCCGTAACATACACTTTACAACCAATGGCACAAGCACTACATTCTTTGCGTGGACTTGGTATATCAGTCTTAGGAATGATCTCAGTAGTCTTTTGGTCCATCACATAAATCTTGTCACACATGAAAGTCTGCCCACCTAATAAAAGCAGTGCCTGATTAACTTTTCTGGGACGAGCACAAAAACCAGTCACCAGACCATCATTTTGTAGAATCTTTGTTCTACATCGTGCTGCCTCTTCGACGATTTCTTTTGCTAGCTTGTTACGAACTACTAACTCATCATTGGCTAGACTACGGAGATACTGATCAGGCAGCAGCGCCAAGCGAACACATCGCAAAAGGTCTGGAAGGTCATCAAGCCGAATACTTAAATCAAACTTAATCCAGCCCATTACTGCTTCATAGACTAAAGCTTCATCTTCCACTTCAAGCTCTTCGCTGAGTACCAATTCCATTAATTTTACTTTGGGCAGCCTCAAGAAGTCTTCAGTTTTAGGAAGCTCCACAAAATTGGCGAGACACATTCTCCATGACAATTCTAACAACCTCTCACAGCAATGAGCATCTGATATCAACATCATGTTTAGGCAGTTGGCTGGATGGAGATTTTTTTCCAAGAATTCAGCTGCAGCATCTCGAATGTCATGGAACTGTAACATATCTCCAGCCTCTAGAAGGGATTCTGCATTCTCCTCATTTAGTATAATGCGGGCAGAATATGCATAATCCAGGAGAAGTTCAAGAACCTCGGGGTGGAGGGCATCCTGAAAGTTGACTTCTCGATCTTGGCACTCCTTTAAGCCAACACTAAACATGGCCTCAAAGTATCGGCTACTGGATGCTAGTACAGCTTTGTGGCAAGGGAATCTGCGATTTCCTGCGAGCAACACAACATCTGTAAATAGATTTCTCTTGCGGAGGAGATTCAACTGTGTTAAAAGGCTATCAGCATGTCCAGGCTTGTGAAAGAGGTGGATGTTCATGGAGCCCGTGCTGGAACGAGATTTGCGATTCTCATGGTTGCTCACAGACATCTTTCCAATGTGCCCTTTCTGGGGGGGAAGATATAAAAAGTTATATATATATATAAAAGATATATATATTTATATATTATAATAATAAATTAATTTTAAAAAATGTATGTGATATAGAGTTAGTATTTGCCAACACTAATAATGATTTTAACGGACCACAATTCATGATTTGTGCTTGTCTAGAACCTAGTTTTTTAACTGTGTTCTCTACCTTTAAATGGAAACATGAGTCACACTTGTAAAAGTTTTAAATGACAAGATAAATTGCCTTAGTAATAAAGTTCCAGTTCACAAAGCAAGGCAAGGAAGTTACTTCCTCCACTTTTCTTTGAACCACATCTTAAGAATTATGCTGTAAATACCAAAGGAATGGGAATCTGCTGAGTAATTCTGCAGTAATGTTAGATTAGATCTCTTCCAGTGTTTGATGTGGAAGACCTTTAAATTTACTATAGATCTCAATAATAATAGATTTATTATAAAACTATTAAAATGAACGCAAATGCCAACCTAAATCAAAATTCCCAAACAATAGTTCACATTACCAGAATTTTATGTCAAGTGTTAAAACAATTTTTAAGCACAATAGTATTTGTTAAAACAGCTGACCTCAGTGCTGCCAGACATTTTCATTCTCTACCAGTCACTACAGCCTTCATTCATTACCGACTTTTCTGCCCCTGAATGTATGGGCTCTTTGGAAGTTATTGTTGATTTCCCTGTATCTGTTGCACTGTTTGCCTGTAAACCCAATCTGCAGATGCTTCCCCATCAGTGTGAGATAGAAATGCATGCTTAAACATCTTAATCCCTATACCCTCCTGATCTGCTTGTTTTCTTTGGAAGCCAAACAAGTGGATCAGTGCTATCAGGCCTTGCACATGTGTGGCCCAGTTGTAAAGAGGTAATTAGCTTGCATGTAGCTTAATTATGGCTTTGTCTAACCACCCAAAACATCTCAATTGAAAATATTTTGTTTACTGGGTCATCCTAGCCAGGCAATATAAACAAACGACAACTTAACCATAAGTGGTTAAGTATTGGTATAATTACCAATATTGTATTTAATATCCCCTTTAGGAACCTTAGACAAATAAGTAAAGGTCCTGTAATCCATGTTGTGTACAATTACCATATAAAAATTAGAATTTATTGGTAAAGCGCACTTTACACTTAAAGCTGCAGTCCACTAATCCTCCCAAAGTTTCTTACCATGCTAACTCATCACAGAAGAAGCGGGTGCCATGAGATGTGGACCGATCTTGTCAATACCGACAGGTTTGTCCTTTATCATAATGTGTGTACCCAACTATTCACTAAACTTTACACCCTCTGAGCCAGGCAAACAATATTACAAAAAGGGAATAATTAACAGTTTATTTACTTTGCAACTTTGACCAATCCCTCAGATATCAAGAAGTTGGAGAGCTTCAAAAGTCTTACAAGTGATCAAAAAAAGAAAGAAAAAAAAAGACTTACACCTAACAGAACAGAGAGAAATGTAGCAAATCTCAGTGCTCTTGTTACCAATAAGAATTTCAAGATGCTAATTTTACAGTAATTGGGCTCCTGGGCAATATAACTTTAAGGGGGAGAATTTTATTATAAACAAGCAGTAAGGCTGAGGCCCCACTACAACGCAATAAATCGCGCACGCAACCGCGAACATTATCACACGCGATTGTTTGTGCATGCATTTTTGTAATTTAATATTATACAAACATAAGTGTTTGCATAAAAAAATGGTGCAAGCAAACGCATGTGCACCAGAAATCACGGGAATTTTTGCGTTCCCATGATTTCCATGTTAAACAAAATCATGCGTTAGTGTGGCCTAGTTCTTTAAAAATATGAAATACTGCTATAGGCTAGGTCGCTTAAACGATTCGGAATGCGTTTTGCACTCCGATCGCCTATCCAATGCAATGCTATGTCAGCAGCTATTCAGTTATTGGATATTATAATTATGGATATTATTCAGTTATTAGATATTCAGTTATTGGAACGCAGGTATGTGCAACTTTTTGGGTTAATACATGTGTTCTAATAATACAGATATGTATTGGAGTGCAGCACACGTAGCAAATAACACACACCAATGCATTGCAAAAATCCTGTATGTATGTGCGTTCAAATTGTCAACCTACTTTCATTTATTTAAACAGGAGCTGCCACAGTTGGTAAGACACGTGATACATGTAGGATTAGATTGTAGATTCCTTTTAAAGGAAAATAAAAGTACAATTACATGCATTATATGTGAATATACACACTATCATGAACTCACCAACTGGTTTTATACATGCAATCGTACATGCTGGTTTGCATTAAGCCTGTTCAAATTTTGTTAGCACAAAGAACATACCACGGTTCATTTGAGTAATTATTAAACTATGCAAAGTTAATAAACATTCTTACCAGTCTTAGTAACTCAACAGCTCAACAAACACACCACCCTTTGCCACTTCCTTTACAAAAGCCCTATGATTAACAGGACATTTAACTATCTCATTGCCATAGTGTGAATGAATCCCCCAAGGTACAAAATAAGGAATGAGTCCTTTTAAACTCCCAGGGAAACAGCTTTGAAATTCCAATTACAGTCCAAAACAGTCATACATGTTCAGACTTAACCTTGCTCAACAACTTCTATCAGCATGCCGATGAGGAATAACTGTAAACTCTTTAGATTAACACTAGTCTGGAACTGCACTAATCCCCTGGGGTAGTTGCTACAAGGCTGTTAATGATCATGTGCAATTTTACACAGCCAAATTCGCACCAATATGTACAATGTACAGTTATCAGAAGCAGAAAATTAGACAGCAGATGAGGATTGCTATTCTGTTAATGTGCCAATAAACACATAGCACCTCTCTGACCCTGGACACTATTTATCCTTCATTTGGTCTCTTTCCCTGATCTATTGAACAGTTTGTCACCTCTGCCATGAGGTCACATCACAATTATTTGTAATCTCGCAACAATTTTTGCACAATGATAGTGTTTACTATTGAGTGAGCACCCCCGAAACAACTCAATAAGCAGTGTTATGTATCAAAACCCACTTACATTGCTATGATGTTGTAATAATGGCAAATTCTGGGGTTGTTCAGGTATTCATGACTGTTTTATTCTTCCCTTGTTGAGTCTTTTGCCGTGAGTCCTCGGGAGCTGGAAGACAAGGTGCCATAACAATTAGGATGGAGTGGTCTGCTTATGGGGTTGTAGGGGTGCTAATAAATAACTGCCACTGTGAGCTAGAAAGATTAGACAGCCACACACATATAACACCTGACATGTGCTTATCATGGATAGAGCTCTAAGAGCTAATCTGTCAAAAATGGTTTTACATTTCTCTAATTGTTAGGGCAGAATTTATTAGATTGTGGCTGCAACATGAAGCTGATAAGATCCCCCATGTAACATTAACAGGCCACATTACAACCATCATGATGGAAGAGGAATGCTTACTAGTCCCACTAACAGGTTTTCCCTAGTTCCCTCATATGACCCAGCATCCCTAGTTAATCATTTCCTCTCCAGTCTGTCCCAATGACATTGATATACTCACATTCCCCAAGTCCAGTCCCATACACCCCATGTGTAGATAAAGTTCAGTAGAGGAGGGATGGGCTGATCGTCAGATGTGATACAATGTGTTAGATTCCCGATATCCCTTTGTTCCTGCCCATTGCTTATTATGATTTATATGTGTAGGGTTCATTAGGTTGATCGTTCCTTTGCCCTGCCCGTGGGAAATATGTCATCAAATGATGATCCACTGTCTGTTTTATAAAGATGTGGGTGTGTACAGTGAGAGCTTTACCTGCTTTCCCACGCCAACTCCTCTCTGTTCTCGCTCAGACTAAACCCTAAAAGCTGCACAAAGCCTATTTACTATTCGAATTCCAGGCTCCGCCCACCACTCAGACACCCAATTGGGCGACAGTAAGCAGACAGATTTCGACGTTTCAGATTTCTGGAGCGCTGCTTTTTCTGGGTCTTAGTGCCTGTTGGATGCATTGAACATGTGCTCTGGACTAATATTGCTTTTGTTTTGCTTATATAACGAATGTTCCATGGGCCATTTTAGGTTATTATTTGACATTTCAGTTAATATGGTAAAAACAAAAACCCGTGCTAACTAAATATGTTAATATGCAACATGCAGGGGATGTGTTAATTAATGATTTCACTGTCACTGCTTTGTTCCATACACCAGCCTTGTTTCCATTTCACCCACCTATTTATCCCTCCATATCCCTGCACCTTCAGTGAACCAACAGCCCCTTTAAACACCACCTCAGATACTAGGTTATGGGTGCCATAAAAGCCTGACCAAGATGTCTGTATAACATATATATGGGCCTAGGTACTCCTTTAGGCAATGTGCCAATGTATTCCAGGTGCTGCTTTCTTGTGTCCTCTACCTAAAGGACTCCAAGCTATAGCACAAGCAGAAAAAGGTTGATGGAAGCGCAAACTGTTTCTCAGAAAAAATTCTGTTTATTGCATCACATATCGTTTCTATTATTCACAGGGAGGTGAGAACACTTATTCTCACCTCCCTGTGAATAATAGTTTGCTCAGGGGACACAGCTGAACTTACCTTACCTGGTGCTCCACTCGCAGGTCCTTCTGATCTGACAGCCGTGCTGTCCTGCTCTCCCAACCACGCGCCAATACAAAAGATAGGCGCGCGGTCGGGAGACAGGGGCAACGCGGATGTCAGATCAGAAGGAGCGAGTGGAGCGCCAGGTAAGGTAAGTTCGGCTGTGTCCCCTGAGCAATTTATTATTCACAGGGAGGTGAGAATAAGTGTTCTCACCTCCCTGTGAATAATAGAAACGATTGGCAAACACTTATTTTTAGGTTTACAGTTCCTTTAAACCATTCTTCTCTTGTGGCTCCCATCCTCTGGAATTCTATTCCCCTCTCTATACGCCAAGAAACCTCAATTAGCAGGTTTAAATCTAGCCTTACATCCTACTTATCTAGTAACCAGCACAGTATATGATTGTTTTATTTGCACTGCATACGTCTCACTCCAGCACTTATACCCATTCCATTATATCTGTATGTTAGTAACCCACCTAACTAGATTGTAAGCTCTATGGGGCAGGGGCCTCCTTTCCTCTTGTGGCAAAGCCCTAGCATTTACATTTATATAATTTATATATTTATGTACTGGACTATCGATTTATATACCCCTGTGTATAACTTTATGGTATTTTGTTACTGTACAGCGCTGCATCCCCAATCGGCGCTTTATAAATAACCTATACATACCTATCTCCATCAGGGGTGCTTCTAAACCTTTTTGTGGGCAACATACAAGTTGCCCACAGTGACTGGTACATACAAGTTAGCTACAGTGACTGGCATATAGGAAGTGCAGGATTGATGGATGAAACTTTTTTTTTTTTTTAATTCTAATTGCTGCCTTCTTCTCTATCACAGGGCTCATTCTGCCTCATGGTAGCGGTGATCCGGATCCCCATAACAAAAGGCTTTTTGACAGTAGCTAAACATCCTGTTCTGTTCTATGAGAAGAGGGAGTAATTGTGAGAGCCCCTTTGGCAGGGCCGCCTCTCTAATGAGGCAGGGTGAAGAGCAGCACCCTGAAGGGAGGCAGCAGTTTTAGATGCAGATTTTTTCCCCTAGCATCATGTGCCTGGGGCACATAATTTTTCCATGTGCCTGGGACACATGATTTTTCCATGATTTGCCAGCTCTGCAGATCAAAAATCAATGTTGGGCATCATTTACCTGTCACTGTGGGCATCATTTACCTGTCACTGTGGGCATCATTTACCAGTCATTGTGGGCATTATATACCAGTCATGTGTATAAAGCCCCTCCCACTTCTGAACAAACCACACCCCACTTTCGGACAAAGTATTACCCAATTATAAAAACACACCCCTTCCGGCGGCATGGCGAGGGGGGGGGGGCAGCATTTTGAATTTTTTTTCAGGTGCCAAAAAGTCTAGAGCCAGCCCTGCCCTTTGGCGAGGGGGTAGAACAAAGGCTGTTGCTTCCTAACATAATTTAGTCTTATAACTGGACAGTTTGCTAAATTGTGGCACTCATTTATTAATATTCAGCAAATCCTGACAGGATTTGTTGGATATTGGGCATGTGTATGAATAGGTTGGAAACTACCGCTGTCCGCATCTTGACCTGTCCGCTATCCGAACAGTAAAATTAGTTTATTGCAGTACAGGAAGCTGATAACATTGTTGCCGTGAATGCAGGTAATGTACAATATTTCTGTAGAGAAGAATAAACAAAATGAATGCTTCTGTGTATTTGCGTCATGTGAATTTACAACCAAAGTTGCATGTGTATGGGCACCTTAAGGTAATAACATAAATAGAATGGAATGAGACATTCTAGAACATTTTTCTTTCTCTTCTACAAAGCCAAGTGAAAAAAAGTGGTCAGGACCATTTGCCAAAGGTTATGAGCAGGTTTCCAAACAAAACCATCTTGTACATCTACACAGTACACAATACAGAGTACTAGAACTGTACTAATTTATGTAAAGGAATTTATTCTTCATCCTGTGGCCCCCAACTTTTACACAGCCAGTAGGTACCCAAACCCAGCTTTGTGCACAAGAAAACACACTTTGTAGATCTTCCTATTAAAGAAAGTTTGCGGTTATCACTCAACTATATGAAATTCTAACAATGATGCATATTAAATGCAAGGGACACAGTGATACCGAAAGTGACTCAGCGGAACATCCTTATAACCTTATAGAAAGGATCATGTTACATAAAGACACAAAGCACAAATAAATACCAGAGAACCAGTTCTCTCGGTGGTAAATATTGAATTAATATAACTCCAAAGGGACAGGAATGTCTACACCATAGATACAGTATAAGGTATAAATAATTTGTAAATTGCAATTCATCACTATCACAGTTACAATTTTTACCCAGTGGGCTATGGTAATAAGATTCATAGAAAGCAGAATCCCCAAGCACAAAAGAATTTCCTTTGTTCCTTGGAGACGTTTTTTTTGTCCCCGGGAATTACCATTATTTGCAATATCCTATTTTTTCTTATTTTTATTAAGCTGTGATCATAAAGAAATTCTCAATATACTGTATTTCATGATGGGTGTATAATTGAATTTATATAGGGCCGTTAAGGGACACAGTGCTGTTACAGTGCAAAAAATGTATACAAGGGGATAAAATAAGAAATATAAATAATACATAAGTATGGACATAAATATGTATAATCCACCCCCTAATGGATCCCTATGGGACCAAACTGTCTGGTAATATTTTATACATACTATAACATTGGTAAAGTGATTGTAGCTTTCTCCTTACTGGACTCACGGTGTTACCCGCACACAGGTATCTTCGTGTGAACTTTTCCTGGAGGCCTTGATAGGAAGTGGGCAGGCAGAGAGAAGACCTGGGCAAACTTGCAGGGACAGGGGGGACAGGGGGAATGTTATATGTAAAGGGTTTTATGCTAGGGGGAGGGAATCCTAATCGGGAGGGAGAGGGAGGGGGAGAAGGGCTGCAGTACGCATGCCAAACTTCTTCTGGAGGCCAGTTAGGAGGCAGAGTCCTATATGGACTCTGCTATCCTCCTGGTGGGCAGTTTTTGGGACTTTGGGAGGGGGACTACAGGAGAACCATATGGAGCTGGGATGTGAGGTAAGGATTTTATTACACTACATGATGGGGCCATTACTGGGGGGGGGATTATAGTTTTGGGGGTGGTCATGCCCTTTAACATCTACATTACCACACAGGAGTTTGAAGCAGAGCAGAACTTTACACAGAAACATAATATAAATTTACTTTAATTTTGGGTAAGAAATCCCCTTTCCCCTGGCTTGTTTAGTGCCGGGGGGATGTTTGCACTATAAATTTTGACACAGTGATGTAGTGTGCTCCTCTCACTTTGATTTGAGATTGGATCAACCCCAGGGTAGAGGGTGTTTGGATGATTGCACCTACTGATTATTGCCAGCCTTGGTGTGCTAGAGTGAATCTATACTTTTTTTGACCACTCTCTGGACTGTAGAAAGTGGAGCAGATGGAGCCATCTCTCTGACTCAGGGTGCCCACATAGGTTCCCCAGCACTGTCCTAGAGTCTATTTTCAAAGACAATACAATGAGGCACAAATTTAAAGAAGGGGAGAGGGGTGTCTGTGTGAGAGAGATAAAGAGATAAAGTGGTTGGCTCCAAATTTGAGGTACATTATATTGTATACTGTACCCTCTGAAACCTTGTGCTTTTATATGGTCATGGAACTCTTTGGTAACTTCTGATAACCATATAATTTAAAGTAGGGGGATACTTTATTTACTATATAAGTGCTTATACCAATAATAGTTGTTGATCCACAGTGCGGATTGCTGGCCGAAAAGGCCATTTTACGACAGGTGTGTAGCCCCACATTGTCAGACATGTGTACGCAGTTTAAGACACAAATAGAGAGGTCCCGGACAGCTTATATTCTTCCAGGTCATGTTTTTTATATATTGTTGTGAAGTATGTAACAGAAAAATATTCAAAATGCAACTATTAGCTATATTTTTTTTTGGTAAAAAGAGGGATGGGCACCTTTAAATCATGGAATATTACATCACAGGGGTATTTAAACCTGGAGGGAAAGTTTACTTTATGCTTATGATTAAGGACCACTATGTGTCCCTGCAGGTATGCCCCTGGGCCACAGGATCAAGAACTAATTCTTGATCCTGTTTAAATAAACTAGTACAGTTCCAGTACTGTGCTAGATGTACTAGATGTTTTTGTTTGTTTGTTAACATTTGTGGCGTGATTGCCAGTGGCCAATCGATTTTCCCCAGGAAGCTTCCTGCTGGCAGCTGGGAGCAGAAAGGTGAAACAAGATTGGAGGGTTCCCATGGTCTATTGGCCTGTAGGACCCTTGGAGCCATGCTCATAACCTATGGGCAGAGTATGGAAAATGGTACCCTTAGTGCTGTGGAAACTACTCTCCCATGAAGGGCATAGATTAGATAATATTTTTTTTTCTGTTTCTTCAATGCAGAAAATATTATGGTCATCAGCATCATTTGGCATATCTCTACATAAGGAAATTAAACACCTCAAAAGAAACCCTTAAAACTAGTGGATGTCCAGACCCGGCCTTCGTCAAAAATAAAAGATGAAAAGAAAAGAACACCTATACTACCAGTATAGGTAAAAAGCAAGCCAGGAGAAAGAATATGGAACGTTAATGTCAGCAACACAATGAGGCAACATACTGAGGCAGCAACTGGTGCATCCAAATGACCAATGACAAAACTTAAGAAGTTTAGACATCATATACAAAATTCTTTATTCTTCTGTTATTATGATGCGGATATATGTCTTATTTAAAGAAATAGTGCAAATAAATGATGGCAAAAGTTCAAAATTACAAAATGGCTACCTGCACTCGCACCCAGAAAGCCACACCCACCGGTACTGTAAGTGCTTGTACCAATAATAGGTCAGATGGTATCAGGTTATTATCATCTGCATGTGTGGCTAAAAATCATCAGATCCTGATGCCAGCAAACTACCTTAGGTGACTCTCAGCACCTTATACTTAAGTATGACAGTAAGTGCTCCATGTGTGGCCACCAGAATGATCAAAGAATCCAGGTGAATTTGAAACGTTGCAATATATGTTCTGTGTAAAGTAACATAATGGTCTTTTAAAAAGAAACAAATAAAAGTATTTGTTTCAAGAGTGCTGCTCCCATGTGATCTACATCAGAATGATCTATCCTATACTCAGTTTATGGGGATGAGGCTAGGATTGTGTGTAGCCACACAGAGTAGAGAGCATCCCCAGTAGAATCTTTTTGTGATCTGCTACTCATACTGTGTATAAAGCTCGGTACACATATCCGACTAAAAGGATGATGGCCTAGAGTGTGCCACATGCATGCCAAATGGGCATAGATTGTACTATGAAAAGTTTTGAAAATTTTGGAAAATGTGTCAGATCTGTGGATTTTCTAAACCACCAGGTTTGTTTTGAAGCTAGGATTCGTCACTACTGTGCAGCACTTTTAACATATAAAATTAAAGTGCAGTCACAAAATACAGAATGGTACAGGCATTTTATGAAGACATCACTATTTTATGGAAATACGAAACTCCCTATACCATCTTAATCAGATTGGTCAATGGTACAACCGCAGAAGAATAGTTTTGAATGAATCTTCTGTAGAGGTTTGCATAACCCAAGAACCTTTTAGGAGACTTAAGGCTAGTAAGAGGTGCCCATTCTTGGATTGCTGCCACCTGATCCATAATGAGCCCTTAATAAAACTATATAAATTATTCTTCTTTTTTTAAGGACTGACCTGAAATGTAAAGAGACTCTAGAATAGGAGAGACAATCAAAATGTCATCCAGATAGATAACTTATTTTCCTGGGAATACCTCCCTAATAAAGTCCTGGGAGACTGCCGGTTACTAAGACCAAAGGGCATCAGAATGCCCATTGTTCATGTTAAAGGCAGTCTTCCATTCATCGCCCTTTCTGAATTCTGATCAAGTTTTAGGCCCCTCTCAGATCCAACTTAGTAAAAAATTGTGAACTTGAAAAACAGTTCATTAATAAGAGGGAGAGGATATCTAATATTTCAATGGGGCAATTAAACGGTCTATAAGGAGGTATAACATTAGCAGCCTGTGTAGAAAAAACAGCAGCAAAATCAGGAAGATTGAACATCCTTCAACTACACAGTGGCAAGCTGAAAAAAAAGTTTTAAAACAGTTAACACTCCATTTGACTATCTGCCCTGTCTCCCAATCTATGATGGAATTATGTTTGCAAAGCCAAGGTAAGCCTAGAATTATGGGAGAAGAGGAACAGATTAACAAAAAAAAGTTAATGTTTCAGTATGCAGGGATCCCACTTTAATGAAAAGTTCTCTGCAGCCCCACTATTCAAAAATGCCTCGGAAGTTTTAGCCAAAAAACCAATGAATTTTAAGGGTCAACAAATTTATGGGAGGGTTAAGAGTTTGAGGAATTACCTGCTCACCTAGATGGACTTCCTCATGTCAACCTAGGTGCTGGTGTTTCGGCGCATCATACAGCAACAGGAGTGAGCATGTGACCAGGAGCTATATAATAATTTATTATATATAATTATTTTATATATCCCTTTAGCACAGATACCCCAATCTATCACCACTTCCTTCTCTGATAGGCAAGCCTCCATTTGCTGGGAGGCTAGGGGTTCCCTAACAGGACACAGTTGCCCAGTGGACTTAAAGTGCAAGGCCAGGGATTCCCCCCCCCCCCCAAAAAAAGAAAGAAATAAAAAGCATTACTGGCAGATTGGGAATTTTACCTAGAGAACTAGACAAAGCAAGGAACCAAAGGAGTAAGCACAAATTGTAGTAAGGGATGGTGCCAAGGTCAGAATATCGGAAGTCAATCAGCAAAGCATGTTATCAAAAGAGGTCAAGAGGATGAGTAGTCATTTCTAGTGTTGGACTGGCCCACAAGATTACAGGGGAATCCCCCAGTGGATCCACAACCCATTCACTCAAGAAAATAGAAAAAAATGCTAAAATTTAAATACAGAGCCAAAGGGACAGTAAGAAATGCATTTTAATAAACAAAATAAACAATATTCAGTCAGTAGGAGGAAGATAGATATATAAATGAGTGATAATAGAGATATGGAATGTTAGGAGGGCCCTTAAAATCATCCTGGTGGTCCCCTGGTCTCAGATTTCCTGTTTGGCCCCAACAGGCCAGTCCGACACTCGTCAGATCATGGTCTGGGGTCAGGGCAGGTGACAGACAATCAGAGGTGAAGGATGAGCAGGAATCAGGAACCAGGAAAAGCTAGCAGAAAACTCACACCACGAGCTACAGAAATCACTAGCTATATCAGGTAAAGCATCAAAGGAAGGCAGGAAGTAACATAGGAAGAAAACAATAGGAACACATCAGGAAGACAAGTTAGAACAAGACAGGTGAAAACAGAGTTTGAATTTGCCACCAAAATAGAAAGAACCAATGAGAAGAGCCAAAAAACCAAAGAGCCAAACATTTAATGGAAACAAACAAAGTATTCAGAAAATAAACTAAGCTAAAACAAAGATTGCCGAACCTACCCAGAAGAGCCACGCGAAGACAAGGAGAATGGTGTGGGAGAGTGGAGGAAAGGTGAGGAATGGCCAATACTGACATACACAGTGATACCGAAAGTGATTCAGCGGAACATCCTTATGATCTTATACAAAGGATCTTGTTGCATAAAGACACAAAGCACGAATAAATACCAGAGAACCATTTCCTTTAGTGGTAAAATATTAAATGGATATAACTCCAAAGTGAGGGGAATGTGTACACCATAGATATAAGGTATAAATAATTAATTTGGCTTGAAGAGCCAAATTACTGTTCTTTCTATTTCTTCTTCTTCCATTTTATTCTTCCGCTTTTTTGGACTGTATCTCCTCCCACAGTTTTTAAGCTAGAGACATGAAATTCGGCAAGGGCTGCAAGTTTGGGGAGTGTGCTCATTATGGGGGACTTTAATTACCCTGACATTGATTGGTGTAGTGGAACTGCCATCACAGAAAAAGTCGATGAGTTCCTGAATTTGCTGCAGGATAATTTTCTCTCACAGGTGGTTGAGGTTCTTACTAGAAAAGGAGCTCTGTTGGATCTGGTAATATCTAACATCGTGAAGCGCATTATGGATATAAATGGAGGTTAAGGGAATAATGACCATGAAATAGTTTGGACTTTGTTATCCAAAGGAAAAGTGTGCTGGGTTAAAGACTTTTAATTTTGGGAAGGCAAAAAGGTTAAAGTAGCTCTTCAGAATGTCAACTGGGATAATGTATTATCAGGTAAAGGTACTGAACAGAAGTGGACTGTGTTCAAGGGGATTTTAAGCCAGTTCACATCTAAATTTATACCCTTGGGAAATAAATGTAAAAAAAATAAATCCGCGCCCATGTGGCTGAATTCTGATGTAAAAAGGGCAAATGGAAAGGAAGAAAAAGGCATTTAAAACCTTTAAGGCAGAGGGAACGGACGGGATTATAAAAACTGTAACAAGGAGTGTAAGAAAGCAATCAAACTAGCAAAAATTAATAATGAAGTTAGGATAGCTGAACAAAGCATCACTAAGCCTAAATTTTTTTTAAAGTATATTAATAGAAAAAAGATGAGGACTGAGAATGTGGCACCATTAATTAATGGGGATAAGTTAGTTTACGAAGGATGGCGATAAAGCAAATGTCTTAAATACTTTTTTTCCTCTGTATACACTATAGAAGATCTAGAGTATAGTAGCAATAATGGTATAAAAGATTTAAGTGCAGTTTGGTTAACCAAGGATATGGTACAGAAAGAACTAAATAAGATTAATAATAATAAATCTCCTGGACTGGATAAAATACATCCTTGGGTACTTAGGGAGCTAAGTTCAGTTTTATCTAGGCCATTGTTTCTTATTTTTGCAGATTCCCTCATGTCCGGTGGTGTGCCTCTGGATTGGAAAAAGGCTGATGTTATTCCAATATTCAAAAAGGGTAGTCGTTCACAGCCGGGTAATTACAGGCCTGTAAGTTTAACTTCAGTGGTGGGGAAGATCATGGAAAGTTTAATAAGGGAACATGTTCTAGAGTATGTTTCAAGGACTTGGTCGCACCCGCCCTGGGAGACACGCCCACCCCGCCCACACCCCCCCGCGGCGGCAGCGGCGACCACCCGCCGCCGCTTCCCAGCAGCCCCTCCCAACCCGTTCCCCGTTCGCGGCAATCTCGGAACGGGAGGCTAGGAGGGGCTGCCGGGAAGGGGCCGCAGCAGGTGGTCGCGACCACCCGCCGCGCACCCCCTCCCCGGCAACCCCTCCAAGCCCCCCGCCCCGGCCGCTCCCGGGGAGGGGACGGGAGGGAGCCGCTGGGGGGGTGGAGGCTCCCTCCAGCGGGGCCCTGAGAAGGGCCTTTTGGGGCTTAGGGGGTCCCGCAGCTCGAACCGGGACCCCCCCTCCCCGGCCCTTATAAGGGCCCTTGCGGCACTTACAAGTGCCCTTGCGGCTCTGACAAGAGCCTTTTGGGGCTTAAGGGGTCCCGCAGCTCGAACCGGGACCCCCCTCCCCGGCCCTTATAAGGGCCCTTGCGGCACTGACAAGTGCCCTTGCGGCTCTTACAAGAGCCCTTTGGGGCTTAGGGGTCCCGCAGCTCGAAACAGACCCCCTCCCCGGCCTTGTTAAGGGCCCTTGCGGCACTTACAAGTGCCCTTGCGGCACTAAAAGTGCCTTTGGCGGGGGTCCCGCAGCTCGAACCGGACCCCCCGTCGCCCAAGGGCTCTTAAAAGAGCCCTTGGGCGACGTCTTCGGGCTGGCGACACCAACCATCAGGCGCGAGCCAGGCCTCACTCGGCCGAGTGACCGCGCAGGCTAGGAGGATGTTGCCAGCCGCTTCTTTCTTCTTTCTTCAGCCATCTACTGTGACGGAAACTCCTCTTTATATAGGTTTGCAGAAATCCATAATCCGTTTCTGATTGGTCAATTTTTAATACTTGCTTTCATTAACCAATCAGATTTCAGAACTTTCCAGAAATCTAATTGGTTAATGTAAAGCAAGTATTACAAAATTGACCATCAGAAACGGATTATGGATTCTGCAAACCTATATAAAGAGGAGCTTTCCGCCGCGGAACTCAGATGCCATCGCAGTATGGCTGAAGAAAGAAGGGTGGCATCACGGCTCCGCTGAGGCCGGCGGTGCCAGCAGGCTCACTGGCGGCCGCAGTGAGTCTGCCTGGCATCGGCGACCTGAGTGGGGTTGGTGTCGCCAGCCCGAAGACGTCGCGTCGGATCAAGACGCCGGCAACATCGGCCTCGTTGAGGTCGCCGGCGCCCGCCGGGGGTACCCCTGACGGCCGCAGGGGTACCTCTCGGGGGTCGGCGGCCTCGGCGGAGCTGGTGTCGCCGGGACTGGAAGAAAGAAGACGTCGCCCAAGGGCTCTTTTAAGAGCCGCACTGGGGGTCCCGGTTTCAGCTGCGGGACCCCCGCCAAAGGCACTTGTCAGTGCCGCAAGGGCCCTTGTAAGGGCCGGGGAGGGAGGTCCCGGTTCGAGCTGCGGGACCCCCTAAGCCCCAAAAGGCCCTTCTCAGGGCCCCGCTGGAGGGAGCCTCTACCCCCCCCAGCGGCTCCCTCCCGTCCCCTCCCCGGGAGCGGCCGGGGCGGGGGGCTTGGAGGGGTTGCCGGGGAGGGGGTGCGCGGCGGGTGGTCGCGACCACCTGCTGCGGCCCCTTCCCGGCAGCCCCTCCTAGCCTCCCGTTCCGAGATTGCCGCGAACGGGGAACGGGTTGGGAGGGGCTGCTGGAAAGCGGCGGCGGGTGGTCGCCGCTGCCGCCGCGGGGGGTGTGGATGGGGTAGGCGTATGCCCCGCCCCTTTAGGAGCGGCGTCGGGAAGGGATTTTAAGTCCCTTCGCGGCAATACTATACAGTATCGCCGCGAAGGGGCTTAAAATTACCGCAGCACATCGCGGCCGCGTAGGTATCCCGCGTAGGTATCGCGGGAATAGCGCTCACCGTTATAAATACGGCGATAGCGCTATTTTCGCGGCCGCGATGTGCGGCGGTAATTTTTTTGCGATATTATCGATTCTTTATAAATATGCCCCATTGTGTGTCGCGGGTCGGCACCCACTATCGCATGTCTGTACGAACCTTTAGGCAAGAAATGTGGGTATTGCTGATAAGGTTGGACTAGATGTACCTCAAATACTAAACTATTCCATGAAATTTGAGTCCCTTGGAAAAAAGTTCTTTATAAATGTTAATGTTGTGATTACAGTGCACTAGTGTAGATTCTACATCAAAATAAGCCACACAGTAGCATAAAGCAGAAGAATTCAAGATTATCATGACATTCTTCTGCTTGCATGGACAGAAAATATACAGAGAGCATTAATGTACTACAATCTATTAAAATTAAAAAAAGAAGCAAATGCAAAATATTTGTGTGTGTGATAAGATAAATGAACATTATTTCCATACATTAAGTTAGTGCTTTTTAATAACATAAACTAATTATTTACCTTACATTAACAATTTATAGGAGGCTAATATATTTTGCAGATAACAGTGCTTAGGAAAACGTACTATTTTGTAAGCGCCAGTTACTGAATCTTATACTGAGCTAATTTTTATTGAGGTTGAATAAAGGCATACGTTCGTCAAGTCCAACCTTTTCACCCTCCTTTTTAACCATACCTAACAGCTGATCCAGAGGATGGGGGGGGGAGGGGGGGGTTCCTTCCTGACTCCAAACAGCCATTGGAAAATATCCCTAGATCAACCAGAACTATAGTAAATGTGTTAATACTATTCATTCTCAATATTTTTTCATTTTAGAAAATTATCTATGGATTCAAGGGAGGAAAATGTATTGTAAATTCTCCCTCTTTACAAAGCATTGGTAAGGCCTCATTTGGAATATGCAGTGCAATTTTGGAATCCTGTGTACAAAAAGGACATCTTTGAAATGGAAAGGGTTCAGAGAAGGGCAACTAAATTAATAAGGGGATTGGGGGAGCTTGAATATGAAGAGAGACTGGAAAAGTTACGTAAGTTACTGAAAAATGTATGTACACTGGAGAAAAGGCGCTTATGTGGGGATATGATTACTGTGTATAAATATATTAACGGGCCATACAATAAGCTATCTGGGGCATTGTTCACCAATAGAACATGTCAGAGGACACGAGGACATCCCTTAAGACTTGAAGAAAAAAGGTTTAGGCTTCAAGTTCGGAAAGGGGTTTTCACTGTGAGAACGGTAAAGCTATGGTACTGTCTTCCAGTGGACAGAGAATATTTCTAGATGGGTTGGACTGGATGGATGTATGTCTTTATTAACCTCAAATACTATAAACTATCTAGCACACTTTTAAAGCTATTCAATGAACTTGCCGTTACCACATCTGCTGGAAGACAGTTTCACAGTTTCACCGTTCACACTGTAAGGAAACATTTCCTAACCTGTAGATGACCTTTCAATCTTAAAGGATGTCCACGTATCCTATCATATGACCTATTAGTGAACAATGCACCAGAGAGTTTATTGTATGGCCCGTTAAAATATTTGTATAAAGTGATCATATCCCCACGCAAACTTCACTTTTCCAATGTAAACATTGTTGTTGCCGTTACAAGCTTGTGCATGCACAGAGAAGGCAACACAGACTGCAACATGCACAAGCCTGCCATGAGGGGTGGTAATGCCCTTTAAAAACCTAAAAAATTATAAAAGAACCAGTGGCTAATACATGCTTTAGAACCAACCAATCCAACCAATTTTGAAGTGCTCTACATTTGATCCTACCAAAATGGCAGGAAGAGGATGAGAGTATTCTTAGAAATATATTTGATGTTTGGTTAGTTTAGTATAGTATGTGAGGCTGTGTATAGATTTTTCCGGAAATGACTCTTATGAGGCCCCCTCTGGGTACAGAGTCTAAGCACCTGACGTCTTCTCCAGAGGCTCTGTTGTGCGGCAAACAGGTACCAGGTCGCAGCTCCAGAGGAGAAACCCCACAAAAGCCAATCCCACAATGCGGAGAAGGCAGCAAGACGAAGGACAAGGCAAGCAGGAAGAAATCAGGTAGCAGGTATGGATAAACGTAACGAACCAGAAACAGGAAACAACTGGTAGGTAAGGACATGGACACTGAGCTGGAGGCAAGGAGCTAACTGGAGGTTGGAGTGGCTGGTATGATCCTGGTGAAACAGAAGCTGGAGCAAGAGATTAGTATGGAGACCAAGGCTGAATGGTGGAGCTGGATACCGCAGCTGGATAATGGATATGGATACTGGAGCCAGATACTGGATAGTGGAGCTGGATACTGCAGCTGGATACTGGAGCTGGATACTGGTAGCAAGAAACAGGAACTAAGAAAATAGAGCTGAGGAACAATGAAGAACAACTGAGCTGGTAGCAAGAGCCAGAAACAGCATGGAAGACTATATAGGGCTGGACGCGTCATCTTCCATTCTACCATTCTCTGTCGGGACCATTTTTTATTACAATTCTCTTCTTTGCTTTTGCCGTTATCCACCAGTGTCTTTTTTCCAATTATCCATTAGCTTCCCTTTAACTGTTATCCACCATAACCACTTTGACTGTTATTTACCTGTCCCTTTGAATGCTTTTTCTCTAGTGTGTATAATTGTAACATATCCAATCATATGCAAGCTTCATATTCAAGTTCCCCCAGCACCCTTAATTAAGTTGCCATTCCCGGAACCCTTTCTATTTCTAAGATTTCCTTTTTGTACACAGGATTCTAAAACTGCAACAAATATTCCAAATGAGTTCTTGCCTATGTTTTGTAAAGAGGGAGAATAATGTTTCTCCCTTGAATCCATACCTTGAATCCATACCTCCCCTTATACAGGACAAAGTGGCTTATTTACCCAGAGTCGCTATCGTATGCATTTACCCACAGCGGTATTTTATCCAGTGCTAAAAATAGCAAACACCATATTGAATTGTGAGCATCAGATGCGAGGGTGTCTGGAAGTTTGTTTGAGACGAGGGCATTAGGGCCTTGGCCGGTTAGGAAGCTGTCTCCACTGGAAGTCCCTATAATTCTCCAGGTCACTGCTGGGATCTGCCATACAGATTTATACTTTACTAAGTTGCTCAGTGGCCAGTGATAGATAGATAGCAGAGTTAGATAGATAGATATATAGATAGATAGATAGATAGATAGATAGATAGGCCACCAACTAGCTCAAATGGGACGCATGCACAAATGCAATTACAAGAAAGAATCAAAGTGCTCTGTAATTTGAACAGCCTACACATTTTCTAAGGAAACAGTCCCGAAACATGGAAATTCTCCCCACAAACTATATATTTTTGGAATCTACACACCTTCAGCTATGTTACAATGCCATGCTTTCATACATACATGAAGAATTCCAGACCCCCTGATCCAAAGAAGTCCGTGTTTTTACGAGGTTTTGTGAAAAATAAAATAAGATGATTCAAGGGTTGAAATCCTACCTAAACCCTTTTGACAAGCAAAAAAACCCACTAAATATCAATCTCCCACATATCCTGCATCAAACGGTATGCCATAAGGGTGGGTGCAAACAGAGACGGGGCCACCAACTAGCTCAAATTGGACGCATGCACAAGTCCAATTACAAGAAAAAAATCAAAGTGTTCTGTAATTTGAACAGCCTAATCAACTTGGAAATTCCCCCCACAAACTATATATTTTTGGAAGCTACACACCTTCAGCTACCTGATGGTATCATGCTTTCGTATATACATGAAGAATTCCAGGCGCTGTTATCCATAGAACTCCGTGCTTTTAGGAGATTTTGTGAAAAAATAAAATAAGAGGACTCAATGGTTGAAATCCTACCTAAACCCACTCGGCAAGTAAAAAACCCACTAAACGGCAATCTCCCACATGTCCTGAATCAAACGGTATGCCATAAGGGTGGGTGCAAACAGAGACGGGGCCACCAACTAGCTCAAATGGGATCCATGCGCAATTGCAATTACAAGAAAAAATTAAAAAACGCCACAACCCACCCCCCACCCCTATCTCCACTAAAATTACAATTCAAAGTTAAAAATCATGGCAAATTTCCATGTCATGTAAAAAAAACTTGTCAATTATCAATCTTCCAAATGCCCCTGAATCAAACGGTGATGCCATATGGTGGATGTACACAGGGACATGGCCACCAACTAGCTCAAATGGGCAACAGCACAAGTGTAATTACAAGAAAAAATCAAAGTGCTCTGTAATTTCAAACAGCCCCAAACTTGGAAATGCCCCCCACAAAATAAAATCCCCCACTAAATATCAATCTCCCACATGTTCTGAATCAAACGTTAGCCATATGGTGGGTGCACACAGAGACGTGGCCACCAACTAGCTCAAATGGGACGCATGCACAAATGCAATTACAAGAAAGAATCAAAGTGCTCTGTAATTTGAACCAGTACACTTTTTCTAAGGAAGAACAGCCCGAAAAATGGAAATTCTCCCCACAAACTATATATTTTTGGAATCTACACACCTTCAGCTATGTTACAATGCCATGCTTTCATACATACATGAAAATTCCAGACCCACTGATCCAAAGAAGTCCGTGTTTTTACGAGGTTTTGTGAAAAATAAAATAAGATGATTCAAGGGTTGAAATCCTACCTAAACCCTTTTGACAAGCAAAAAAAACCCACTAAATGTCAATCTCCCACATATCCTGCATCAAACGGTATGCCATAAGGGTGGGTGCAAACAGAGACGGGGCCACCAACTAGCTCAAATTGGACGCATGCACAAGTCCAATTACAGAAAAAAAATCAAAGTGTTTGTAATTTGAACAGCCTAATCAACTTGGAAATTCCCCCCACAAACTATATATTTTTGGAAGCTACACACCTTCCAGCTACGTGATGGTATGCTAAATTACAACTACATTTTGTGGAAGTGCTACTGATCTGGTCAAACATTTATACAAACATAGAAAAGATAATCAATGCACATTCCTAGGCCCCATACAATATCATATTATCTGCACAATGGCATACTTTATAAACAAAGGGGTTTTAGTATACATTACTGTGATAACCTGAATGAAAAGCCTTCCAACCAGATCAAGGTAACCCCAGTCTGGAAGGTATTAACTTCTAACCTTTTTTACTTCAATTACGATTTCTCAACATAGCAGACTTTCTCCCTTCCCCCAGCCCTTGGGCTTTTCATTCATCTGATCACAGTAATGTATACTAAAACCACTAAAACGAGCCATCAACCACCTCTCTACGTGCTCCAAAGCCCAAGATATAAAGAAATGACTGACCAGAAAGTTAATGGGTGGGAGGCTGACATGTGACATTCCTAAGGCTTCTCCTGCACAGTGCCGCTGGTGAGCACATTCTCAGACACCCTTAGTGTGTGAGGGAGACAGGAAGTCCCTCCTCCTCTCTGCTGTGTGAAGGACCTGCAGCTGCAGAGAAGGTAAAGGAATCTACAGCCCTTCTCTCACACTATGTGAAAACAGCCTTTTCAGGCAGTTTTTACTCTGCCTGAAAAGGCTGTTTCCACAGAGTTTTAGGGGGGGGGGGGGGGGGGGGGGGGGAGAGGGGCCCACAGCGGGGCTTAGGCACTCGTGAGTGGGCGTGGCTGCGGCACCCACGAGTGGGTGGAGCCACAGCACCCACGAGTGGGTGGGGCCACATGGGGCTGTAAGTGAATGGGCCAAGGGGGGCCTGCACTCAACTCGAGGGACCATGGGTCCATGAGTGGGAGGGAACAGGGGGCTGCACGGGGAGCGACACAGGGCAGATTGACTGACAGGTTTCAGAGCAGGAACAGGAAGTGCAGGGACCTGGTGATGCTGCTGCCATATCACACACTGTAAATATCTTCAAAACTATGTAAAATAAACAATGGAAATAAATTGCAAAACTCTCAGGAGAGCAATTCCTATCAATTTACCTAAAGTCATTTTTGGACCACAATTCCTCTTTAATGCATCAAAAATGAAGCAACCAAATACCAATAAATGTGCAATTATGAAAAAATGTTTAATGCTTGTTGTAGCTAAATCCTCAGTTGGGCTTACTAACCCTTTATAATTTAATATATATTTTTCAGCTAAAATAGAGCATGTTGCTGTATAGCTCTGAATATTCCATCTTGTGTGCACAGCAGAATGTTGAAGGCTACAAGATGAATCTTGGACAGACATGTTTAATTAGTGAGTTAACTTGACATTTTCAGTGTTTGAATTAGACAAGTGAGAAAGGAAAAGCAAACCAAGGTTCAGGTTTTTTTATCTTTAGAATAATTTGCTGGCCTCAAAACACAAATAAACCTTTCTAAATCCATTAAAGGAGTTTGTTTAAAGGCACAGGGTTTACAAAAATCTGTTTTCAGATAATATTGCACTAGTAGAGAGTCTATATCTGTGCTTAAAGCTATTGCAGAATTAACATTACCTGTATGCAAGAATGCTTTATATTGTTTCTTTTAATACCAAATATTTTAGCTATTGACATATAAAATAATTTTCCTGATCTGTGTTAGCACATTTTTACTTTGTATGCACTACACAGTCTGTTATCGTGGGTTTACCTTTGAAAAAGGTTTAAAAAATGTTAACTAATTGTTTCACTGTCTGCTGCAGTAAATTAAGATGATGGTCTGTTGCTTTAGGAAATTTGGATGAATTGGAATAATTACTGTGTAATTTACTAAAAGGCTACCACAAATACAGTATTATTGATTTGCTTCTAGACACTGACTCCTGATTCACCTGCAGCCGCAGCGCTCCTATGACAGGTTAAAGTCATGCCAACCAATTCTCAATTCGAATGACTATAACCCTAAGCTTGTAACATCTGCGCAGTATTCCAAAAGACCCTTGCAAAGCAGCTGCAAGCTAAGCAACAGCAGCTGTGCGACTCTTTGAACATAAGTATTTAATGCTAGCTCATACGGTAGTTACATACTGTTGTAATGGCAGTTGAATAAAGACATACGTCCACCCAGTCTAACCTTTATAACATACTCATCAACCTTATCTAACCATTCATCCAGGCAAGACACAAAAAAAAACCCCAGCTGGTAAGGGGGTTGGGGTGTGTGGAAATCCCTTCCTGACTCTAAATGGAGATCGGAAAAGATCCCTGGATCAACAACAACAAACTTATAACGCACCCCTGCTGTGTTTCCTTATAACCACTAGCAGACCTGATCTGATACTAGGATAAGTTCTGGTTTAATGTTACTACTTTGCCACGTTTTTTCAACTTAACACAAGAATTTTTTTCAGATTTTACTGCTGATTTTTGCAGCAATGAAAAGTAAACCCAGTAACAATTCTGTGTTTTATAAACACAGCTTAGTATAGTACAGTATAGGGTAGTTTAATATAGTATTTGAGGTTGAATAAAGACATATATACTTCTTGTCCAACCTACTCAGCAGTACCCACACTTCCTGCCTAACAGTTAATGCCAAGGGGGGAAAAAACAGTATGGAAAAAATTCCCGTCTGACTCCAAATGGCAATCAGAAGTATCCCCGGAATAACTCCACCTATATGTATGTATCAATACCAGTAACATGCAACATTCTTTATTTTTAGAAACTCGTCCAGACTTAAGGGATATTTGCATGTTCTCTGACATGTTCTATGGGTGAACAATGCCCCAGATTGTTTACTGTATGGTATATTAACTTACTGTCTGCACTTTGTTTAAATTGTAAGATACAACCCTTCATACTTGAACATTATCAGCTGAAATTGTCGGAGAGACACCTTTCAGTTACAAAGAGTGGGCATGGTTAGTTCATTATGCTGTTTTTAAAATATATTATTAATTAGTTATGGATTTAATTGCATGACAGTCATAATGTAATCCATACATCTAACATTACATTAAACTTATGGTTTGACAGGAAACCAGTAGAGATGTAATGTGGTTTCTATTAGAACCCAGTTTTGAATCGATTCTGAGGGTTTCGAATTTTAATCGAAAATTGAAAGTAGCCAATTTGCGAAAATCGAAAGTAGACAAATCGAAAGTAGAAGATTTTTGAAAATCGAAAGTAGCCGATTTTCGAAAATTGAAACTCGAATTTTCGAACTTTCAAACTTCCGAAAATTTTGAAAATTCAAAAACGGAACGAAAACCCAACAATTTCGAACATCTCTAGAAACCGGCAAAACTATGAATTTTCTCAAAAGGTAACTGTATTCCATCTTAGAAGTCATCTTAAACAAATACAGGATACTGAATTTGAAGTTTTTTCAAAAAGATGTAAAATAAATATCACTAGGGGATAAGGAATGGAGAGCCAATGGTGAAGGGTTATATACAAAATATCACTGCAGATATGCGTGGGCATATAATGCTGTAATATATTGAAATAGGGGGATATTAAAAGTAATCCCCTGATAATAAGAGCATGCAGGAAGTTAAAATTACCATGCGGGCAGTTGGAATGGTGTGTCATGAAACATAAGCAAGGTTATATGTTTTCCTAAAGGAAGTCAGGTTAGCAAAGCTTAAAACTGAAAAAACCATTGTTAAAAAGAGAATGGGAAAAATTTAAAATATTTCAAACATATAACAGAGGATAATAAGCAAAGAGTAAACAATGGACTGCTGATAAAGCATTGCTAAATGTATATAGATTACAGCAGGGAATCAAATATCAGAAGGTTAACCGGAATTATTTATTGAATCTAAATTGGTGTGTGTGTTGTTGATTAGAAGACAGATTTGTTTCTTTAGATCACATTTATTATTTATCTGGGTTAGCTAGTGCTAACCAGATGTGTTATTCACAAAATTATAAAGGCTCGTACACACATTTGATCATAAGGGGCCGACCTGCGAAGCAAGATTTTTGTCCGACGATCATTTAGGGGCATATTTATAAAGGTTTGTTAACTTTTCACGGCCGTTATTCCCGACATCTTCGCAAAAATCGTGTTTTCTGTGATTTATAAATGGGCTGGACACGTCCACGAAAAGTTAACGAATCGTTAACTTTTCACGGCTATCTGAACAGTTAACGCCGCTTCTATTTATAAAGCTGCTTCCCCGCTGGCGGGGAGGGGAAGGGCCCGCTGGGAGGCACCTGAGAAGGGCCTTTTGGGGCTTAAGGGGTCCCGCAGCTCGAGCCGGGACCCCCCTCCCCAGCCCTATCAGGGCCTTTTGCGGCACTTACAAGTGCCCTTGCGGCTCTAACAAGAGCCCTTTGGGGCTTAGGGGTCCCGCAGCTCGAACCGGAACCTCCCCGGCCCTTGTAAGGGCCCTTGCGGCACTGAGAAGTACCTTTGGCGGGGGTTCTGCAGCCCGAACCGGGACCCCCAGTGAGAGGCTCTTAAAAGAGCCCCAGGGCGGCGTCTTCTTTCTTCCAGCCCCAGCGACACCAGCTCCACTGAGGCCGCAGACCCCCGAGAGGTACCCCTGCGGCCACCAGGGGTAACCCCCGGCGCTCAACGAGGATGAAGTTGCCGGCGTCTCGATCCATTGCAATGTCTTCGGGCTGGCGACACCAACCCCACTGAGGTGGGCCCTACCAGCCTCTGTGGAGCCAATGTTGCCAGTTGCTTCTTTCTTGAGCCATCTACTGCAATGGCATCTGAGGTCCGTGGCGGAGTGCACCTCTTTATATAGGTTTGCAGAATACCCTAATCTGTTTCTGATTGGTCAATTTTTTAATGGTTGGTTTACATGCTTTACATTAACCAATCAGATTTGGGCCCTTAGATGCCATCGCAGTAGATGTCTGAAAAAAGAAAATGGAGAGGGTGCCTCCACCCCTCCCATTGGGCCCTTCCCTTCCTCTCTCCCCCAGCGGTGGGGCAGGGGGCTTGGAGGGGCAGCAGCATTTCCTAGCCTCCTGTTCCATATATTTGCCGCGAGCGGGGTTGGGGTTAGGAGGGGCTGCTGGGAAGCGGCAGGGGCGGGTGGTCGCCGCGTGTGTCGACGGCGGGGTGGGCGTATGCCCCGCCCTTGTAGTGGAGGCGCTTGGAATGGATTTTAAGTCCCTTTGCGGCGATATTCTACTTAGCGCATTGTGGTAAGTGCAGTATCACCGCGAAGGGACTTAAAATTACCGCAGGACATCGCCTTTATAAATACAGCGATATCGCTATTTTCATGGACGCGATGTGCGGCGGTAATTTTTGCCCGCTATTTTCGGCCCTTTATAAATATCCCCCTTAGTTTATGTTAAAGAATATATCCCATTCCATAAATTGCTGACAAAGAACTAGCATGGATTTAGGTAGAAAGTAGCAGAAGAAAAATGTAATGGAATTTGGTCTTTGGAATTTAGGTCTTTAGCAGATTAAGTTATATTAATAGTATTTTGAAGAAAAGTCCTATTAAGTTTATGGTTAAGGAACATTAAAGGATAACCATATTGCCTCAATGCATTTTTTTTTAAACTGCTTTCAAAGTTATGCAGCCCTCCCCATAAATTTTTTTCCTGATTTTGAGCTTCTCTTTGCCTTCAATTAGCCATGCTGTGAAGGGGGTGTAACAATTTTGTCTGCCGCTAACGGTCACTCAAAGCTAGCATGCGAGAAAATACTCCTCCACCCATTCTTGATCAGCTTGATTATGTAGGCTGTACATCCTAGCAACCGAACAGTTCACGTTTGTTTGACTAGTGGAGGAGGAGAGAGGTTGTAACCGACATTCCCACCAGCCAATGACAAGTGATATGTTAACGATGGCCCCAGGCCATCTAGGAGGCGGGCCTTTATCACTCATCTTTGCTGTGTGATATCTAAGGGAGAGCAGCACGGTTGTAAATGAGAGTAAGCAATTTCAGCTGCTGGAAGTGTGGACATGTAATGGGGGTGATGTTGTTTTTTTGATATTGTTGTCCTTTAAGTATCTAGAGATGGCCGAACTTCCGATATTTCGGGCCGTTTTCGAACTCAACCAAACGACAAACCAAACGACACACTGAGGCAGCAATTGGTACATCCGAAAGACCCAATACCGAAACACAAGATAGGTGACATCATATACGCAGTGCAGTGAAGAGTGCTCTGATTTGTATGTGGGGGAGACCAAACAGCAACTGCATCAACGTATGGCCCAGCAAAGAAGAGACAATTCCTCAGGTCAGGACTCAACCGTGTACCTGCATCTTAAGGATTAAGGACATACCTTTCAAGATTGTAATGTTAACATATTGGCAAAGGAATGTGACTGGTTCAAGAGAGGTGCCAAGGAGGCCATTTATGTGAAAATAAAGAAACCAAGCCTAAATAGAGGTGGGGGGGGTTCAACACCAACTGTCTGCCATGTACAATGCTGTTTTGACACCTTACCCTGGGCGTTCCTATAACACCTCACACCCTTAACACCTGGCTGTGATATGCTAATTGGGATTTGACACTCCAAACATATAATAATACATATATCCCACCCCTCCCGAATCTCCCTTGAAATGGGGTGGTCTCCCGCGGTCTAGGCCTACTAATAAACATGCGCCTTTTTCCAGCGGTGGACAGAAAGCAAACACACGATCATGCAAAACGAAAAATGGTTTTGTTAGAAAGCTAATGTTAAGAAAGCATTTTTTTTGTAATTGAGTGTGAAAATTAAGATGGGTTATATATACACCATGATACAAGGGGGGGGCGGGTATAGCAATTATATGTTTAGAGATCTGTCATTGTTGCAGGACTTATAGGATATAGCGGAAGATGGAAATACTTCAAGAGGAAGAGGCATTAGGAACCTAAATAATAATCTAATACGAAAATCAAGTTTTTATCCTGTTAATGTATGTACCAGTAATGTAGATCTCTTCCAACAATTGGTGGAAGCAGTCTTGAAAGATTTAAAGGAGAGTACTAGCCATATTTATAATGATAATTTAACCCTTGAAGAGAGAAGGGCTTTGAAATCTTTGAGTTAAAACTCAGAGATAGTCATGAGAATGGCATATAAGGGTGGTTGTACTTGACATAGAGAGATATATGGCAGAAGCAAATAGGCAAGGCTGGAAGATAAAAAGACATATATGAAGCTGTCAAGTAACCCCACCCAGAGGTTTAGGGGAAATTGGATGGTTTAGTGGAATCGTCATTCTATAGGGGTATTGACAAAAAAATATATATAAAGTCAGCTTTTCCACTAGTGGTAGTGATCACGAATGGGACAGTGAATACGAAACTGAATATGATTGTGGAACGGAGAGATCTTCTCCTGGGTTTTCTTCTATGTTTTCCAGCACGCCGATGAGACGTTCAACAAACAGACAAAAGCAACGGAAGGAGACACGACAGAGGTCGGACAGAACCTTCTATAGACATGACCCTTCCATGAGAGAACATGGGACCACAATAGGACAAAAGGAGGACTACAGATCGTACTCCACAAACAAAAGACAACGGGTCCCTTTAGGAGAGGGAAAAGGAGAACAAGATCACAGGAGGATACAAGACTTAAACACAATGGGGTACAGTCTAAGACCACGTCCGAATCGGAACAAAGTAACGTATTGAACTTGTCCAATAGAATTCTTACAGCTGACGAACATGAGGTTCTAAGCAAGGGCTTATCTTTCTGCCCAACTAAAAACTTTGACATGTTAGAGACATTAATGGATGTAAATAGATTCATAAGGAAGTTAATCTCAGGTAAATGGTTCATAAAGAAACTTAAGGAAAATACTAATGATGTTGTTGAAAGATGTGAGTGCACAGTGAGTCCAGATAAACAGAGAGATAAAAGTGAAGTGTTAAATAATTTACAATATCTTTGGGATGTGTCTCATCAACAACCCCACGGTAAAGGTCAGTTGGGAATAGAAGCGAGGGAGTATGAGAATTACTTTAGACCTAAATCCTCTTTCTATCCAAAACATCTAAGAGGTCCAGAAGTGGACAAATTTCAACAATTAGTAGATGATGAGCTGATGCAATTAGTTCTTTACGAACATAGAGGCAAAAACATAAAACCAGGTAAATGGGTGAATCTCTCTAAGAAAGAAACACAGGCACAAGATATAGTTATTAGGGGGGCGGACAAGGGGGGGACAGTGGTGGTACTTAATAATATAGACTACATCAAGGAAGCTTACCGTCAATTAGAAGATACCAACACGTATGCCCCACTTAAAGATGACCCTACCGGGATATGTAAGCTTAAGTTGGAACAACTGGTGAGGAAAGGTATATACGTGGGAGCCATTACAGATAGAATGTATGATACCATGGTACCACCCAACCCGGTTATACCTATATTCCATCATGTCCCTAAAATACATAAGAAGGATTTTCCCCCGAAGGGTAGGCCAATAGTAGCAGGGATTGGCTCCATAAATGAAGGTCTATCAGAGCTTATAGACCGTATGTTACAACCTTTGGTAAAAAAAAAAGGCCTCTATTTCTTATTTGAAAGACACCACCAGTATTTGAGCATTTTGGATTGTGTTCAAACACAACATAATTATGCATTGGCAACTACTGATGTGGTCTCGCTTTATTCCTCGATTCCCCATGAATGGGGTATCAAATCTGTCAAATATCACCTAGAAAGGTATAGCTCATACACTATAGAATGTCAAACATTCATTCTAGAAGCTTAATATATCTTCTCCATCACAATTTCTTAAATTTGACAGTAAGTTCTTTGTTCAGAAACAAGGCGCGACGTGGGGCGAAATTCGCCCACATATGCTAATTTGTTCATGGTGGTGGTGGGAGGAAACTGTCCTTTACCACCACCCCTCTTTTATGTGACTTGCCAGTCAGTCATCGTTTATCGAAGATTATAGATGACTTGATTTGGGTTTGATGGTTCCCAACAGTCTTTTTTAGACTTCGTGGAATTCATGAATGATAATCCCTATAACCTCAGATTTACGCACACGTTTGACCAAAAAGCAGTGCAATTTTTGGATGTTACTGTTTCTATTGGACCCAAGGGGATCCAGACAGAGGATTACAGGAACCCGAAGCAGGCAATACCATACTTAGGTTTGACTCTAGCCATCCGAGACACTGCGTAGAGGCTATACCATATGGTCAGTTTTTAAGTCTAAGGCGAAATTGTTCTACAGACCAGACTTTTGAGAGAGCGACATGTGAAATGACAAACAGGTTTATTAAGAGAGGCTATAGTAAATAAACCCTAAAGAAGTCTTTAGGGAAAGCGAAGACAAGAAATAGGGAGGATCTCCTTAAAGGGGTTGGGAGTATCTACCCAGAGAGAAGGCAAATTAAATTAGGCAAGCCCAAGGGGGTTTTCTTTTCGACACGCTATAGTCCTCAATACAATAAAATAATAAGAATTATCCGCAAATATTTACCGATATTGGAGCAGGATATAGAGCTAAAAGAAGTTATAAGTCGAGGATGCAAATTCGTCCCAAAAGGGCAAGATCTATTAGAGACATAGTAGTCCCAAGTATGATACAGTCCCGGGATATCGGGAAGGAAACGTGGTTGAGAACTAAGGGGACTTTTCCATGTGGGTCTGTGAGGTGCGTAACGTGTCATCATATAGACAAAAGCCCGGTTTGTGTAAGTACAACCAGGGGTAAGAGTTACTCATTGAAACAGTACATTAACTGCAAATCTGAGTTTGTGGTTTATGTTCTTACTTGTGGCAAATGTAATCTCCAGTATGTAGGCTGCACTACAAGAACCCTCAAATGTCGCATCAGAGAACATTTGAGAGATATCAAAAATAAAAACCAAAAGAGCCCAGTGGCTAGACATTTTTGTATATGTAATGGAGGAAGTGACAAGTACCTTAAAGTTCAAGGACTCCAACAAATAAAACAAAACAATAGGAATCAAAATAGAACAGCATCTCTTAGGAAAGCAGAATTTAGGTGGATTTTCGAGCTAGCCACCAGAATGCCGAGAGGCATGAACTCTATATATGATTACTCTCTATATAACTCTATATATGATAAGTTACTATCTCACCCCCCATTGTAGAGATCAGTCTCTTTGAAAAAGAGGGGTTTCTGGGGTCCAGACATCTTATGAATATAGATGTATCTAATGAAAATTGTTATTATCATTTTTATTAACAAGCATCAGTAGACACAACGAGACACAATTTAGATATCACCATGTGTATATACTGTTCATTTTACATAGGAGTCCATGTATTTATGGCACCAATTTTTACTACCCATAAAAACCTTTATAAGTGACATGCCCTAAACTTGTATGTCACCACAAGAATGGGGATATCCATCTTCCCCTTATGTACAACTTAGCATAATGAAGGTTAGATTTTCCGTTCCATGCATGCATTGTGTGGGTGCAAGGATATTAACTGTCAGTTATTTGTTGCCATCTGTGCACATAGGGTTAACCTGTTGAGTCTGTTTCTCTCCTGGGTTCCTCTTGTATCTTCCGGTCTAGTCAGCCTTTAGGTTCCGTTTCTGTACCGCCCCCTTTCCTAAGGGAGCTCCTTTACAGGTTTGACGTGTAGGGGGGTGTGTGTTCCCACCACCCCTCTGACGTCACTGGCAGAGGGATACAAGAGGAGGCCAAGATGGCGGGGTCTGCACCTATGATTAAGGGCTATGTCAAGCCTGAAACGCGTCAGGGCATTCCTGCCGTTCCGGTAATGTTGTTTTTAACTTTTATTCAATAAAGTATAGTGTTTTTAACGCATACTGATGTGCCTGCTGAATTGTTGACCGGTGTGTGCTGAGCTCCTAAGTACAAGAGTGGTCGAGTGGATAGAACTGGAGCGAGAGGTTCGGGGCAGGCTGCACCCGGACCACCAAGAGGGAACGGTGAGTGCTGTATATAACTCTTATATGGATGAAGGAGTAGCCCCATGTGATATTAGAAGGGCATAATAACGAAGATTAAAATCACAGCGACGGGCCCGGGGGTTTAGCACCTGGACCATTTGATGTAAAAGGTGGGCGTTGTATAATTGTACACCACCTGTTCAATCCTAGTTATAGCAGCAAATATTTTGCAACAATGCTACATATATAGCTTTAGTAGGCTTTTTCTGTTTATGTTCAGAGTGTAAGAGAGCATCTAAATAGTACAGTATTTTTAAGAAAGAAGTTAAATCTCTGGCAGGCAGACATTTTGCCAAGTGTGATTGAGGAAACACAAAATTTTGTTCGGTACAAGCTATAGAAATGGTAGGATGTGGAATGAGGGGAGGTTATAAGCTTAAATGGTTGGACAAAAGGGAAGCGTTTTGGATAATGGAAACTAAAATACCTACTGGTCTGAATTACAGATAAGATGTTTCTTGTATAATATAATAGAATAGGAGAGAGAGAACTGAGATAAACAGCAGGATGGAATTTGAAATAAAGTCCCTAACTTTACATTTTTTACAGCTTACGGTAATGTAATATTTAAAGGGCATGTACACTCAAAAAGAACTTTAGCTAATAATGTACAGTACCCCCCAAAACCTAGGTTTCAAATTACTAACTTATTCCAAATATGCTCCTGAACTTCCTTACCTGACCCGACCCCGCTGCTCCTACTCTGCTGCTGCTGCTAACAGACATCCACTTCCTAGTTGCGTCTTTCAGTAAAGGCGCAACATTACGTCACACCCAATCACCTGTGTCATACCTCGCTCCTGCCGGTCCCTTGGGTCAAGCTCGGGGACGCGCTGGATTCACGCAGGGGCGTACGCACCACGAGCAGGCCAGGCGTCCCTCTGTGTGTGCATCCCTGGTGACGCAGGTACGCACGTGCCGGGTTTCCCGGTCCTGCCTCTATGGCCAGGGGCAGGTTCATTCTGGAGAAAGCACCCGTATGTGCACACCGGGGCGCGCGCGCCAGAATAAATCTGCCCCTGGCCATAGAGGCAGGACTGGGAAACCCGGTCGCAGTCAGATGATGCTCTCCTCCTATTTAAGCTCCTCCTCACTGCCTAACTCTTGCTGCCAATTTAGAGTTTGCTGCTCTGAACCTTAGCTCCCTATAGTGTCTTGCCTTATGCTTGTTCCTGCTTCCAGCCCTATTTGCCTTGCCTTGTTTCTTCTTGGATCTTCTCCTGACTCCAGTTTGTCTTGGTCTACATATCCATCAACTGCTCCTACCTCCAGTTTACCTTTGGTCTCCATATTCACCAACCACTCCTGCTTCCAGTTTGCCTTGGTCTCCATGTCCATCACCGCTCCTACCTACAGTTTGCCTTTGATCTCCATAACTCTCTGCGCCGCTCCTGCCTCCAGTTCCACCCTTGGATCTTCGTTCCAGCTGCCTCTGCTTTGTCCAGTGTGTCTCTTTATCTGCTGTTTTCTCCACATTGTGGGATTGGTCCTTGTGGGTTCCCTCTCTGGAGGCGTGACCTGATGCCTGTTTGCCGCTTAACATCCTCACCATCAGAGGCTCCGGGGAAGACCGGCAGGTGCTTAGACTCCGCGTCCAGAGGGGTCTCATAGGGGCTTTCTGTTGAAGAATCGTAACAGTAACTGGCAGCCAGATGAATCCCACTGGAGATGTTAGTCCAGCCAAAGACTTCTATCGGCAAGTAGCCGAACTTCGGGGGGCCCTTCAGGAGGCCAGACAGGGATACTGTCAATTGGACGCTAGAATAAAAGCAATGTCCCCTTGAACGCTTAATACTCCATTGCTGAGCTCAAAGTACCTCTTCCCGACAGATTTTCTGGGGACCGTTCCAAGTCAGTTTAAAAGTTCCTGTGCCCTATATTTTTCCCTTGGCCCAAAAATCCTCACTGAAGAGATAGTTAGTGGGCTTCATTATTTCACTTCTTCAGGACAAGCCCCAGGCATGGGCCCTACATTTGTTGGATCAGGCTAGTCCTGCAGTGGCCTCTGTTGACGCCTTTTTTGCGGCGTTGAGTGAAATCTATGATGACCCACGTAGAGCCGTCTCTGCCGAGGCTACGCTTCATAACTTGTCTCAGGGGAGAAGACCGGTAGAGGACTATGTGGCTGACTTCCGCAGGGTTAGTGCCGAGACCCAATGGAATGATGTGGCTCTTATACATCAATTCAGGATTGGCCTGTCAGAAATGCTAAAGGACAAGTTAGCACATACAGGCGTTCCTGATAAATTGAAGTCTTATTGATTTGTCAATCTAAATTGACCAACGGCTGAGAGAAAGAAGGCTAGAAACAATGGGCGCTACTCATTTTCCACTCCTTCTTCTTCAGCTCTTCCAGAACCTGTCCCTATGCAGTTGGGCTTAAATCGTCCTTCCCTCTCCCCTGAGGAAAGTGCCCGAAGACATCGCTTAAATTTGTCTTTACTGCGGAGAGTCCGGTCATCTTCTTCACAGTTGTCCTATCAGGCCTATGAGTAAGACTCTTTCATCACCAGCTTGTCTACCTTGTCCTGCTGCCTTACCCTACCTCTCTATTAACATCTCATTACAGGGAACCAGCCCGACGTTCATCACTCAAGCCGCTATTGACTCTGGGGCCTGTAGTTGCTTCATCCTGGAGTTGCTTACCAAAGATTGGGAAATTCCAACTCGTCTCAAGTCCTCTCCTCTATTTATCCATTTAGCGGATGGTTCGAAGGTCTCCTCTAGGCCTGTTTTTTGAGAGACTGTTCCTGTATTAATCAAAAATAATCATCACACTGAACTTATTTGCTTTGATGTGTTGCCTTTTTCTTTTTTCCTATTATTTTAGGCATGCCATGGTTGAAAACACATAATCACTTAATAAGTTGGATCCCAGGAGAAATCTCTTTTTCTTCACCATATTGCCAACTATCTTGTCTTCCTTCTCCTTTACTTGGCATTAAACAGTCTCAGTCAGAAACCCTTTTACCATGTGTTTATCGTGACTTTACAGATGTTTTTGATAAGAAGGCTGCCAACATCTGACCTCCACACCGCATTTATGATTGTCCTGTTGAATTATTACCTGGAGCAGAAATTCCTTTTGGCCGAGTTCAGAACCAGAACAAAAAGTTCTCAAGGAATACATAGAAGAGAACCTACAGAAAGGCTATATACGTCATTCTAGATCCCCAGCTGGGCCTGGTATATTTTTCGTTGAGAAGAAAGAAGGCTCTCTTCGGCTCGAATACCGAGCCCATCAATAATGTCACAGTTAAAAATAGATACCCTCTTCCATTATGCTTGTGAAGGTTCTCATTCATCCAGTCATGGTATATCTGTTGTATTCAATTAGATCAACTGGACTTGAAATGTAGTTCTTGAAGACGTTTCGTCAGTCATCCGACTGGCTTTCTCAATTCAGAATGCCTTGTACAAGAATCTGTGGCAATTATGTACCCTGGAAAATCCCATTAGCATATCACAGCCAGGTGTTAAGGGTGTAATTAGATAGTGGCTAAGAGGTGTTATAGAACGCCCAGTAAGGTGTTAAAACAGCATTGTACATGGCAGACAGTTGGTGTCGAACCCCCCCACCTCTATTAGGCTTTTGCCATCACCCCTAAAGCCATCCCTGTGGTGGATATTATAGCAGCCACAGAAGCCTCTATCCACAGTAATAAGGTATCACAGAGTGAGGCAGAACAACTTCGCCTTAAGGTATCTGGCCTTAGCCAGTGCTAAAACTCCTTCATCTAACCTGACTACACAGGAAAGAAGAGCTTAACATCCCTCAAGAAAGATTCCAGTATCAACCATCTATTCACCGGCAGATAAAGGAAGATGCACAGTGGTACTCAACACCTCAGACTACTATGATAAGGTGACCATGCTCCTGGCCGAACAACACATATAGGCTTTAACAAGGGATCCCACCGTTACAAGAAAAGTCATAGACTTACTACAACAGCTTCAAAAGGATAAAGCCATTGACCGAGCAATGTATCATCGCCTCTACCCTGGTGAGGCACATCCATGCATATATGGACTCCCAAAGATACATAAGAAGGGGCCCCATTAAGACCTATATTCAGCAGCATCAACTCTGTAACATACAAGGTGGAAAATATCTAGCTAACATCTTAGGACCTTTGGTGGAAGTCTAACATCACATCCAGAACCCTCAGGATTTCACCAACAAGATTGAAGATATGTACTCGGTGTAGAAGAAACTATGGTGTCCTATGATGTGACATCTCTCTTTCACTTGTATACCCACCAAGGAGGCTGTTGAATGGTGAGAAATGGCTGGGCCAAGACAGCACTCTTACCAGCAGAACTGATCTCAACCCAGAACAGTGTGTTCCTTGTTGGACTTGTGCCTGAATACCACCTATTCAAATACAGGGATAGTTCTATGAGCAAAAACATGGATGTGCTATGGGATCTCCAGTTTCACCTATTGTGGCCAACCTTTACATGGAGGAGGTAGAACACAGGCGCTTAATACTTTAAGGGCATAGCACCAGCCACTGGTTCAGATATGTTGATGACACCTGGGTTAAATCCACCAGAAGGAAGTACAAGCTTTCACAGAACACTTAATGCGGTGGACCAAAACATTAAATTCACAAGGGAAGAGGTACAAAACAACAAACTGGCTTTCTTGGACTGCTTGGTAGAAGTTAGGAAAATGGAAAACTGGAAGTAGAGGTTTACAGAAAACCAACACACACAGATCAGTATTTGATTTTTGACTCCCACCACCCTTTAGATCACAAGCTGGGCGTCATCAGAACCCTGCAACACAGAGCCGAGAACATCCCCACTACACAGAGGCGAAGGCTAAAGAAATGAAACATCTCAGAGGAGCCCTTAAAACTTGTGGATATCCAGACTGGGCCTTTGTCAAAAAGAGTAGAAGAAAGAAAAGAACACGAATACCAACAGTGAAGGGGAAAGCAAGACAGGAGGAAGAACATGGTCATCCCATTTAGCAGGGTCTCCGAGAAATTAAGAAGAATTTTCAAAAAACATCGTATCCCTGTCTGCTTTAAACCGAACAACACACTGAGGCAGCTATTGGTACATCCGAAAGACCCAATACCTAAACACAAGAAAAGCGACATCATATATGCAGTGCAGTGCAGTGAAGAATGCTCTGATTTGTATGTGGGGGAGACCAAACAGCAACTGCATCAACGTATGGTCCAGCACAGAAGAGCCAATTCCTCGGGTCAGGACTCAGCCGTGTATCTGCATCTTAAGGATAAAGGACATACCTTTGAAGATTGTAATGTTAACATACTGGCGAAGGAACGTGACTGGTTCAAGAGAGGTGTTAAGGAGGCCATTTATGTGAAAATAAAGAAACCAAGCCTAAATAGAGGTGGGGGGGTTCGACACCAACTGTCTGCCATGTACAATGCTGTTTTAACACCTTACTCTGGGCGTTCCTATAACACCTCTTAGCCACTATCTAATCACACCCTTAACACCTGGCTGTGATATGCTAATTGGGATTTTCCAGGGTACATAATTGCCACAGATTCTTGTACAAGTCATTCTGAATTGAGAAAGCCAGTCGGATGACTAGCGAAACGTCTTCAAGAACTACATTTCAAGTCCAGTTGATCTAATTGAATACAACAGATATACCCTCTTCCATTGTTCCCTGAATTATTCCAATGACTCCGAACAGCTAAAGTCTTTACCAAGTTGGACTTATGAGGGGCCTATAACTTAATTAGAATAAGAGAAGGGGACGAATGGAAAACGGCCTTCCGCTCCAGATATGGTCATTTTGAATACTTGGTGATGCCCTTCGGTTTATGCAACGCTCCTGCTACTTTCCAACATTTTGTGAACGATATTTTCCGAGATTTTGTGGATGACTTCTTAGCTGTTTATTTAGATGATATATTGATTTTCTCTTCCAATTTGGAGGAGCATCGTATCCAAGTTAAGAAAGTCTTCTCTCGTCTTAGAACCCATGGGTTATACGCCAAATTGGAAAAATATGAGTTCGAAAAAAGTTTTATCCCTTTCCTGGGTTTTATCACTTCGCAAGGGCTAACTATGGATCCTCATACAGTCTCTGCCATTCAGGATTGGCCTACTCCATCTACCCGTAAGCAGGTTCAGAATTTGCTGCTCTGAACCTTAGCTCCCTATAGTGTCTTGCCTTGTGCTTGTTCCTGCTTCCAGCCCTTTTTGCCTTGCCTTGTTTCTTCTTGGATCTTCTCCTGCCTCCAGTTTGCCTTGGTCTCCATATCCATCAACTGCTCCTACCTCCAGTTTATCTTTAGTCTCCATATTCTTCAACCACTCCTGCCTCCAGTTTGCCTTGGTCTCCATATCCATCAACTGCTCCTACCTCCAGTTTACCTTTGGTCTCCATATTCTTCAACCACTCCTGCTTCCAGTTTGCCTTTGTCTCCATATCCATTAACTGCTCCTACCTGCCATTGATCTCCATATCTCTCTGAGCCACTCCTACCTCCAGTTCCACCCTTGGATCTTCGTTCCAGCTGCCTCTGCTTTGTCCAGTGTGTCTCCTTATCTATTGTTTTCTTCACATTGTGGGATTGGTCCTTGTGGGATCCCCCACTCTGGAGCCGCAACCTGGTGCCTGCTTTCTGCTTAACATCCTCACCATAAGAGGCTCTGGTGAAGACCGGCAGGTGCTTAGACCCCAGAGAGGTTTCACAGGGGCTTTCTCCTGAAGAATCGTAACAGCCTGACAGCTGTGATCAGGAAGTAGAGCAGCTGTCAGTGCAGAAGCCCACTGCTCCTGTTTTTGCTCGAAACAGGAGCAGAGGGTGCCACCATGTCACAATAAACCTGTTTACAGTTGAAGTGCTGTGTGTGTTTCTTTTCCTGTTCAAATAAAAAATATATAACTGTGGTCTCCTCCCACAGTTTTTGGGCTAAAGACATGAAATCCGGTACAGATGTGGGTGGCATATTGGAGAAGTGTGCTATCTTCTAGCTAAGAAATTTGCGGAAGTGTTACAACTTTATCGGCAAATTTTGGGACATTTTTTCCCTTAGACTATAATGGTGACAATCCTCAAATGTGGATATTTCAAAACAGTTTGTTTCATGGTAATAACACAACCGCTGATACCCCCAAACTCCCACACAGACATAGGTACACCCACCTACTGACCTACCTTTCCATTCCCATGGAAGCCATACTTAAAGGGTAACTAAAGTCAATAATTTTGATCAATCATCAATAAAAGTTAGTTATATGTTCATACATGCAAAAACATATACCCCTCACCTCACACGGGTACACACACACCTACTGACCTACCCTTTGTTCCTTTGGCAGCCAAACTTAAAGGGTAAATAAAGTAAAAAAAAAAACAAATTTTGATATATCATCAATAAAAGTTAGGTTTATGGTTGTAAACACAAAAAAGACATACCCCAACCTCACATGGGTACACACACCTACTGACCTACCCTTCCATTCATGTGGCAGCCATGCTTAAAGGGTAACTATAGTCAAAAATCAAATTTTGACAAATTGTTCAAAAAGTTTGTTTTTTTAACTTCCAACCTGAACCAGGTACACATGCCTACTGACTTACCCCTCCATTACTGTTGCAGCCATACTTAAAGGGTAACTAGAGTCAAAAAAACAAATTTTGACCAATCATCAAAAAAGTTTTTTTTTTAATCCCTAACCCGACACAGGTACATACACCAACTGAGGTACCCATTCATTCATGTGGCAATCACATCTAAAGTATAGTAAAACAAAAAACATTTTGACCAATCATCAAAAAAAGTTAGTCTGTTATTCTCCAATATGACACAAGTACACACACCAACTGGCCTACCTTTATTTCATGTGACAGCCATATTTAAAGGGTAAGTAAAAAAACAACAATGTCCTCATCATTGGCATTATTACGTTTTAAAATAATAATTAATAAATAAAATTATAAATAAAAAAAAAAATAACAAATAAGTGAACCTACAATCCGCAAACCTTTGAATCCGAATGTTCAAAAGTTATCGACTATTCTATGCAAACCTTTAAAATAGCTTAAGCTATTTTTTTTAAATTATTTTTGGTTATTTGTACATGTTACCCAAACCATTTCTAGTATCCCTGAGTCATTTGCACTAACTTACTATTGCTATATCTTAAAGGGCAAGTCCAGCCTTAAAATGAAAAAAAATTGCATAGGTAAATCACCCCTGAAATCCCTAAACTGAAATATTTCGAAATCTGAAAAATAAAAGACTACCCTGAAACGCTGCACAATGTCCTGTTGTCCCTGTTACTCTTCCCTGGTTTTTACAGTTACAGTAGCAACTGTCAGTTATGGAAATAACAGTTCGCATCACAGCCAATGGCTGAATGCTAATCCACTTAGGGCTAGGCCACACTTGCTCCTTTTATACGTGTTAGTTGCTGCGTTTTGCGCTCGTGATTGGGCATGTGTTTTGGTTATAATGGAAATCGTGGGAACACAAAAATTCCTGCGATTTCCAATGTTCATGCGATTGCGCGTACGTTTCCGTTTTGGTAACGCATGCATTCACCATTCTTGGTGCATTAATGCGTTTCCATAATGGGAAATGGCAAAATCGCATGCGCAAATACATGTGCAAACGCAAAATGCAGAAGAATCGCGCACACAATCGCATGCGATAACGCACATGGTGTGTACAAATACAGCCGTTAACAGACACTACCCCTTGGTTTCAATAAGGCATCCAGGAGCATAGCAGACATAAGCTAATGATTCCAGAGGATGAGGTAGGATATCTCAACATATTTTAAATGGGGTAGTCTTTCTAAAAGATGTCCTTATGAGGGTGGAGTTGTCTTTTAAATTTTATCGTAACTTTATCTGCCATTGACTTGGGATTTTTCAAAAATGCAATCTCAGAATGAAACTCGTGGTTCCGTTCATACTTATAATGTTGCAATCTAAAATGTCGAACTGGCCACCCTATACTTACCTAGCTGTAAACAGAGTACCTATCTAAATAAAGGTACCACATCAGCAATTCACCAGTCACTTGGAACAAGACCATATATTAGGAAATCCAAAAATATTAGATACGTTGTTCTTGCAACTGCTGAGTGCTGAGCTTAGCAGTTGTTTAAATTAATCTCTTTTGTCTAATCTATTTTACATGTTTTCCTGAGTCAGCTAATATTCTGTTTTTATTAAGCTAAGAGTAGTTACATTGCATGTACTCTCATTTTCTGGTGCCTTATTAATAATCATAACAATTATGATTGTTACGGTTGTATAATAGTCTACTGCAATGGTATTGTATGGGTGAGCATACAATTATGATCGTAAATTCAAAACTGTAATTGTATTTTTATGCAAAATAGGGTTACCGTGTCTTTATAACTAAGCCCCAAAGTACCGAAACATTATTTTTAATAGGTTGCTCAGCATCAACAGTTCAGGACACAGAATGCATAGAAATTCTCAGGAAATAGAGTGTTAGAGGGTCTGAACCCGGTTCCGCGGGTTCTTAGATTCGCGTATCCATGAAACTCACAGATTTTCTGGGATTCCGCTTTTCTGGATTTTCTAGTTCATAAAAGTCCAGTGCACTCAGGGATTTTCCAAACGATATTAAACTTTAAGGGGGTTATTCAATAAAAGTTCTTATCGTTTAAAATGTTGCTAATTTTGCCCCAACCAATCAGATGTTAGCTTTCAAATGTTACAAAAGTTATGATTGGTTGGGGCAAAATTAGCACCATTTTAAACGATAAGAACTTTTATTGAATCTCCCTGTATTTGTGTTACATAAAGGCAACGTTTCGGCCTTAATATAAAGGGTGGGAGAGACTTCATAGAAACTTCATAGAGAAAAAAAAATTACAAGATGAGCATTTTGCATAAATACATATTAACATGTAAAAAGTGTAAAAAGATATAAAAAGTGCTATTATAGGAATCTAAACGTTAAATCTAGGCAGAAAAAGCAATCTCAATAGGAAATTCATACTTCACTAGAAGCTACATAGGTGGCTAAAAATTACTTCGAAGAAGAACTATATTCATATGTAGCTAAAAATTGCTAAAAAATGGCTACAATAGATCAAAATTGAAATAATTGCAAATGTGTTAAGGTACATTGGATGCATATTAAAAAGAGAAACAAGATTACTTAAAGTACACTCTATAATTGTAAATTGATTTGCAACACAGATAAGATCAAAAAGAAACACCATATTATAGCAAGATATTATTAAAAAGTACATATGATGGACAGTCTTATCTTTCATCGAGGAAACATCGAAGAGGGCATTGTGCATTAAGGCCTTTGGGGCTCATAGTGTCCAAACATTTGATCCATTAGGCCTCTCTTCTTAAAAGTAGTTTAGACCTGTCGCCTCCCCTACAAGGCAATGGAACGTGGTCAATAGCTATAAATTGAAAGAAGGACACCCCATGTACCACCTCCAGAAAATGCTTTGCCACTGGTTTATTCGTTTTTTGATATCTAATTGCTGTATTAATATAGGATCTATGTCCATCGATGCGTAATCGCAGGGCCAAGTCAGTCTTACCAATATAAGACAGTCCACATGGACAGGTTACCATGTAAATCACATGTGAGGGTGTTTAAAGGTAGTGTCTGCCCTCATATATTTACACAAAGTGCATTTGGAGCACTTATAACTCCCTCCCCTTTTACTAGGAATCCATGTATTTGGAGGGTATTTTAACAGCGGAGGAACTTTAAACAGGGTCAGTGCAGCCTTTCGGGGAGTAGTTTTTTCAATGTAGCGTCTCCTCGTAAGATATTCCAATTACTCCTTAAAACTTTTGCACCTCTCCTGACAGTGTAGTAAATTTAGTAGAGCAGATAAACTTATCATCTGGAGTCCCCTCTTTAGTGTCATTGGGCATCTTACTGGCTGCTCTAGATAGTGCTTTTTGTAAACATCTGTCACTATATCCCCTATTTTTAAATCTTTGCCACATCTCATCAATCTGCTGTTGTTTAATGTCATCCCTAGAGTTATTTCTGATGACACGGCAGGATTGTGACAAGGGGAGAGAATTCTTAAGGGACGGTGGGTGGAAGCTGTTGTTGTGCAAAAGAGTGTTTCTGTCTGTTTTTTTTACGAAATAAACAGTAATCCAACTTATTATTTTCATTTACCATGATTCGGACGTCCAGGAACTCAATATTGTTCTGGTCCATGTTGTGTGTCTATCTAATTGTGGAGTCCAAGGAGTTAAGGCATTGGAGCATCTCCAGAATAGATTGTTTAGTGCCCTGCCAAATAAGAAACATTGTTGTTAACCACCCATGTATTTACACAATTTGGGACCCAAAAGTCCTAGGACTAACTCCCCTATAAGTCCTTTGAACAAATTTATTGTTAGGCCTTTTAGAGGTTTAGGGGCCCTATTAAAAAAATGCGCTGCATTGCAATTAAGCAATGAAGCAGCAATTAAGCAGGCCAACTTCATAGTCCTTATGCAGTTGGCCTGAATAAATAATGACGATGCACATTGGAGTGCGATGTATTCCTTTCATTGTATATATATATATATATATATATGTATATACACACAATATAAGAATCCCCAGCACTCGACAGCATATGTATATAGGAATTAAACATACTGTATACAGGTCACAAAAAATAGTCCCTTATATTCAGGTTAAAAATATAAAAAATATATATAATATGCAATGTTGATAGTCAGCTATAAAAACACCTCCGGGATTTCCTAATGTCTCTATTACTTTTCACTAAGGGCCGTATTTATAAAGGCGTAGTATAACTTTTTAGCTTAAAAATTAACGATCATTAACGATCATTAATTTACGATTGTTATCGTAAATTTATGATCGTTATTGTAAATTTACAGATCGTAAATCTACGATAATGAAATTGTAGATTTACGATCCCCATAGAATACCATTGCGGTAGTTTACTACCGCACGGTATCCTACGATCGAATGTTCGTTAATTACCGAACATTCGATCGTAAATGTACGATCGTGATTGTAAATCGTGATTCACGACTATGAACCTAAATTTACTAACCCGTGATATCGCTAAAAAGCGATACCGTGGCTTAATAAATACGGCCCTAAGCTCCCTCACAGTGGAGGAGGCACAGTAAGTAGTGTTATAAACCCAGTCACAGCAATCACCTCAGGCAGCTGTAAGGTTAATGTCGATACAGATCTCTATGCTGCTGTCAATCACAGGGCAGCCTGGATAAATTTTTGAAACAAAAAATTGCTGCTTCTCACTCTATGTCTATGTAACTGTTTTCAAACATTTCCGAATGATGTCTCGAAAATAGAATGCGGAAGCTCGAAAACAGGGGTGTAGTGATCACTATACTCCCAGGTTTAAGTAAAATGAAAACGGGGTTTGAGGGGCTGAACTATGCGAGGTAACATTTTTTTTAGGTGGGTAGACATGCCCTTTAAACAACCTTGCTGCAGTTTGGTCTTGTTAGGTTAAACTGCACCAAACTTTTTTTAATGTGGGGGCCCATCTAAATCTTGCTATGTGCCTGTGATATCTAGCTATGCCCCTGCTCGAAAAAAAGTGCAATCATAAGGAAAGTTTTGTTTAAAGTTCTGTATATATCTACATGTTCCCCATGTAAATATTTTACCTTATATTTAGGCGGATCTGTGCAGATTTCCCCCCAATGGTTTTTATAAAAAAAAATTATTTTTTCGAAAATCCGCGAATCCACAGACGGAAAGGATTTTAGCTGTTTTGTCTCTCTCTAAAGAGTGTATAGAAATTCTCAGGATACAGAGTGTATAGAACTTCTCAGGATATGGAGTATATAGAAATTCTCAGGATACTTCAAGCTCCCCCAATCCCCTTATTAATTTAGTTGCCCTTCTCTGATCCCTTTCCATTTCAAAGATGTCCTTTTTGTACACAGGATTCCAAAATTGCACTGCATATTCCAAATGAGGCCTTACCAATGCTTTGTAAAGAGGGAGAATTACATTTTCCTCCCTTGAATCCATACCTCGCTTTATACAAGACAATACCATGCTGGCTCTGGCTGTTGCCGCCTGGCACTGCTTGCTACCTTTAAGTTTGTTATCCACCAAAACTCCAAGATCCCTTTCCAACAGGGATTCACTTAACACAGAGCCATTTATAGTATAAGTAGCACAAGTATTTTTAAGTCCAAAATGCATCACCTTACATTTATCAACATTGAATTTCATCTGCCACTTAGCAGCCCAATGGAATCAGATGTTGGCTTTCAAATGGTAAAAAACATCTGAGCCCCTGTCTACTCATGTGCATAGCCCTAATAAGAATTTTTACATTCGCCAAAACATATTTAGGCTTATTTAATAAGAAGTGCAAAAAAATCTGCCATTGATGTTAATTTTCAGCAACCAATTAGATGATACCCTTGTACTGGTCCGTCTATTACAGTAAAATACGTTTTATAACATCTGATTGCTGCAGACTAAAAGCCCAGGCAAATTTTTAGACCACATTAAATAAGCTTCAGATTAATAACTAGACAAAGCCTTTATCAGTTAGTTACACAGGAGTGTCCAACTGTGTATTAGTGCAAATACTTTAAAATTTCAGAGATATGTTGTTCTCTACAGCCCCTACACAATTTCCAGCTAAATATATTGAAAATATTGGTATAGATTTAGGGAAATGTCATATTGATTTTCATTGCAAGTTCCTCTGGTTTGGCCTTTGTTTTTTGCAATTTGTAGCACTGAAAGGGTTGAAGCAGATGCAGGCTTTTTACAATAATGGAAGCAACACAATACAGTTTAGGGTAAATTAATAATTTACATACAAATTAAAGACATTGAAATTGAAAACTGTGAACAATCTTGTCAGTGAGATTAGAAATGCTTTAAAGTTTTCACCCTTAAAACAAAAAACAGATGACTTGTCAATAATCTGCCTGCAACCCCAAACTTTTTTTTTGCATTCATTTGTAACCAAATGTTTAGAGCTAAGTTCCAATCTGGTTAGGGTATCTGCCTCCTTCCTTTACTCAATGAGCTTTTTACAAACTTGAGCATGTGCAGAGGAGACAGCAGGGGGATCTGCAGTCAATTACTGGTTGTGGTGACTGCATGGATGGAGGAGACCGTTTACTTTAGCCAGAATGGGGGTAATAATTATACTCAAAAATCTAGTTGATAAAACATCTTAAAATGTGCTAAATATAATACTTGGGGTTGCAGGGCAGGTAACTGACAAGTCATCAATTTTTGTTTTAAGGGTAAACTTAAAGTAATTATATCTTTATTTTTTGCTTCATTTGCTGCCTTTGTTGATGTTCTAAGGTATGAAAATAGCGTCACCAAAAGTCCTGTCCCATCTCCTGTTTTGGGCAGAGTGCAACGTAATGAACTGTCATTTTTCCCCCCCAAGCACTTCCTGTTTTCCCCAGCTTTAAGTCTTAACTGAGCATGTTCTGCCCCAGGGGACAGAGGGCATGGCAGAGGTCTGGTGATGTCACACAACCTACTGGAAACAGGAAATGTAAACATTCAACCCAGTGTAATTTCTCACCCGCTGCTGCCAGAGATGTGATTGGCGGCTCATTTTAATTGAAATACTGCAGGCTTTCATTTAACCCTAACCCTATAAAGGCATCTATAATGAAATTTTTTTTTATTGTGTTATTGTAATTTGCCCATTTCTGGAAACTATAATTATTCCCAAATATCATTGTACCATTTTTTTTTTGTTGATCTGCCCCCTGTTTTTTTAGATATTGTAAGAGAAGCACAAAACAGGATATCGATGGGGAGAATTTTTTCACCCAGATTCCTGTCATTTGTTCAAGCTCCAGGGAATGGCTTGTGGAATAGGCTGTTTTCTAAGCAGATCCAAACGACAAGCAAAGTCCAATGCACTCTCTCCAAAATGGGTGCTTACTGCTCCTGATATCCTACCTCCAAGGATAATAGTTCAATAGAAAAATAAACAAAAGGCTGAGGGTCGCACTCCAAATCAATGTTTTCTTTATTTAAGTGACTAACATCAAAAAACACAATGTTTCAGGGGGTGTTAGGTGCCCCCTTCCTCAGGTGATGCAAGCGTAACAGTGAATGTGGCTTAAATAACAGTTGCACATCATGTGATCATGTTTTCTATGCAGCTATAATAAAATCTTGTTTATGGGTCCCTGGAGCAAACAGAGGAAGAGAAGGGTAGGTCCTCCATTTACCTACCTTTCCAATTACATAATTAGGCAGCATCTGGAAAGGGAAGGATAAGGTCTTTTAAAAAGGACCAGGTGTAATCAGCATCTCTCTCTCTTAGCCTTGGAAGAGTACTGTGTGTGAGAGACAGTTTTCATGCTTTAAAAATAGCCTGAAAAACGAACCTCGCCTTATACTCTGGTCACTCACCTCACAGTCTGCAATCCAGCTGACATCACTACTTGGCACCTGGGGGGGGGGGAGGCGTCTGGCCTGAGGGTGCTTGCCACTGCAGATGTTTGGAAACTACAACTCCCAGCAGCTAAAGCAAGTTTCTAAACATCTGGAGTGCCAAGGAATTTTGGGTTACCAGGGGCAAGCGCAGGACTATCAAGGGGGCGATTCCTGAATGGGTTACCACCGAACAACCCCAGCAGTTCATGACCAAATACATCCATATATTCTATTATATATGCATCATATAATAATATTATATATTCTGTACTTGCCATAATTATCATCACAGTTAGCCAAATATCAATTTTGTTATAAAGTATCTTCATTAAGGCTGGATACATACAAGCAGATTTTTCGGCCCAAAAGTCCTATATTTCTGTGTATCGGTTGGTTGGAATAAAAAAGGGTATTTCGGTCGCGGCAGCGACTAATGTCAGTAAATCACAGCAGATTGTGCGGTCCATAGGAGACATTTGCCGGGACTAACAGTGCTTTGTCCCGGCTGACTGCTCATAGTGGCGAATGGTCGAGATGAAAAATGTGGCCGTTTGTTCCCAGCCTAATGTTCTCTTTTACTGAGAAATCCACATTTGCCCTTCAATATCATTAGTGTCCTTCAAAGTCAGAGCTGTGACACTGATGGTGGATCTGACAGAATTTGCTGAATATTGTCAGTATAATGACAATCGAACAATCAGATCGGACAAGACAGAACATTTCCATAACCAGCTCCCTTTACTACAGCAGGGGAAGCTGACAACATTAGACCATGTATGGGCACATTGAACATCATTCTGTATAAGAAACATATGGAACAATCACTCTTGTGTATATATACAAATATAATGAAATGTTAAGAGTCAGCTACCACCTCCAGTATATCTTAATTCCTGCTCAATAAGCTCCATCACAGTGGGGTAAGTACAGTAAGTAATGTGCTTGAGAAGGTTCTCATTCATCCAGGTCATGGTATATCTGTTGTATTCAATTAGATCAAATGGACTTGAAATTTTGTTCTTGAAGACGTTTCGCTAGTCATCCGACTGGCTTTCTCAATTCAGAATGACTTGTACAAGAATCTGTGGCAATTATGTACCCTGGAAAATCCCTATTAGCATATCACAGCCAAGTTTTAAGGTTGTGATTGCATAGTGGCTAAGAGGTGCTATAGGAACTCCCAGAGTAAGGTGTCAAAACAGCATTGTACATGGCAGACAGTTGGTGTATAACCCCCCCACCTCTATTTAGGCTTGGTTTCTTTATTTTCACATAATACAAGCTTTCACAGAACACATTAATGCGGTAGACCAAAACATCAAATTTACAAGGGAAGAGGTACAAAACAACAAACTGGCTTTCTTGGACAGCTTGGTAGAAGTTAAGGAAAATGGTAAACTGGAAGTAGAGGTTTACAGAAAACCAACACACACAGATCAGTATTTGATGTTTGACTCCCACCACCATTTAGATCACAAACTGGGTGTCATCAGAACCCTGCAACACAGAGCTGCGAACATCCCCACTAGCACAGAGGCGAAGGCTAAAGAAATGAAACATCTCAAAGGATCCCTTAAAACTTGTGGATATCCAGACTGGGCCTTTGTCAAAAGGCCAGTCTCTCCTCCCCCACACTGCCTGGCCTTCTGCTTGCATGAGCAAGCCAAAAACCTCTGAGGGGGAGCCTCAGAGGCGGAAACATATTCCCTCCCTGCACTGCTCCTGGTGGACATTTTTTTGGACTTTGGAGGGACATTACAGGAGAACCATTTGGAGCTGAGATGTAAGGTAAGGATTTTTATACACTACACAGTGGGGCCAGTAGTGGGGGAAATTATAGTTTTGGGGGTGGACATGCACTTTAAGTAGCAAATCAGCTGATCATATTCCATACTGTCTCTAATGATTGGTTGGGAAGAGCTGGTAGGTAGGAACTCCAGTTAGCATGAGCAGAAGGAGTTTTGTGTCCGTGACCATCAGGAAGGGGCAACAATAAAATGCAGCAGTGACATCACAGATACCCAGTAACCTAAAATATTCTACAAATTGTTTCTACACTAATAGGCTGAATTCAAAGGTGAAAGACAAATGGTTTTATTAAGTGACAATTATAGGATTTGTGAAGCTGTATTTTGGGTTTCATTCTTCTTTAATCATGTTTAGTTACATTTTTTTTATAAATCATATGGAATTTAAAAAAAATCACATGGTATTTACATTGATTGAAATGTTTACCTGTAAATTACAAGCACTGCAAATACCAGATATTAATGTGCATAGTTTTTATTTATAAACCAAATTGATTAAAATGAATATTTTTTTTATGAATTAGCTTTTAAGATGTTTATGCTACCTACAGTAATTTGCAACCAAACGCAACATTTTTCTATTATTCTATTGTTGCCTTCAGTAAAGACAAAATTATTTCCCTGCTTCTAACTGTGCTTGTGATTTCACACTGGGAGAATATATTATAGCAGATCCACAGTATAGTAAACCTATTGACAACATCAAGGCAAAACTAGTGAGCCATGTTGATCAGTGCAATAATGTCACCAGCTGATCCCATTTTAAGCAAAAGCCTAGGGCATCTTTCATTTCTACTTTCTGCCCTAAAATCAGACTGAAGTGCCAATCATGCATGATATACAGAGAATGCCAATATGACCCATAATTTGGAGACAAGTTCATTCAACAGTAAGTCTGACATACAGAATACTGGTTGTGACTCTTTTCCACTGTGACATTTCTCTGAATTTGCAGTGTATTACAGAAAAGCTCCAATGGTCCGATAGACCAATCAACCCTACAGCCTTGATGAAGGGATGGCATTTTAGTCTATTGATCTATGGCTCGGCAGGAAAGAAGGATACAATGCATTGTGATATTTTTTTGTCAAAGCAAAATTAATATTTTTGATATTTTCAAATCTTTTCATGATTTTGATCTGAGTAGTCCCTTTTCACATTAATTTATGAATGTAAAAGTCATTGAGCAATAAAATATACAACACATTCTTTTTCTTTTATCTCTTTCTTATTAGGTTTAGTGCCTCTAAATTTTACATTTCTGAAATGAAAATATGTATTCTCTAGGTTATTTACTGACATATGATGTTTCTTTTTGATACAGTATAACATTTCCACAGTTGTCCACAATTGTCAATTTAAGTGCAGATATATCTTATTTGCCTGTAATGATTGATATTCTTCTAGGTAATGTTCTTAGAATGCGTATAAAATTCTAGAAATATGCGATAAAATTGAATTACTGGCACATCTAAGCATCTTCCTGTCATATAGTCATCAATAAGAGTTATTAACTCATTCCTGGACAAACTTTTACACTGTCATTTTATTTAGTTCTTTACCTTCCCTGCTAAGGTTAACTTACATGCACGTAAAGTGTACGTAGTTATAAAGTAACTAAAACTAAGCTAAGTTCCTCCATTCACCTTATCTATTTAGTTACCCTTTTTGGCATCCTTTTCAGTTCTGTAATGTGTTTCTATACAATGGATTTTGTACCTCCAATGAATATATTAAATTTGCACTTAAAATATCAATAATTTATCTATGAATAATTATTCTGCAAAAGTGCATAATAATAGAAAAACCATGCATATATACAAACAAGTATATAGACATAGCATTATTATTATACACGTATTTGTATATATGTATGATGTTTCTATTATTATGCCCTTCACAGATTAATTAATGATATTTTAAGCTTGTGAGTTTATTTCGTTAAGTGTTACTCTACAATATCCCTTTTAGGGCATACAAAGCGCCCTATGACCGTATGTAATCCGAGCGCTGGTAAGTAGAAAGTTAGCCTGACTATAGAGTGGTTATCACTTGGCTTAAAGGGACAGTTCAGTGGAAATGATCAATATTTGTTAAATTGTTAGTTTGTGTAATGCCTTCTTAGTTATTCTACATATTCTCTCCCATTTTGAAAAATCAGTTGATTTCATATCCTTGCTATTTCTTGCTGTTGACATTAGTGAGCTGACATTTCAGGTTCTAATGGTCCTTCTTCTTCCCAGGATGCACCACTTCCTTGGAATGTTCCTAATAGTAATTTCTACTGATTGGCTGTTGGATGAGTCAAAGATGCTCAGATCTTTACTGAGCAACAGAATCAACCCAGGCGCTGGGTCAAGGGCAAGACCATAACGGTCTCTACTAGGGGTCCTGGAAACAGGAAGTCAGTATTTCGGTTTTAGTTATTTATACACAGACAAAATGCAGAATTGGCAGATTAAGGTCATTGGGATGAAAAAATACTGCTCTTTTTTCTTAAAAGTATATGTATTTGCACTAAACTTCCCCTTTAGTTTTCTATTTTGTATTTATATACTAAATTTGGCCTTGCCAGTACATTGCTTGATACAAGTCAACTGAAGACCTTTCATTCCATCTCTAATCAAAAGTAAATAGAGAAGTGTATTTCACTAAAAAGAAGATAGCATTTTTTTTTGTATGGTCTGCAAGTTATTACATTGGCATATAGTACAGTATATATGGTTGTGTTCACAGATTTCAAGGGAGACTGATTTTTATGGATATTGCTGAGGATTTAGCTAATGAAATGCCTGTAAGGTAAGAGAAGCAAGGAAGAGAAACATTAATTAGTGTATAAAACCAGCTATAAGTGACTCTAAGCGTGCCTGTGAGAAAGAAAACTAAAAGGTCAACTGCTTCAGTTTGGAGCATTCTCTATATTAACCAAATAATAAATGTCATGCAGTGTATGCTGTCTGTGGTAGCTCAAAGCAAGAGAAGGAAAATGATTATTCTTCTTGGTTTTTTTTTATACTTGTATATAAAGAGATAGCTTTCTTTGCCAGCCCTGTTGTCTCTTAGGTATCCTATCATAATTATCTACAGGTGTGCCAGCTTTTGTTCCTCATCTTCTTCTCTCCGGCAATTAATAATCTTTTTCAGTGTCATTTTCACTATCAAACAAAGAAGGAATGTTCTTCAATTCACAGGCAAACCATGGTATTTTCACACAGCAGTTAAAGAAAATGAACAATAATCTAAAATAATATACTGTATAGTTAAAGCCCTCTTAGTAGATGCTTTTCTCGTGCATGCTAATATTATTATTAAAGCAACCAGAACTCTTTAAGGCCAAATTCACCCCCCAATCTAAAAGCTATAGTTATGTAAATCACCCCAAACCTCTAGACCACATTACTTAACCTATTCCGCAATGTTTCTAAAGACAGTTATTCTTCCTTCTTAGAGATGAAGTTGGGGTCTGATTCCAAATGGGATCTGATGGTTTGAATCTAATCCGAAGTTCAAAAATGTCCAAAATGGAAAGTACCTGGAAATTCAAAAATGATACAGTCATATGACCAAAAATCACCAAGCACAGCAGTGCCAATCCCCTGGGTATAAAATGTAGAATTCTGGGCACCATTTTGTTAGTGTGCTGTGCTTAGCATCCATTTGCACTGCAATCCATACGTGTTTACGGAAACTGAACTCTCAAAATTGTGAACCAGAGGGCTTGGAGGAAACCCACGCAAGCACAGGGAGAACATACAAACTCCTTGCAGATATGTCCAAGGGTGGATTCAAACCTAGGACTTCAGCACTGCAAGGCATCAGTGCAAGCCATGGTATCATGCTGGCCAGATGGTGGACCAGTGGCTAGCACTAAGCCAGATGTTAAGAATGCAACTCAGAGACCACATTTAAATTTTACATTACTTTAAGTGACAATACAATGGCAAAATTGATAAAGCTAAATTTGACAGCCTATAAGACTCTCACAGTCACAGTTATCATATTTGTTTCACTTAAATTAAGTACCCAAATCCTTTACTGCATCTCAATGTATTACCAGTCTCATTCTTTTTCTGAATTTCTTATCTCCTGTTATTTTGTCAAAAAAGTGAGTTCTGCTGTTGTCCTTCTGTTTGTAGAATGAATACGCTATCTGTAATTCTAAAAACAATGTATTATTGGTTGACAATAGGGTAACTAATGAAAACTTTTGGGCTATTAACTTTTTTCTCTTTTTTTGTGAACCAGGTAAAGTTAATTTTGGTATCTGCAGTGGGATATCTACAGTGGAATATCTACAGTGGGACATCTATGGTGGGACGTCTACCATCGAATATCTACAGTGGGATATCTATGGTGGGATATCTATGGTGGGATATCTACAGTGAGATAGCTACAGTGGCATATCTACGGTGGGATAGCTACAGTGGGGCATCTATGGTGGAATATCTACAGTGAGACATCTACAGTGGGATATCTACAGTGGAATATCTACAGTGGGATAGCTACAGTGGGATATCTACGGTGGACTATCCATGGTGGGATATCTACAGTGGAATATCTATGGTGGAATATCTACAGTGGGATATCTACGGTGTAATATGTATGGTGGGATATCTATAATGGAATATCTAGGGTGGAATATCCACATTGCGATATCTACTGCGAAATATCTACAGTGGAACATCTACGATGGGACATATATGGTGGGATATCTACAGTGGGATATTTACAGGGGGACTTCTATGGTGGGATATGTACAGGGGGAAATCTAGGGTGGGATATCTACAGTGGGACATCTACGGTCGGATATCTACAGTGGGATATCTTCGGTGGGACATCTATTGTGGGATATCTACAGTGCTACGCTAATTTTTGCAGAATATGAACAATAAAAAAAGCACAGTTTTCTGTGAGAAATCATTTCATGCAACCTAGACAATGCAGGAAAGCATAGTATAATGCATAAAAATTAATATCATAGATAATATGTTTCCTGTATCTGCACATGGAAGCTATTCTGTCCTCATTTTCCAAGGCTCAATACTGACCCTCCTGACTTTCTAGTAATAAATTCTCCATGGCAACCTGATGACCAAACTTCAAATGAAAAGGGCTGGATAATTATAAAGTACCGGGCTGGTTTTCATTGGTATGTTCTCTTGTATAGAGTTGAACCAATTTATGGATAATGAGTTAATGAAATAAATCTTGTAAGGTAGCTTAAATTGTGCAGCCTATCTCCCAGTGAAGTACTTCCTTTTCTTGTGGTGTACTGTATCATTCTTCCCTTAGGAAATTCATTTCTACTGAGTCTATTATATCCCTTATTTACCTATAAATGGCTCTGTGTTAAGTGAATCCCTGTTGGAAAGGGATCTTGGAGTTTTGGTGGATAACAAACTTAAAGGTAGCAAGCAGTGCCAGGCGGCAACAGCCAGAGCCAGAATGGTATTGTCTTGTATAAAGAGAGGTATGGATTCAAGGGAGGAAAATTTAATTCTCCCTCTTTACAAAGCATTGGTAAGGCCTCATTTGGAATATGCAGTGCAATTTTGGAATCCTGTGTACAAAAAGGACATCTTTGAAATGGAAAGGGTTCAGAGAAGGGCAACTAAATTAATAAGGGGATTGGGGGAGCTTGAATATGAAGAGAGACTGGAAAAGTTACAATTATGTACGCTGGAGAAAAGGCGCTTGCGTGGGGATATGATTACTGTGTATAAATACATTAACGGGCCATACAATAAACTATCTGGGACATTGTTCACCAATAGAACATGTCAAAGGACACGAGGACATCCCTTAAGACTTGAAGAAAAAAGGTTTAGGCTTCAAGCTCGGAAAGGGTTTTTCACTGTGAGAACGGTAAAGCTATGGAACTGTCTTCCAGTGGACGTTGTTATGACAGGTTCATTGGTTAGTTTAAAAAAAAAGCTGGATGAGTTTCTGCAAACAAGAAATGTTGCAAGTTACTGGTATTGATACATAAAGTAGAGTTGATCCAGGGAAATTTCCAATTGCCACTTGGAGTCAGGAAGGAATTTTTTCCCCCTTCATAAATTTGGTGGGGTTTTTTTGCCTTCCTCTGGATCAACAGTTAGGCAGGAAATGAGGATATTGCTAGATGGGTTGGACTGGATGGACCTATGTCTTTATTCAACCTCAAATACTATACTATACTATCTTTTTGTAACAGCCTAAAATGTCTATGGAGGGAAAACCATATACACACCTTTGAGGATATTAAAGGGCATGTCCACCCTTCCCAAAAATTTTTTATATAATATTTCCCCTGTCCCCCCAGCCCCAACCGCTATATTTTTATTATTAGAAAGTGCCTTCCCTCTTTCCTCCGCCGCACACTGCCAGGCCCTCTGTTTGCGAGAAAATGCAAGCAGAGGGGCGGGACCGGCAGTCGCGTCAGCCAATCTTGGACGCGGCAGCCGGGAGTTCAGTGCAGCGGAGGAAAGAGGGAAGGTAAGTTATGTTTGGGGCACTTTCTAATAAAAAAAATATAGCAGTTGGGGCTGGGGGGACAGGGGGAATATTATATAAAAAGCATTTTACATTTAGGGGGAGGGAATCCTAATCGGGAGGGAGAGGGAGGGGGAGAAGGGCTGCAGTACGCATGTCAAACTTCTCCCGGAGGCGAGACAGGAGTCCTATATGGACTCTGCTATCCTCCAGGTGGGCAGTTTTTGGGACTTTGGGGGGGGACTACAGAAGAACCATATGGAGCTGGGATGTGAGGTAAGGATTTTTTTACACTACATGATAAGGCCATTACTGGGGGGGATTATAGTTTTGGGGGTGGACATGCCCTTTAAAGGGATATTCTTGACCAAAATTTTTCTCCAGAGATCCTTAAACAATATTGGGGAAATTTACCCAGTTTTTGCACTACTTTTGCGTGAAAACGAACGTTATTTGAAAGGTGTCGTAATTCATGCTAAGTGCATATTGAATTGTGAGTACTCGGTAGGAAGAGGATTGCGGCAGGTAAGTATTGCATCTCCCTGTTGTTCTATTACCTGATAGAGATGTCCGAACGTCGCAAAATCTGGTTCGCTCGAGGATCCGCGAATTTTCGGGGAAATTCGAAAATTCGCGAGCGGACCCATTAAAATGAAAAATATCCTCGAAATTACGAGGATTTCTCGTATTTTCGAAAATTTTGAAAAATTTGTATTTTCAAAAAATTTACGAAATTACGAAAAATCTCGTAATTTCGAGGATATTTTTTCATTTTAATGGGTCCGCTCGTGGATTTTCGAATTTTCCCGAAAATCTGCGGATCCTCGAGCGGACCGGACATCTCTAGTAGGGATCACTATAGCAACCATAGCATTTGCTATGGGGCCCGGAGCCGAAGGGGGCCCTGTCCAGGTCCGCTGCTGGCATGTCCACCACCCTCCTAAGAACAATTTTATCTCACTTAGTTTAGCCTCACAAGCCCCATTTTCATTTTACTTAAACCTTTCAAAGATACTGCCAGGTTTAAGTAAAATTAAAACAGGGTTTGAGTGGCTGAACTACGTGAGTGGGTAGAAATGCCCTTTAAACAACCTTGCTGCAGTTTGGTCGGGTAAGTTTGAAATGCACCAAACCTTTTTTAATGTTCTAGCGCATCTAAAATCTTGCTATGGGGTCCTGTGATATCTAGTTATGCCCCTGGCTAGGAGGAGCTGGGAGGTCCTTGTACCAGATTGCTTTATTTAACAACTCCAGGAGTTTTAGAACTGTGCAGATAAAAAAAATAGAATAATAAAAATAAAACAGCACATTGAAGATCTGCTTAAAAGGTATCTTCACCCCAATTACAAAATTGAATACAGTGTAGTGGACCCCCCTCCCCCAAACCTAAACAGTAGTAGAGGCTGATTGGCTGAGAGTCACAGATGCGGCTGTGTAAATGTGGATTAGTAAAGGAACCAAAGGAACAAGGCTGGTAAGTCTATTTCTGAAGTTAAAACCCAAGTGTTTTTTTTTAAGGGTATCTCCACCCTAAATATAACCTTTTTCTTTATTGCAGCTCACCCCTGCCCACCCCTAATTGCCCCTTGCACTTGCCGCTGTCTTCTCCAGCTCCTTGTTTGTCAAGATTGCAAACAGGGGCCAGACCAGCAGCCGCGGCTGTGATTGCCTGAGAGGAAGCCAATCACAAATGCAGCTGTCGGCTATGAAGACAGCCTCAGGAACGAAGTGCTGTTTCTGATATTTTTTTAGAAATATAACCCGGCATTTGGGGGTGGGCAGGGGTGAGCTGCAATACAGAAAAAGGTTACATTGCAAAGTGGAAGGGCAACCAGGGAGGGATCTGTAGGGAGGGGGGGAAGGGATCCCCTGCACATGCCACTATCCTCTCTGAGAACAACGAGGAGGCAGAAACCTTTCCCACAGGAAGAAAGCTCCTACACTGTGGGGCAAATTTTAGTTGGGGGGGGACATGCCCTTCATAGGCTGGTTTGTGCACCTTTTTAATCTGCTAATCACCAATTTTATTTCCATAGTAGTCTGCAACCTCTTTTATGTTGTTGACTTGTTGTTACAAAGCAGACTTGTAGCTTGCTAAAAAGTAATATCCAATGTGGTAACGGAAGGGACAAAATGGTTAATAACCCTTGACTCTGCAAGTATTCTTCACAGAAGTTGACAAAGATTTGCCATCACTGTCTGTGTTAAGAAAAGGTCACAGCAATGACTGATTCTTTCATTATATAAGGCACTCATATATTTGACAGCTGTGATGAAAGAAAATGGGAAGCAATACGATTAGGCTTTTTCTTTGTTATTCTATTTTCCCTATATTTGGTTAAAAACCATGGCACTGTTCCTAATATAAAAAGATGTGCAGAGTAGGAAAATGGGAATAGAATCAAGGTCATAATATGATCAACAGATTAAACTGAGATTTTATAATATTATTACATAATTAAATATATTAATGGTATGTTTACGATAAAACTTAAAGGGCATGTCCACCCCCCCCAACCCCACTTTAGTGATATTCACATGGTTAAAAGACGCTCCTGAACTTGCTTACCTAACCCGGTCCCTTGCCGCTCCTACGCTGCCTCTGCTGCTGACAGCCACTCCACTTCCTGGTTGCGGCTGTCAGTCAAGGCGCGACATGAAATCACGACCAATTGCTTGACAGCTGCGACTAGGAAGTAAAGCGTCTGTAGGTGCAGAAGTCCCCTGCTACTGTTTTTGAGCACAGCTATGGGGCTGTGTATGGGAATTTCTATGGGACGGTGTATACTCGAGTCAAGCAGTTTTCCTTGTTTGTCAGTTAAAAATAAGTACCTTGTTTTATATAAGGGTCAGTTTATACTCGAGTATATACGGTAATAAGTTGGTCAAATTATTTTAAACCCAGCAACCATGCCAAGGTGACTTTATTGTCTGGGTTCCTAACTTACTGGTATTTGCCATATTAAACTAATTTATCCATGGTTCATGGCAGTTTTTTTTTTAAAGTTGCAACCTAATGGGGATATATCTGCAATTTGTAGCAATAGAATTCAATTGTTTGTATTATTTCTGGTCACTAATTGCACTCTACTATGGATGTACAAAGCCCCATTTTATATATATTGTGTACTATGTTTTAAAATGTGCATGTTTAAATGCAAATCAAAGGTACTAAAACATTTGCACAAGCTATTACCTACCCCAACAGATAAAAACAACTGATTTCAACAACCACAAACCCCAGCTCTGTCACTACAGTACAGAAAAACAACCTTTTTGTGAACAGTTTCTCTTTAAACCAGATATAACAGGAAATCTGAACAAGGACACAGAAGGAAATCATATATTTGAATGAATAATCCCACAGCCAAGGTTAAATGTAGATGTTTAAACATTTTATAAATAATTTAAAATCAGAGGAACGTTTTCTTTCATAGCACAGCTGAGAATTCTTACTGTTGAGAAAAAATTGGTTCCCCTCAAGGACACATTTCCTAAAAAGTAGTTGAATATGTGATTTCATTGGCAGATTTTGTCTGATAAATTGAGTAGCGTACAACACATTTGTTAAACTTTGCTAATTCTACAGTGCATTAATTAACAAGGCCAACCAGTATAATAAACCCCTTTTATAATTAATCAGTTTACAATGTTATTTCATAAAAAATTAAACAAATCTCCTATCTGTGGCATTAGCAAAGGAATCGCATCTCTGCATTTGTAGAACTCAGAACTGGACCTAAGTCATTTAACACAATTTCTATAAAACTGTAAAACACCTACAAATAAAATGGAAAAATAATAATAATTAGAATGAAATTTTTCAAAAAGAAAGTAATATAGGGAAGATGCCATATCCCGTGATATAGGTTAAATGAACGTTAAATAACATGCTACCTCAAATAATATTAGTGTATTGTGAGTTTTACACCCATTTTATGGGGCCTTTGGTACTTACAAATGTTTTTGGAAGTTGCAGTACACCAAAGCAATACTGGTTTAGTTCATGCATTGTATTAGGGGGGTACAGCCCCTGCTCTGCAGTGCTACTTACCTGACCTTGTATCTTCAATCCTTGCATCCTCAAAGTGATTGCAGTATTGTGGGATTGCAGGCAAGTATGAAGTGCCAGGGAGCAATATTACACTACTAGTGCCTCTGCCAGACTATTAAAAAACTGCAAGGTGACGTTCTCCTCGCACACCTATTATAGAAACTTGGTGGTGCTGTATCCTCCAAGCTGCTAATTCACAAACAGCAATGTTCTGTAGTGCATGACATATGGCGAGGAACACACTCAGCTTTGAAAACTTTTAAACTTTATTGTGACATAATATGTACAATAATATTAATTTGTTAATATTCATATTTTATTAATGTCAATATTTTAACATTAATAGTATTATTAAAAAACTGCCAGTGCTGTTGCCACATCACGCCAGGTTTTTAGTCCCTCTACTGGCTGCCAATAAAACGGAGAATCCTTTTTAAGATTGGCTTGCTGACTAGTGATGGCCCAGTTCGCGGATTCGGGTTCGGATTTACCTCTTTCGCGAACGGCGGATATCGCGGATTTTCCGCTTTTCCGCCTTCCGAACTTTTCTGAACCGCGTTTTCGAACATTTTTGACATTACGAGGATTTCTCGTGTTTTTGAGGACTTTTTCATTTTAATGGGTCCGCTAGCGGATCCTCGAGCGGACCGGATTTTGCGAAGTTCGGACATCTCTATTGCTGACATTTAAATCACTAAACAAAATCTGGTGGGGTTTCTTTGTCTTCCTCTGGATCAACAGTTAAGGTTTGAACGCGGGTGCCGGCGGGTGTGCGAATGTCCGTTTTGATCGATAATCGGCCTGTGTATGGGCACTTTATTGGCCGAAGCAGCGACTCATTCAGAGATCCACCTGGCTGAAAAATTACCCATACACGGGCCGATTATCAGGCGAAATTGGCATTCGTACACATTGGGGCATATTTATAAAGGTTCGTTAACTTTTCGCGGCCGTTTTCGCAGACATTAACGCATAAATCGCGTTTACCGCGATTTATAAAGGTCCGAAAATGGCCGCGAAAAGTTAACGAAGCATTAACCTTTCGCGCCGATACTTACCTGTTACCGCCGCTTCTATTTATAAAGCGGCGGTACTGGTTTCGCTCGGCTAGTATCGGCTGTTTTACTTCGCCACCTTGAAGGTGGCGAAGTCAGCCGATACTAACCTCCCGCGGCGGGGATGGGCAGGCAACCCGCGGCGGGTGGTCGCACCCGCCCTGGGAGACACGCCCACCCCGCCCACACCCCCCGCGGCGGCAGCGGCGACCACCCGCCGCCGCTTCCCAGCAGCCCCTCCCAACCCTTTCCCCGTTCCGGCAATCTCGGAACGGGAGGCTAGGAGGGGCTGCCGGGAAGGGGCCGCGCAGGTGGTCACGACCACCCGCCGCGCACCCCCTCTCCCCGGCAACCCCTCCAAGCCCCCCGCCCCGCCGCTCCCGGGGAGGGGACGGGAGGAGCCGCTGGGGGGTGGAGGCTCCCTCCAGCGGGGCCCTGAGAAGGGCCTTTTGGGGCTTAGGGGGTCCCAGCTCGAACCGGGACCCCCCCTCCCCGGCCTATAGGCCCTTGCGGCACTTACAAGTGCCCTTGCGGCTCTGACAGAGCCTTTTGGGGCTTAAGGGGTCCCGCAGCTCGAACCGGGACCCCCCTCCCCGGCCCTTATAAGGGCCCTTGCGGCACTGACAAGTGCCCTTGCGGCTCTTACAGAGCCCTTTGGGGCTTAGGGGTCCCGCAGCTCGAAACAGGACCCCCTCCCCGGCCCTTGTAAGGGCCCTTGCGGCACTTACAAGCCCTTGCGGCACTAATAAGTGCCTTTGGCGGGGGTCCCGCAGCTCGAACCGGGACCCCCCCGTCGCCCAAGGGCTCTTAAAAGAGCCCTTGGGCGACGTCTTCGGGCTGGCGACACCAACGCCGGCCTCAGCGGAGCCGATGTTGCCAGCCGCTTCTTTCTTCTTTTCTTCAGCCATCTACTGTGACGGAAAGCTCCTCTTTATATAGGTTTGCAGAAATCCATAATCCGTTTCTGATTGGTCAATTTTTAATACTTGCTTTACATTAACCAATCAGATTTCAGAACTTTCCAGAAATCTGATTGGTTAATGTAAAGCAAGTATTACAAAATTGACCAATCAGAAACGGATTATGGATTTCTGCAAACCTATATAAAGAGGAGCTTTCCGCCGCGGAACTCAGATGCCATCGCAGTGATGGCTGAAGAAAGAGAAGAAGTGGCTGGCAACATCGGCTCCGCTGAGGCCGGCGGTGCCAGCAGGCTCACTGGCGGCCGCAGTGAGTCTGCCTGGCATCGGCGACCTGAGTGGGGTTGGTGTCGCCAGCCCGAAGACGTCGCGTCGGATCAAGACGCCGGCAACATCGGCCTCGTTGAGGTCGCCGGCGCCCGCCGGGGTACCCCTGATGGCCGCAGGGTACCTCTCGGGGGTCGGCGGCCTCGGCGGAGCTGGTGTCGCCGGACTGGAAGAAAGAAGACGTCGCCCAAGGGCTCTTTTAAGAGCCGCACTGGGGGTCCCGGTTTCAGCTGCGGGACCCCCGCCAAAGGCACTTGTCAGTGCCGCAGGGCCCTTGTAAGGGCCGGGGAGGGGGGTCCCGTTTCGAGCTGCGGGACCCCCTAAGCCCAAAAGGCCCTTCTCAGGGCCCCGCTGGAGGGAGCCTCTACCCCCCCCAGCGGCTCCCTCCCTTCCCCTCCCGGGAGCGGCCGGGGCGGGGGGCTTGGAGGGGTTGCCGGGGAGGGGGTGCGCGGCGGGTGGTCGCGACCACCTGCTGCGGCCCCTTCCCGAGCCCCTCCTAGCCTCCCGTTCCGAGATTGCCGCGAACGGGGAACGGTTGGGAGGGCTGCTGGAAAGCGGTGGCGGGTGGTCGCCGCTGCCGCCGCGGGGGGTGTGGACGGGGTAGGCGTATGCCCCCCCCTTTAGGAGCGGCGTCGGGAAGGGATTTTAAGTCCCTTCGCGGCAATACTATACAGTATCGCCGCGAAGGGGCTTAAAATTACCGCAGCACATCGCGCGCGCGCGTGAGTGTTCCGCGTAGGTATCGCGGGAATACGCTCGCCGTTTTAAATCGGCGATAGCGCTATTTTCGCGCGCGCTGTGTGCGGCGGTAATTTTTTTGTCGATATTATCGATTCTTTATAAATATGCCCCTTGTGTGTCGCGGGTCGGCACCCACTATCGCATGTCTGTACGAACCTTTAGGCAAGAAATGTGGGTATTGCTGATAAGGTTGGACTAGATGTACCTCAAATACTAAACTATTCCATGAAATTTGAGTCCCTTGGAAAAAAGTTCTTTATAAATGTTAATGTTGTGATTACAGTGCACTAGTGTAGATTCTACATCAAAAAAGCCACACAGTAGCATAAAGCAGAAGAATTCAAGATTATCATGACATTCTTCTGCTTGCATGGACAGAAAAATACAAGAGAGCATTAATGTACTACATCTATTAAATTAAAAAAAGAAGCAAATGCAAAATATTTGTTGTGTGTGATAATAAATGAACATTATTTCCATACATTAAGTTAGTGCTTTTTAATAACATAAACTAATTATTTACCTTACATTAACAATTTATAGGAGGCTAATATATTTTGCAGATAACAGTGCTTAGAAAAACGTACTATTTTGTAAGCGCCAGTTACTGAATCTTATACTGAGCTAATTTTATTGAGGTTGAATAAAGGCATACGTTCGTCAAGTCCAACCTTTTCACACCCTCCTTTTTAACCATACCTAACGCTGATCCAGAGATGGGGGGGGAGGGGGGGGTTCCTTCCTGACTCCAAACAGCCATTGGAAATATCCCTAGATCAACCAGAACTATAGTAAATGTGTTAATACTATTCATTCTCAATATTTTTTTCATTTTAGAAAATTATCTATGGATTCAAGGGAGGAAAATGTATTGTAAATTCTCCCTCTTTACAAGCATTGGTAAGGCCTCATTTGGAATATGCAGTGCAATTTTGGAATCCTGTGTACAAAAAGGACATCTTTGAAATTGAAAGGGTTCAGAGAAGGGCAACTAAATAATAAGGGGTTGGGGGAGCTTGAATATGAAGAGAGACTGGAAAAGTTACGTAAGTTACTGAAAAATTGAGAATATTTCTAGATGGGTTGGACTGGATGGATGTATGTCTTTATTAACCTCAAATACTATAAACTATCTAGCACACTTTTAAAGCTATTCAATGAACTTGCCGTTACCACTCTGCTGGAAGACAGTTTCACAGTTTCATTCACCGTTCACCACTGTAAGGAAACATTTCCTAACCTGTAGATGACCTTTCAATCTTAAAGGATGTCCACGTATCCTATCATATGACCTATTAGTGAACAATGCACCAGATTTTTATTGTATGGCCCGTTAAAATATTTGTATAAAGTGATCATATCCCCACGCAAACTTCACTTTTCCAATGTAAACATTGTTGTTGCCGTTACAAGCTTGTGCATGCACAGAGAAGGCAACACAGACTGCAACATGCACAAGCCTGCCATGAGGGGTGGTAATGCCCTTTAAAAACCTAAAAAATTATAAAAGAACCAGTGGCTAATACATGCTTTAGAACCAACCAATCCAACCAATTTTGAAGTGCTCTACATTTGATCCTACCAAAATGGCAGAAGAGGATGAGAGTATTCTTAGAAATATATTTGATGTTTGGTTAGTTTAGTATAGTATGTGAGGCTGTGTATAGATTTTTCCGGAAATGACTCTTATGAGGCCCCCTCTGGGTACAGAGTCTAGCACCTGACGTCTTCTCCAGAGGCTCTGTTGTGCGGCAAACAGGTACCAGGTCGCAGCTCCAGAGGAGAAACCCCACAAAAGCCAATCCCACAATGCGGAGAAGGCAGCAAGACGAAGGACAAGGCAAGCAGGAAGAAATCAGGTAGCAGTTATGGATAAACGTAACGAACCAGAAACAGGAAACAACTGGTAGGTAGGACATGGACACTGAGCTGGAGGCAAGGAGCTAACTGAGGTTGGAGTGGCTGGTATGATCCTGGTGAAACAGAAGCTGGAGCAAGAGATTAGTATGGAGACCAAGGCTGAATGGTGGAGCTGGATACCGCAGCTGGATAATGGATATGGATCACTGGAGCCAGATACTGGATAGTGGAGCTGGATACTGCAGCTGGATACTGGAGCTGGATACTGGTAGCAAGAAACAGAACTAAGAAAATAGAGCTGAGGAACAATGAAGAACAACTGAGCTGGTAGCAGAGCCAGAACAGCATGGAAGACTATATAGGGCTGGACGCGTCATCTTCCATTCTACCATTCTCTGTCGGGACCATTTTTTATTACAATTCTCTTCTTTGCTTTTGCCGTTATCCACCAGTGTCTTTTTTCCAATTATCCATTAGCTTCCCTTTAACTGTTATCCACCATAACCACTTTGACTGTTATTTACCTGTCCCTTTGAATGCTTTTCTCTAGTGTGTATAATTGTAACATATCCAATCATATGCAAGCTTCATATTCAAGTTCCCCCCAGCACCCTTAATTAAGTTGCCATTCTCGGAACCCTTTCTATTTCTAAGATTTCCTTTTTGTACACAGGATTCTAAAACTGCAACAAATATCCAAATGAGTTCTTGCCTATGTTTTGTAAAGAGGGAGAATAATGTTTCTCCCTTGAATCCATACCTTGAATCCATACCTCCCCTTATACAGGACAAAGTGGCTTATTTACCCAGAGTCGCTATCGTATGCATTACCCACAGCGGTATTTTATCCAGTGCTAAAAATAGCAAACACCATATTGAATTGTGAGCATCAGATGCGAGGGTGTCTGGAAGTTTGTTTGAGCGAGGCATTAGGGCCTTGGCCGGTTAGGAAGCTGTCTCCACTGGAAGTCCCTATAATTCTCCAGGTCACTGCTGGGATCTGCCATACGATTTATACTTTACTAAGTTGCTCAGTGGCCAGTGATAGATAGATAGCAGAGTTAGATATATAGATAGATAGAAGATATATAGATAGATAGATAGATAGATAGATAGTATATGATAGATAGATAGATAGATAGATAGATCATAGCATAGATTTGATATATATAGATAGATCGATAGATAGATAGATAGATAGATAGATAGTAGATAGATAGATGATAGATAGTAGATAGTGATAGATGATGATAGATAGATAGCAGGTTAGATAGATAGATAGATATATAGATAGATAGATATGGATGATGATAGATAGATAGTGTAGAGTGATGATATAGATATAGCTAGTGATAGATAGCTAGTGTAGCAGAGTTAGATATTTCGTGGGATGATGTGATGTCGTAGTGTCGTAGTGTTGTTGCTCGCCTCGCTCGATTCGCTCGCTCGCTCGCTCGCTCGCCGCTCGCTCGCTCGCTCGCTTCGCTCGCTCGTCTCGCTCTCGTCGCTCGCTCGCTCGCTCGCTCGCTCGCTCGCCGCTCGCTTCGCTCGCTCGCTCGCTCGCTCGCTCGCTCGCTCGCTCGCTCGCTCGCTCGCTCGCTGCTCGCTCGCTCGCTCGCTCGCTCGCTCGCTCGCTCGCTCGCTCGCTCGCTCGCTCGCTCGCTCGCTCGCTCGCTCGCGCGCTCTCCTCGCTCGCTCTCTCGCTGCCGCTCGCTCGCTCGCTCGCTCGCTCTCCGCGTTCGCTCGCTCTCTCGCTCGCTCGCTCGCTCGCTCGCTCGCTCGCTCGCTCCTCGCTCGCTCGCTCGCTCGCTCGCTCGCTCGCTCGCTCGCTCGACTCGCGTTCTCTCTCGCTCGCTCGCTCGCGTTCGCTCGCTCGCTCGCTCGCGCTCGCTCGCTCGCTCGCTCGCTCGTCCGCGTCTCGCTCGCTCGCGCTCGCGTTCGCTCGTCTCGCTCGCTCGCCGCGTCGCTCGCTCGCGCTCGCTCTCGCTCGCTCGCTCGCTGCTTCGCTCCTAGCTGCTCGATGCTGCATTCGTAGATGATGATAGACAGTATCTCTCTGTGGCAGACCTGCTTCTTAACCGGCACAGCCCTCATGCCCTCGCCTCAACACACCCCTCCCCCCCCCCCCGGTCGTGGGGGTGGCGGGGTAATAGTTACGCCGCCTAATCCTTCGTAGGCTGTCTCTCCTCATACATAGTTTATGCGCGCGCATACCTCTACCAGCGCGCGCGCGCACATACCTCTACCAGCGCGTCCTCGTGCACGCTAGAGAGGGCACTGAATCATGACTACATTGGCCTCTCAATGCGAATGCGCCGGGACACACCGTAGTCCAAAATTGCCAAGGGGCAGAGAGACACATTCAAAGCTACAACGGGAGAACTTATACCGGGGAACATTCTAGGGAACAGAGCATCACACCAGAAACAGGTAAGAGATATGATATCTGCTTAATTTATTGTATTCTATTAATACTAACTTGTTTTCATCATGAACTATTCCTTTAATAATACATATTTTTTTGGCATTATTTATACTAAGTGAGGTGTAAGTTGTCTGTCAGTGATCCCTAAAGCTAGGTACACCCTGTACAGATTTCTGAAAGATGACAGACAGGATCTGTAAGATCCTGTCTGCCATCTTTCAAAGATCTGCATACACACAGCCCCGAGCGTTCTCCTATGTGAGAACGCTCTGACTGTGTGTTTCCATCGGCCGCGAGTCTTTTCGGCCTTTCCCGAACGAGCGTTCGGCCGACCCGATCGTTTGGCGGCCGCGCGCTCGTTCGGGAACGAACGTACACACGTAACGATTAAGCCCCCGATACCGTCGGATCCGACGGTATCGGGGCTTAACCCTTTCACTGCCAGGAGATTTTCATTTTTTTTTGCGTTAACACTGCCAGAAGAATTTTCAGGATTTTGCCCTCAATCGCTTTAGACTAATTTTACAGTAGGAAACCTTGCAGTAAATCAGGAATATTATACATTGTTTTTTCAGCACAAAGTGTACTTTAACATGGTAACAGTATTTTGTAACTTTTCTGGAAATTTTACTGGAATTATGGGTAAAATATGTAAAAAAATGAAAAATTTGCAAATTTTCATGGATTTTTCCCATTTTTATTTATAGTTATCTTAAGGTTACCACACAAAATCTTACTGTTTTCTAAAAGCTCTGATACTCCCGAGTACACACACGATACCAGATATATGTAGGTACCCCACTTTTTCCTGTACAGGAGACTCCCCCAAACTAAAACTGCACCTTCAAGAATATTACACACCAAATTAAAATGTATAACCACTACTGACAGTTAACATAGAATATCTACCAAATTAACTAAAATATCCCCACAAGTGAGATATTTTTAGAAACTACACACCCGCAGGATTTTATGAGTGAGGTAAGTTTTGATCAAAATGCAGATACCCGGACGCAGCTCTTCGTCCAATTGTAAGTTGTTTTCTCACATTTTCCTTTTTTTCCTCAACTGTAAAATCAAGAGACAAAATCAATGCGAATTTCCAGCTAAAACTGTGAGGAAAGTTCAAACGCATCTCAATATGATGAAGCCTAACCCCTCCCGAATAAAACGTATGCCACATTCATGGGTGTACCCAGAGACATGGCTACCAACTAACCCAGAGCGTGAACCAGTGCCAAATGTCAGTAGCAAGCAAAAAAAATTAGCCAGTTTTGTATTTGAACAGTCCTGCAGTTTTTCCACAAATCACCCCACATCACCCCCCAACTCAGAAATACCCCCCACAAACTATATATTCCTGAAATCTACACACCATCAGCTATGTAACCGCTGTAGTTCGTTCATTGATACCATCAATGGTGTGGGCGCATGTTCTTCGTAGAAGTTTGCACTTTTAACCAGATTTTCAAAAAAATGAACATCACCAACATTCAAAAAGGTAGAAATCATGCCAAACACCTGGAATGTAAAAAAAGTTACCAATATATCAATCTCCCAAATGTCCTGATCAAACGGTATGCCATATGTGTGGTTACACACTGCGGACGTGGAAGCGAAAGCCACAAAGTGAGACAATGCACGATGGCTCAGAATGGCAAAAATATTTAGCCAACTCCCGAATTTTGGACAGTCTGCAGTTTTTTTTCAACAACAAACACCCCCGTAACTTAGAAATAACCCCCACAAACTATATATTCCTGAAATCTACACACCTTCAGCTATGTAACACTGTAGTTTGTTCATTCATACCATCAATGGCGTGGGACGCAATTCTTCGTAGAAGTTTGCATTTGTCTGAAAATGAACAAAAAACACTTCAAAAGGTAAATTCATGCCAAAACCTCATGGAATGTAAAAAAAAGTTACTAAATATCAATCTCCCAAATGTCCTGAATCAAACGGTATGCCATATGTGTGGTTACACACCGGACGTGGAAGCGAAAAGCCACAATGAGACAATGCCCGATGGCTCAGAACACGCGAAATATTTAGCCAATTCCGAATTTTTGACAGTCTGCAGTTTTTTTCCCACAAAACACCCCCGTAACTTAGAAATAACCCCCACAACACTATATATTCCTGAAATCTACACACCTTCAGCTATGTAACACACTGTAGTTTGTTCATTCATACCATCAATGGCGTGGGCGCAATTCTTCGTAGAAGTTTGCATTTGTCTGAAAAATGAACAAAAAACAACTTCAAAGGTAGAATTCATGCCAAAAACTCATGAATGTAAAAAAAAGTTACTAAATATCAATCTCCCAAATGTCCTGAATCAAACGGTATGCCATATGTGTGGTTACACACGCGGACGTGGAAGCGAAAAGCCACAAAGTGAGACAATGCACGATGGCTCAGAAACAGCGAAAATATTTAGCCAATTCCGAATTTTGACAGTCTGCAGTTTTTTCCAAAAAACAACACCCCCGTAACTTAGAAATACCCCCACAAACTATATATTCCTGAAATCTACATCACCCTTCGCTATGTAACACTGTAGTTTGTTCATTCATACCATCAATGGTGTGGGCGCAGTTCTTCATAGAAGTTCGCATTTGTCTGAAAAAATGAACAAAAACCAACTTCAAAAGGTAGAAATCATGCCAAAACCTCATGGAATGTAAAAAAAAGCTACTAAATATCAATCTCCAATGTCCTGAATCAAACGGTAATGCCATATGTGGTTACACACGCGGACGTGAAACGAAAAGCCACAAAGTGAGACAATGCACGATGTCAGAAACAGCAAAAATATTCAGCCAAATCTGAATTTGAACAGTCTGCAATTTTTCCCCACAAGCAAACCCCACAAACCATATATTTCTCAAATCCACACACCCCTTATCTACGAAATTCTGTAGTTTGTTCATTCGTACCATCAATGGTGTGGGCGCAGTTCTTCGTAGAAGTTCACAGTTTTAGCAGATTTTCTAAAAATTTGGAAAAAAACAACTCTCAAAGGTAGAAATCATGCCAAAATTACAAGTAATGTAAAAAAAGTTTACCAAATATCAATCTTCCAATGTCCCGAATCAAACGGTATGCCCTATGTATGGTTTACAACACCAACGTGGAATCAACTAGCCACAAAGTGAGCCAATGAACAATGGCCCAATTACAGCAACTTTTCAATTTGTCAGACTAAACACCCCTCTATATTAGAAATATAAACTATATATTTTTGGAATCTACACACATCTTCAGCTACACAATGGTGTGATTCTTTTATGCATACCACCAATGGTTGAGCGCAGTTTCATATGTAAAATTTCGCTTTTATACCAGATTTTCAGGAAAAATGTATAAAAATACAATTCAAAGTTAAAATCATGGCAAATTTCCATGTCATGTAAAAAAAACTTGTCAATTATCAATCTTCCAAATGCCCTGAATCAACGGTATGCCATATGCGTGTGTACACAGGGACATGGCCACCAACTAGCTCAAATGGGACACATGCACAAGTGTAATTACAAGAAAAATCAAAGTGCTCTGTAATTTCAAACAGCCCCAAAACTTGGAAATGCCCCCCACAATAAAATCCCCCACTAAATATCAATCTCCCACATGTTCTGAATCAAACTTATGCCCTATGCGTGGATGCTCACAGAGACGTGGCCACCAACTAGCTCAAATGGGACGCATGCACAAATGCAATTACAAAAAGAATCAAAGTGCTCTGTAATTTGAACAGCCTACACTTTTTCTAAGGAAACAGTCCCGAAACATGGAAATTCTCCCCACAACTATATATTTTTGGAATCTCACACCTTCAGCTATTTACAAATGCCATGCTTTCATAACATACATGAAGAATTCCAGACCCACTGATCCAAAGAGTCCGTGTTTTTACGAGGTTTTGTGAAAAATAAAATAAGATGATTCAAGGGTTGAAATCCTACCTAAACCCTTTTGACAAGCAAAAAAACCCACTAAATGTCATCTCCCACATATCCTGCATCAAACGGTATGCCATAAGGTGGGTGCAAACAAGACGGGGCCACCAACTAGCTCAAATTGGAGCATGCACAAGTCCAATTACAAGAAAAAATCAAAGTGTTCTGTAATTTGAACAGCCTAATCAACTTGAATTCCCCCCACAAACTTATATTTTTGGAAGCTACACACCTTCAGCTACGTGATGGTATCATGCTTTCGTATATACATGAAGAATTCCAGGCGCTGTTATCCATAGAACTCCGTGCTTTTAGGAGATTTTTTGTGAAAAAATAAAATAAGAGGACTCAATGGTTGAAATCCTACCTAAACCCACTCGGCAAGTAAAAAACCCACTAACGGCAATCTCCCACATGTCCTGAATCAAACGGTATGCCATAAGGGTGGTTGCAAACAGAGACGGGCCACCAACTAGCTCAAATGGGATCCATGCGCAATTGCAATTACAAGAAAAATTAAAAACGCCACACACCCCCCCCACCCCTATCCCACCCCCCTTTTAGTGGAAAACCAGTTAGTACGGAGAGTCACACACAAGTTTTTTTGCACACTTTAACTGATCCTAATAATCAATACAATACGGTCTTTTTTTGGTACCTCTGCAAAATTTCCTACTAAAATAGGCTTAGTTTCCCTTGAAATCCAACAAATAATGATCTGCGTTTACTTTAACCGATACACCTGGGACATTGGGAAGCTTGAGAAGACAAAGTTTTTTGCTTTTTATAGTTTTAGGGTAAAAAAAAAAAAGGTGTGTGTATCACTTTAAGATTTTTTTTGTGTGCATTTCCCCCTTTTTTTTTGGGGATCATTTCCCAAAGAGATCATCAAATCATCTTAGGGAATGATACCGAACTTGGAATACGGGCATAAATGCCCGTTTTCCCATTCGAAATCCGATCGAAAAATCACTTCCCGGAAATCATTTTCCAGGAAGTGATTTTTCATTCATTGGCAAAGATCAATATTTGGGTCAGAAGTGATCACCAAATTTTGATCTCTGTCCCCATTTTTTTTCTAAGTCTTCGCTAAGTAGCAAAGACTTAGAAAAAATCCTATTTGTGAATGGAACTTTGAGTTCCATTCACAAATGTATAGTAAAAGCTCTCAGCTTGACAGCTTTTGCTATACCAGGGACTGCAGCATGATCTAAATGCAGTACCTCCACTAGACCACTAGGTGTCAGTCTTACACCACTCTATGGGAAGACCCGGTGAAGGAGGAAGTTCTGTGAGTCACCGGGTCTCCCTTTCGGTCTTTGAAAGCTCCTCCTCACTTCCTCCTCGTGGGACCCGGCTGATGCAGGAAAAGGTAGGGATATATCCTGATCCCCCCCTCGAATTTGCACCAAACTGAGGGGGGGTCGAGGGGCTAGGGGGCAGTTGAATGCTGCCCCCCGATCGGCCCTAGCAGGGGGGAAAATTTTTGGGAGGGGGGACCACAGATCGTATATTCACGATCTGTGGCAGTTTGAGTATTCACTGCACAGATCGTGAATATACGATCTGTGGCAGGGAAAGGGTTAATCGTTAATGTGTGTACCCAGCTTAAGTTCAGTAGATGAGCTGTATAGATATCCCTCTCCCTGTGTGCCAGCAAACTCTGATGCAGCAAAAAAAAGTGCACGTGAAAAAAGGGGAGGGGTTACAACATGTCATTTTCAGCAGATAGACACAAGCAGTGCAGAGTGAAGGACACTCCCACCAAAAACGAACAGAACTTTACTAGCTGATGTGCAGAGGCTACAAGCAGAATTTTTTCACAAGAAAGGGATCCTGGGGGCTGGGGCACAGGAAGGTTTATTATACTGAAGTTTGTAAAATATGGCATTTCTGAGAGAACACTTCCTTTAAAAAGTAACAGAAATTTTGGCCTAAGGATCTAAACAAAGAAAACACAATTTAGTGGATAATCTATGGTCAATACCATTAGGCTGCAGAACTAAATAAGGAGTGCTGGCACGGTATTGGGTTACGCCTTCAGTATTTTAGAAATAAGAGTTTTTTAATGCAAATGTCAGTTCCTGTGAGTGGAAGCTCTTATAAAAACCTTTGTTATAAAGGAACTTTTTATTAAGGCCATAGAAAAAGGACATTGAAACAAGAAGGGCACTAAAACAAGGTTGGTGCACTGGTGTTGAGTAGTAGAGGAGCCAGTTTTGTTGATACCATGCAATGTGCATCCTGACACATTTATAGGAACCTGGAGCAGTCATTCTTGGGGACCTATGTTTGTGTCAGTTGGTTGCCTGTTTGGAATCTGAGGTGGAGAGTCTAAGAGGGCATCTTGCAGCATTGTAGGGATTGGCAAAACTGGGAGGGGGGGCAGCAGTATAGATGAATTTGGAAGTAGGGCAAGGAAGGTTGAGGGGGGGTATCATGCTTTCGTATATACATGAAGAATTCCAGGCGCTGTTATCCATAGAACTCCGTGCTTTAAGGAGATTTTGTGAAAAAATAAAATAAGAGGACTCAATGGTTGAAATCCTACCTAAACCCACTCGGCAAGTAAAAAACCCACTAAACGGCAATCTCCCACATGTCCTGAATCAAACGGTATGCCAAAAGGGTGGGTGCAAACAGAGACGGGGCCACCAACTAGCTCAAATGGGATCCATGCGCAATTGCAATTACAAGAAAAAATTAAAAAACGCCACAACCCACCCCCCACCCCTATCTCCACTCCCCCTTTTAGTGGAAAACCAGTTAGTACGGAGAGTCACACAAGTTTTTGCACACTTTACTGATCCTAATAAATCAATACGGTCTTTTTTTGGTACCTCTGCAAAATTTCCTACTAAAATAGGCTTAGTTTCCCTTGAAATCCAACAAATAAATGATCTGCGTTTACTTTACCGATATCACCTGGGACATTGGGAAGCTTGGAGAAGACAAAGTTTTTTGCTTATTTATAGTTTTAGGGTTAAAAAAAAAAAAAAGGTGTGTGTATCACTTTAAGATTTTTTTTGTGTGCATTTCCCCTTTTTTTTGGGGATCATTCCCAAAGATGATCATCAAATCATCTTAGGGAATGATACCGAACTTGGAATACGGGCATAAATGCCCGTTTTCCCATTCGAAATCCGATCGGAAAAATCACTTCCCGGAAATCATTTTCCAGGAAGTGATTTTTCATTCATTGGCAAAGATCAATAATTTGGTGATCAGAAGTGATCACCAAATTTTGATCTCTGTCCCCATTTTTTTTCTAAGTCTTCGCTAAGTAGCAAAGACTTAGAAAAAATCCTATTTGTGAATGGAACTTTGAGTTCCATTCACAAAATGTATAGTAAAAGCTGTCAGCTTGACAGCTTTTGCTATACCAGGGACTGCAGCATGATCTAAATGCAGTACCTCCACTAGACCACTAGGTGTCAGTCTTACACCACTCTATGGGAAGACCCCGGTGAAGGAGGAAGTTCTGTGAGTCACCGGGGTCTCCCTTTCGGTCTTTGAAGAGCTCCTCCTCACTTCCTCCTCGTGGGACCGGCTGATGCAGGAAAAGGTAGGGATATCTCCTGATCCCCCCCTCGAATTTGCACCAAACTGAGGGGGGGTCGAGGGGGCTAGGGGGGCAGTTGAATGCTGCCCCCCGATCGGCCCTAGCAGGGGGGAAAAAAATTTTGGGAGGGGGGAAGCCACAGATCGTATATTCACGATCTGTGGCAGTTTGAGTATTCACTGCACAGATCGTGAATATACGATCTGTGGCAGGGAAAGGGTTAAAGAAATGGGTGGGGACATGCAAAGTATCTTATTTATTGCCTGTGGCAAAGGCATGTGTCTAGATATAATACAGCAGGCGTGTTTAACTTGTGACCTTTTACGTGTTTGAAAACCACAATTCCCAGCATTCTCGGTTTGCAGTAACTTTTTCTTAATATCCTGTAGCTAAGGCATCTGATACAGCCTAAGCTTTTGACCTTTCACATGTTTGAAAACTACAAATCCCAGCATTGTCTGTTTTTGCAGTTAGTGTCTTCTTAATGAACTTTTCACATGTTTAAAACTACAACTCCCAGCATTCCCTAACTGCACAGAATTCTGGAAAACTTAGTTTTCATACATCCTGGAATAAAGACATTTTCCTGACTTACAGACATTAAAAGCCCACGGTCATGTTTTAGCCCTTCCTACCCAAGGGTTGGAACATACAAGTGATTCATCTGCCCTTCCCTTACATCCATAGCTATTAGACTATTGGATTAGGGAAGCATTATATGGGTCGATTGGTTGGCGCAACGTTAATGCCCGCTTTGCGGCGGTAGCGCGAGTACCAGAAGAGGCACTCGTGCGCCCATTTCAAAGTAATTTACCAGAGGTTGCGTGCCCCTTTACACATAAGTATTAAACACCAACTAATAGCTGGTGATAAATACTTATGTGCGGGTGAGATTCACTCAAAATCGCACAGCCTCTGGTAAATCCTGTACGGGACATTTGCCCAGAGAGCTTGTGCCTCTGGGTGAATCTCCCTGTTAGAGTCATAAACTTTACCATATTTGCACTCACTTCCAAATACCACCTACCTGGCAGTTATAATCTATAAAGTCTAAAGGTTCGTGCACATATGCGATCGCCGGTTCCAACGCATGACGTGTGTGAATGGCCGTTTCGGATTATATTTGTGCCGTGTATCGACAGAACGTCCATTTTAGCCGTTAAGTGCCCATACATGGCACGATTATCAGCCGCTAGTACACATTGTGTGTCACGGGTTGGCACCCGCGATCGCATGTGTGTACGAACCTTAAGGCTGGGTAAACACCAGTAACGAACCAATAGTGCCAAGAAATTGTCGGCTGGAAATATGTGATGGTGTGGGGCGGCCAGCCACGACCGAGTTTGGTCATCCGTATCAGACAAATGGGTCAGTTAGTAAATCACGGCCAATCATGCAGTTTCCTATGGGACCACATGATCAGTCTGTCACATGCGCTGCTGGCTGCAGCCACTGTTACTGTGACCAACAGTCATCTGTCCTGGCAGGGCTCTCACACAAAGCAGATGCTCAGTTGGGACACATGTATTATATGTATCCAGACAAAATGGTATTAACCTGCAGATCTGAACACAGATCCAGGCAATCCTGCCAACAGTCCTCAGTTTATACATTAGTCGCCTATGTGGCACAGTATCAAAGGCTTTTGCAAAATCCAAATATACCACATCCACAGCTGTGCCTGAATCTAACTTCTTACTCACTTCTTCATAAAAACCAATTAAATTTGTCTGGCATGATCTATTTCTCATAAATCCATGCTGACTACTACTAATAAGATGATCTCTGGAGACAAAGTCAAGGATATGATCCCTTAACAAAGTTTCCATCACCTTCCCTACCACTGATGTTAGGCTTACAGGTCTATAGTTACCAGGCTGTGAACGACTACCTTTTTTGAATATTGGTATTACATTGGCTTTTTTCCAATCCAGCGGCACATCCCCAGACAAAAGCGAATCTGAAAAGATGAGACACAGTGGTCTTGCTAGAACTGAACTAAGCTCTTTTAAAATCCTAGGATGCAATCCATCTGGTCCTGGCGCTTTATTGATATTAACTTTGTCTAATTGATTCCGTACCATATCCTCTGTTATCCAATGTGAAGACTCTTCATTTCCTCCCTGCACATTGTTACAATCCCTACTGTAAGGATTCTCAACAGTAAAAACCGATGTAAAAAAACGGTTTAGCAGATTAGCCTTTTCGGCATCCTCTACAACCACCTCAGCTCCATTATTTAATGGTCCCACATTCTCAGTCCTCATTTTTTTACCATTTATATACTTAAAAAACATCTTGGGGTTGGACTTGCTTTGTTCGGCAATCCGTGTTTCATTTTCTATTTTAGCTAGTTTAATTGCTTTCTTGCACTCTTTATTACAACTTTTGAAGTCCCTGTAAGCCTGTTCTGTGCCTTCTGCTTTCAAATTTTTAAAAGCCCTTTTCTTTTTTTCCATTTCCCTTTTTACCTGAGCATTAAGCCATGCAGGAGTGGACCTAATTTTTTTACACTTGTTTCCTAAAGGTACCGATTTGGAAATGTTATAGTTTAATATCCCTTTAAAAGTGGTCCACATCTGCTCAGTATCTTTACCTAGAAACAGTTCCCCCCAGTCTATGAGCAGGAGCGATTCCTTTAAAAGCATAAAATTAGCTTTCCTAAAGTTAAAAGTTTTTGTTAAGCCAGTGCACTTTAGTTTTCTGCAACCTATATTAAAGGTTAACCCAGCAGTCTTGGTTCTCATTGGTGCCAATGACAAAGTTAAAGGGGGAGGAGGAGAGGTCCTTAAGAATGACTTCCGGGAGCTAGAAGCCAAGTTAAAAGCAAGGACCTCCAGGGTAGTGTTTTCGGAAAAACTACCGCAGCCAAGTGCTAGGCTACTGAGACAGATGCGATGCTCTGTTTTGCTTGATCTATTGTTATGTACACTGACTGTGCTAAGTATGTATAGACTACGGGGATTTGTTTATTAGTTTCCATGATGACCAAGTCCGCCCCATCGGTACTATACACCTCTCGATAACTGAAACAATCTCACACACTGCGTGGATATGATAGCAACGAGATTGAACCTTTAGGATGACATCATCCAAACGGGCACATATGGGAGGGGTGTACTAGGGTTTTTAAACCGGCGGGAGGCGATCGCTAATCACGATGAGGAAGCTCCGAGCACCGGGGTCGGGAGCAAAATGCGTTCGTAGTGAACACCCCTTGCTTTTCTATCTACTTCTCCAGACTGTTATAAGTATACTATAATATATATGCATTTATGACTAATCGGTTGACTCATTGTATGCTTTTCATATAAGTTATGTGACATGCACATTATATGCATGAGAGGTAGATATGCTGTTTTTAAATTGTTTTAAATATTGTCACCACTACTATTACATTTAATAAAGGACGGTTGTATTAATTATTAAGACAGTGTTGCAGTCTGATTTTTTTCTCTCTATTATATAGCTATTAGTTATATTACAGACTAGCGCGTGCACTACACTTATTAGTATTTACAGTTTTCAGTGCTCTGATCACCCTTTTCTCCTTCACCTTTTTTCTCCTTGTCCTGGCATCTTGCGGTGTTTTAGGTATAAAGGGTTTGGTAGTGAGTTAAAGTTAGGCTCAGGATATGAAGCGTGGGCACAGAGCTCTAAGAAGTGCGTCCGTTCAGGTCGACCATCTTGGACATGTCCACATTCAAAAATTTCAATTCCCAGATACATTCCTCAATGTCCTACAAGTATACTACTCTAACCCAAAAGCACTACTATGACTACATTCAGACAAAATTAACCCAATCACAATATAGAAAGGATCCAGACAAGGCTGCCCACTTTCGCCAATACTATTTATTCTAGACGTGAATCCATTATGCCATTAGACAAAATCCTGATATTCTAGGCATAACAATAAAAGGGAACAACACAAATTATGTCTCTTTGCAGACGATATACCCCTAACCATAACATCCCCTATGACTTCATTCCCAAATCTATTCATCAGCCAAGTGAAGCTAAGTGAAATAGCACAGATTTCAGGCCTATCAATCAATCAGGACAAAACAGAAGTAATCTCTATCAACATGTCACAAGCCCAAAAAAATTACTATAACTAAATTTTCAGCTATCACGGCAAGAGAATAGGCTGGGGTACCTGAGAGTGAAGCTAACACCCTCTCTAGAACAGCTATATCAAACAAACTTCCCACCAATATATAAAATTATACAGAAAGATTTAGAAAAATGGGACAAGCTAAAGATATCCTGGCTAGGACGCTTACACACTTTCAAGATGACCATACTCCCAAGACTACTGTACCTCTTCAGATCCCTCCCAGTATGGATACCTAAAGCATGGCTAGAACCTCTCCAAACTCACATATACAAATTCCTATGGTCACAAAAAAAACCAAGAATAGCTAAAAATATACTTATCAAACCAATAGAACAAGGGGAATGAAAGACCCTGCATTTACAAATATTACATAGCAGCATAATTAACACAAATGCAACCAACCTCCCACCCAGATGGGTTACAATCAGAATCAGACCTTATCACCCCCCCAACACATAGACACCCTAAACATGGCTACCTCCAAACAAAAGACACCTACCTGCAACAGCTAGCCCACTAACACTCATATCACTCAAAATATGGGACAGAGTGATACATCAACACCCTCTCATAAATACTCCATCATTAATGGAAACGGTAACACCCCCCTGACTTCTACCCTGGGTACCAAAACATAGGCTTTGACTGGTGGAGAGGAGAGATCCACTTCAGAATGGTACAGTTCTACAAGTCCAATAACCCACTATCAATAGAGCAGATCAGAAAAAAATAAAAAAAAACCCTAGAGGAATCTTCCAACTCACACAAATACAACATAATATTTCAAAATGAAAATATGACAACAAAATAGCAAATGGACTGACAGAATATGAAAACCTATGTTATCAAAACCCCATGGGAAAGAGACATCTGTCATATATATAGATGGCTCTTTTCCTCCCCATCACCAAATAAATCCAATTTCCAACTAAAATGGGAAGCCCACTTAGGAATACAACTGGAAGACCCCCAATAGGCAGATATATTTACCAATCTCAATAAAGGTAGCCTTAACACAATAGCCCTCAGAGAGACAGTCCTTTAAGGTTCTATACCGTACATACAAAGTCCCAACAGTGTTAAATAAAATTCTAAAAACTGTTTTAGAATGGGGACAAAGATGAGATATGTACCATATTTGGTGGACTTGTCCTAAAGCACAAGAGTAATGGGAAAAAAAAATTGATATGACTACAGAAGTCATGTGGTTAGACCTACCCTTAAATCCTGGAATAGCATTATTAGAGATACCTGCTGCTAAACATGGTAACAAATTCATACAATATGTAATGTTAACTGCCATAATCCTGATTGGAGCCCAATGGAAAACCCAGTCTCTTTCCTTCAACAGGGTAATAGACAGACTAAATGAAGTATGTATAAATGAAAGAATATTCCATGTACTAAAGGATACAATCCCCTCTTTTCAAAAAACCTGGTCTATGTGGCTAAACAGTGAATATACTAAACACTTACCAGAATGGATGCGAGATATGTAATTAAGAAATAGGTTATGTTGTATATCTGTTGTATTCAATTAGATCAACTGAACTTGAAGTTTAGATCTTGAAGACGTTTCGCTAGTCATCCAACTGGCTTTCTCAATTCTGATCTAATTAAACACAACAGATATACCACGACCTGGATGAATGAGAACCTTCACAAACATGTTATGTTGTATACTTGTAAAAGGTTCTCATTCATCCAGGTCATGGTATATCTGTTGTATTCAATTAGTTCAACTGGACTTGAAGTTTAGTTCTTGAAGACGTTTCGCTAGTCATCCGACAGTTGGTGTCGAACCCCCCCCACCTCTATTTAGGCTTGGTTTCTTTATTTTCAAGAGCCAATTCCTCGGGTCAGGACTCAGCCGTGTACCTGCATCTTAAGGATAAAGGACATACCTTTGAAGATTGTAATGTTAACACATTGGTAAAAGAACGTGACTGGTTCAAGAGAGGTGTTAAGGAGGCCATTTATGTGAAAATAAAGAAACCAAGCCTAAATAGAGGTGGTGGGGTTCGACACCAACTGTCTGCCATGTACAATGCTGTTTTGACACCTTACTCTGGGCATTCCTATAACACCTCTTAGCCACTATCCAATCATGCCCTTAACACCTGGCTGTGATATGCTAATTGGGATTTTCCAGGGTACATAATTGCCACAGATTCTTGTACAAGTCATTCTGAATTGAGAAAGCCAGTCAGATGACTAGTGAAACGTCTTCAAGAACTAAACTTCAAGTCCAGTTGATCTAATTGAATACAACAGATAGATATGTTATGTTGTATTTAAACGAATAACAAACAATGTACTAAAACAGAATGGTTTACTTAAATTTACCTTGTTAACATTGATGATATTATCTCCTGGGATGATTTTGTGTTAAAAATTGAAAAACAAGATGTTTGTAATAGAAATGTTTTGTTTTATTTATACAGTATATTGGAAAATACTAAAATATATTGATCACTAAATTAAAACATTTTTGTTTCTGTAATGTATTAATAATGTAGGTTTAGTTTTTAAAAGTACCTTGTTTTTTTGTAATAATTTATCTTTAAATAGTATAACAAGGTTCATGCCAATCAGTGATATTTTACAATTATAGGCGAGATATTTAAAGTCCAACTAACATGTCATTACATCTAGTCTCTTCACATGGGAATCTAACCCAAAACCTGCTACAACCAGTTAATACATTTTATTTATGTATTTTTTTTTTTTATATGTAAAATTTTTTTAATGTAATTATGACACTTACTTTATTTTTAATAAAAAGTGAAACAACAAAAAGCTGCTAGCATGTTTTTCAGTCAAGTCCCTGACATTTTTGGCAATTATTTTATTTTGTTTGAAACACACAAAAGAGTGGCTTGAAGGACGACGCACATCGCACAAATGCTTCACTGAACGGGGGTAAACAAATGAAACCATGGTAACCAGAAAGGTACGTTCTGTTTTACCTTGAATCCTACTAAAGGTAAACATACTTATTGTAGTGTTGTCGATCCATTTGCAACGAGAAACAATTCTACTTAAAAAGGAAACCTTTTGAATACTTGTTGAATATTATGTTTAAATGTCAGTATAATAAAAACATTTAATAACTAAAAAAATGTGGGTAGATATTAAAACAAAAACATAGTTTTCAAGGATGAGCATGATAAAGTGGGAATCAGTGTAACATGCAATGTTCTACTGAGGAAAACACTAGTGTAACTGAATCTGGTATTACGTTGTCTATAGTTCATTAAATGGACCAGACTTATTACTACAAATATATAGATTTCAGACTAGTAAAATCAGCTAACAAAATTGAACCTTAATCGTACATTATACTTATGGCTTTTAAAACCTGGAGGGGGGGAATGGAAAAGTAAATGTTGGCTTGAGGTATCACTAAAAGTGGGTACACACAGCAACAAGAAAGAGCCGATATCATTGGATCAGACAGTATCGTCCCTTTCTTGTTACTGTGAGTAGTGCTCCCGAGGTCGAAGTACATTCACCGTTAGCCTTTCGATTGTTCGTAAATGACCAACATTTTTCCTGGGCTGCGGGCGTCTCCCTTAGAGACGTCCGAACTTCGCAAAATCCGGTCCGCTCGAGGATCCGCGAATTTTCGAAAATCCGCGAGCGGACCCGTTAAAATTAAAAATACCCTTGAAAAAACGAGATTTTTCGTAATCACGTATTTTCGTGAATTTTCGAAATTACGAGTTTTCATGTATTTTCGAAAATATGTATTTTCGAAAATACAAGTAATCCTCGTAATTTCGAAAATTTTCAATAATACGTATGTATGAAATTAAGAGAAATCCTTGTATTTTCGAAAATTTTCGAAAATACGTGTTTTCTCGTATTTTCGAAAATACGAAAAATCCGCGAATCGGAAGTTCGAAAGGCGGAAAATCCGGAAAAATACGCCGTTCGCGAACGGGATAAATCCGCGGTAGATCCGGGTTCGGATCCGCGAACCGGCCATCCCTAGTCTCCCTTTACTTATGTAAAGTATTTGGGGAAATCTGCAATCCTGAGCTTTCTCCCTATGCTTTACATAGGGAAAACACTCGGAACTGTGAATAGCAAATGACAGACAGATTCTGTCTGTTATTATCTAGCAATAGTGTACCCAGCTCAATTTTCTGGATGCTACAGAACTTTTTGGAGGAATTCCTTTCTATTTTCCACTCAATCCATGCATCCCAACATGGTTGCACATTTTTCATCTCAACAACAATTCATCATCCTTCACTGGGGTATTGATGTTTCCTTTTAGGATTACTATGATTGCTTAACAATTTCTCCTTTCTTGGATGTGTTTTCATTGCGTTATGCAATGAAAATAAAGAAGATTATTTTAATATAATTAAATTAAAGAGTTCCGTAAAATTAAACAGTGAAAGATTCTACTTTGTATTTTGCTTCACACACTGGCTGCCTCCAAATCTTATACTCATACTTATATATACTTATATATACTAATCTTATACACATAATCCCCCCCCCCCCCCCACGGAATTTCAATGCATTGAAAGAAACATCTCTCATAAAGATATCGATATACATTACTAAAAGGATGGCATAGAAATTACTATGTAAAAGGAAATTGGTCTGATCTCATTCATCCAGGTCATGGAATATCTGTGGTATTCAGTTAGATCAACTGGACTGGAAGTTAAGATGTTTCGCTAGTCATCCAACTAGTATTCTCCAATAAATATTTTGGAATGTGTCTTAATCTATATAAAATCCTTATATAAAATCCTAACTGCTGCTTCCGGTTCTGTGAGTCCGTGTGTGTGTGTCACTGCAGTTCCTATGGACTCACCACTAGAGGGAGATGGTAAGATTATCTGTGCAGTTCTTATTGACTCACCATTAGAGGGAGAAACACAGGAAACACACACGGCAGCTTGGTGACCGACAGCAGATAAGGTAGAGGGGGGCCCTCTGTTACAGAGGGGGGTGACTCTGCAACAGAGGGAGGTTAATCTGCCACGGGGGGACTCTGTCACAGAGGGGGGTACTCTTTCACAGAGGGGGGAATCTGCGACAGAGGGGGGGACACTGCCACAGAGGGGGGGTGACTCTGTCACAGAGGGGGGGACTCTGCCACAGAGGCTTAAATAGCATAAAACAGCAAGTCGTCAAAGATCTCCTGAATGCAGGGTGACTTTTAAGATGTGTTAATAAACTGCCTAGGGCTGCAAAACAGCATTGTACGTGGCAGGCAATCTTAGAGCAGGAGGACAGAGGTGTAAAAGTAATTAATGCATGGGTGATATTAGGAGGGAATTACAGGTGCCCAGAATCCCACTTTATGATTGTTTATAGTTAACTAAAGTGGTAATAATATGAAGGGTATAAATGCAGGGCCGCCATCAGACTGTTCTGGGCCCCATACTGGGTACATTTCTGGGGGGCCCCATAACAAGTATCAACTCAGACACGTATACCTCCCAACATTTTAAGTCAAACAAGGGGGATAAATACATTGATATTCCCAGCATTCCTTTGTTTCTTCTGCAATGGAGGAATGCTGGGAATTGTAGTTTTCAAATATCTGGAGGGCCGCAGGCTGGACATCCCTGCTGTAGAGCTAGTTCCCCAGTTTTTCCAGCCAGACTTCCTGCATTCATAAACATACACTTTAAATTATCATTTGATTTAATTCAACACTTTGATGTGGAATCCAAAGTAGTCCAAAGCACCCTTCCTCCTAAAACAGCTGCACCATCATCATTGAGGTGCAGTCCATCCCTGCTAAGTTGTCTGTAGCCGACAGAAAAGTCAGCCCAGTTCTCAAACTCCCTCCAGGTTTGTCAAGCCCTGCAATGCTGCAATCTCCCTATTGTACCATAGATTTTAAATGGGTAACCCACTTACATCTGACACAAATAAAGGTCCCTTAAAATGGCTGCTCAAAGATCCCATAAAACAAAACTGTCCATACTAAACATCAATACGCAACAATAGATAAACAGCAATCTTGTTTTAAGCCCTTTGTGGTTCTAAATGATTTCATTTTCTAAATACACCAATGTCCCCCTTAAAAACAGAATAACCCATTTAAAGCCAAATAAGCATTTAAAACAACCCAGTGTACAGGCAATTTAAAACAATTAGCTATACCCCTTCCAATCAGTGCAAAGGGGAAGGAATGAGAAAAAAAACACTTTCTCTGCTGTCTCCCACACTCCCACAATGCAGTTGCAAACAACTATTTATTTTAAAAAGCCTGTGCCTAAAATGTCATCAAATAACCTCCACCAACTTAAGCCAGTACTACTGTGAAGCAGTAAGGTGATGCATTTGTTTTATAACAATCCTTGTGCCACCTACACCATAAATTGCTCTTTGCTACGCAAATCACAGTTGGAAAAAGATTTAGGGGTTCTAGTAGTTAAATGGTCCTCCAACCCCAAAACTAACTTTTGCTGTAGTGCCGGGTACCCCAGCCCACCCCCAACCACCATGTTAGTTTGTTAAGAAAATCCAAAGAAATAGACTTACCATGCTTTGTTCCCTCAGCTCTCTGCTCCATTGAAACTCCATTCATGGGAAGTATCAATAGGGGCGGGACCAACAGCAACGTCTATGCAGAGAGCCCAGGGAGAGATTTTTTAACAAACTAACATGGCGGTTGTGGGTGGGATGGGGCACCCTACACTACAGCAAATCCGCACTATACTACAGAAAACTACAGAGGAGATGGATCTGGATGGAGGGAGGGCACATGCCAGACTCCTCCGCGACAGAGAAGCAGCATGGACCAGATAAGACACAGCTCCTCCTCTTTTCTCTCTGGGATTTTAAAAATGCACTGCAGGAGAACCACAAGGAGTAAAGAAGAACGGTTAGGATTCTTGAACACACAGTGGGGCCAGCAGTGGCTTACATTTTAGTTTTGGGGGTGGACATGCCCTTTATCAGACTTATTTGTAGCCAGCAGTGTCAGACATTAATGGCTAAAGCTGGCATGATATTTTTTTTTTTTAAGAGGAAAATAGATTTAAAGGAAAAAAACAATTATTCTCCCTTTTTAAAAAGCCTTGTTTGTAATATGCGGTACAGTTTTGGAATCCCAAATACAAAAGAGACATCTTAGTAATGGAAGAAGTTCAGACAAGGGCAACTTATAAGGGGAATGGAGGGTATTGACTATGCAGGCAGATTAGACATGTTAGGGCTGTTTACATTGGAGATTTAGCATTTGCGCTGGGATATGATCACTTTATACAAATATATTAATGGGCCATACAATGAACTCTCTGGTGCATTGTTCACTAATAGGACATATCAGAGGACTCGTGGACATCCTTTAAGGTTGGAAGAAAATAAGTTTCATCAAACTGTCTTCCAGAGCTTTAAAGTCGGCTGGATATGTTTCTAAAAAAACAATGAAAATTTCTGGTATTAATATATATAGTTCTGGCTCTTTACCCTACCTGTTAGGTAGGGTAAAGGGCTAGGTTACACTACGTGCGTTGCGTTGTCTGTTTTGAATGCGTCTAGGACAATGCATTTTGTCCATGTTCTGGTCCTTTTCAGATTAACAGACATGAGTTTTTCTGTGCATTTGTCCGCATGTGTCTGCCTTTTCCAGTCTGTTTTCATTCCTGTGTAGTCTTTGGAAAATGGCAGGAAAACGCAAAAAAATTTGCAAATAATATTTGTCCGTGTGTGTGTTTTTATTTTGCTTTCCCATAGACAATTGCAATTCTGACACACACGGACCAAAAGTCGTGCACGCATGCGGATAAAAAATGGAACGAATAGATTTGGAACCCAAATTATATAGTGGGAACTGATGCTCGCGATTTCCATTGTATTTTAAAATACATTACAAAAATGGAAAATGCAACGCACATAGTGGGACCTAACCCTAAACAGTAGACTAGATGCATGTTTGTCTTTATTCTTCTTCCATTACTGTGTTGCTATGGTTATTTGTAAGTGTAGTACAGAAATATAGTACAAAAAAGGGAAACTAATTTGGGACAGGCTACCTTCTCTTTTACTTTAAATAACGTTTCTCCATGGGATCAGGCTGGGACACAATCATTGGCTATTCACGCTGTTTCCTCTCATAAACACAGTCAATTTATTAAATTACTTGTTTATTCCTACTATATTGGGCTGTAAATGTTGAGAAATCAACATGCAAAATTATTTATTCTCACTTGCAATATAAATATTCTTTCAAATAACATTGTATAATTTTTAAAAAAATAAAGAAGTTTAAGAGGAATTTTAGAGTTTAAAGAGTATATTACCCCAATAGAAAGAGTACATTCACAAAAATACAAAAAGCTGTGTCTAACCTCTCCCTTTGCTGTGGATGCTGGGTGATTTATGAAATTAACCTGTGGGTACTAGGGGCCAGCTCCCATAATCCACTTTAGCTGGGCACATCCTGCTAAGTGTATGCAGTACACTTCACAGGAAGCTGACAGACAATAATGTTACAGCTCAGAGAGCATCAGAGATCATCCCTCCTTCAGACACAGAGCACAGATTTCAGTGCAGTTTTTGGAAAAAATATAACAAATGCTCCTGTCCCTAACAATGATACATTCCTTTTCATACAAAAAAGAAAAGTAATCTTTGTTGTTTTCTTCCTAGGTAGCATGTATGTAAGAAACAGAATATTAACATTTAATAAAAGATAAAAGTAAGTCTGGGAAATCAAACCTGTATCGTTATTAGAGATGTCTGAACTTAGTGAAGTTTGGTTCGTTTGCGAACTACCGAACTTCAGTAAAAGTTTGGTAGTTTGATAGTTCAGAAACAAACCTATTATAATGGGAGCTAATAGTTCAGAAAGTTCGGGGGAATAAAAGTTAAAATAAAAATGGTAACTTACTGTAAATAATTGTAGCACCTGGGAAATGGTCTGGGGAACATGTCACTAAAACTTGTTTAAACACTTCCTTCCCCATGATCGTGCAATTGTTGGGTTTTTCTGCTTCTTCTGAGGGTTACAACCTCTTCAAGGGTTAACGAATGCTACATTCGAGGCGTTACCTAAATAGGCAGCTACATTCGAGGGTTACTGAAAACGAACGCTAAATTTGAGGGTTATCTAAATCGACTGATATATTTGAGGGTTACCGAACAATATATTCCAGGGTTACCGAAAACCGGCAGCTACATTCAAGGGTTACCGAAATCGGCAGCTACATTTGAGGGTTACCGAAATCGGCAGCTATATTGAAGGGATACCAAAAATGAAGGCTAAATTTGAGGGTTACTGAAATCGACTGCTATATTCGAGGGTTAGTGAACGATGTATTCGGGGGTTGCCGAAAATTGGCAGCTACATTCGAGGGTTACCAAAATCGAACACTAAATACGAGGGTTACTGAAATCGACTGCTATATTCGAGGGTTAACCAAGGGTTAATTCAAGGGTTGCCAAAAATTGGCAGCTACATTTGATGGGTTACCGAAAATGAACACTAAATTCGAGGATTACCAAACGATACATTCGAGAGCTACCGAAAATTGTACGCTATATTCTAGGGTTCGTAAATCCGATAAACTAACTAGTCCGAGCCCGAACTAGTTTGAACAGTTCGAGTTCGGCTGAACTTGTAAAGTTCGAGCCATCCCTAATCGTCATGCAGAATGGCAGATGAGATTCAATATTGATAAATATAAAGTTGATAAAATGTTCACCCATTCCTTCTCCTTTTGGTCTATCAAAATCTCAGTTGATTAGAGCATAGAGTGTGTTAATGAGAAGTGAGACGAAAGGGACTGGGGGTTGCTGATGCAACTTACTAGAGAAGAATCTTACAATGTATAGGTGTTCTGGGGAGAAAAACTTTCATGGGATTTTACAAAATTAAGTTTAGTTCTTCTCTAAAGAAAGGCATTCTAAGGGGCATATTTATAAAGGATTGTCTTTTTCGCCAAATAATTAGCGCAGCACATCGCAGCGAAAATAGGGACATTTGGGGCTTCGTTTCGCCTTATTTATAAAAAAGCGAAAAAAACACACTTCACGGCTGAAAAAGGCGAACGGGCGCGATAAAGAGCGAAAAGTATCGCAGCGAAAACTTAACGCATCTAAGAAGACTGCATTGTGAAAACCATACGAAACCAGAAAAGCCCACTAGAAAATGATGTCAAGTTCAAAATGGCCACCTCACATTTACCAAGAAGTCAACCATGTCTTATTTAGTCAATCTTCTTAGAATTTCTCAATTGGAATACAGTTTTCTTTTGCACTGCACATTCACCTTTCTAATGCGCGTTCGCCTTTCTAATGCGCGTTCGCCTTTCTAATGTGCGTTCGCCTTTCTAATGCGCGTTCGCTTTTCCAAGGCATATTCCATTATAATGTGCATTCGCCTTTCTAATGTTCGTTCGCCTTTCTAATGCGCGTTCGTTTTTCCAAGGCATATTCCATTCTAATGCGCGATCGCCTTTCTAATGTCGCTTTTCCAAGGCATATTACATTCTAATGCGCGTTCGCCTTTCTAATGTCGCTTTTCCAAGGCATATTACACTCTAATGCGCGATCGCCCTTCTAATGCGCGTTCGCTTTTTCAAGGCATATTACCCATTAGAATGCCTTTTCGCTCAAACAATGACTTTTCACCACCTTCAGGGTCGCGCTAATCTTTCGCTCTTTTTAACGCAAAAACCACCTTTCGCTCTTTTATAAATCGCGTTGTGCCTTTTTGCTCCTTTTTCGCTAAAATTACCATTGCGAAGTTAGGCGAAAAGGGTTAAGCGATAGCTCGCGGAAACGGTTTCGCCATTCGTTAACGCTACCTTTATAAATAGCGTTAACTGTCTTTTTGGCGAAAACCCATGCGAAAAGCGAATGCGAAAACATTTCGCTACTTTTCGCTCTTTTATAAATATGCCCCTAAGGCTTTCTCAATTTAACAGAATTGCACATCATTACCTTATGTTGGTGCTACTTTACCTTAAATCCTGCTTTGCCATACTATGCTCTACTTGTATTAGAATAATACGCTAAATAAAGGTAAAAAATTGTTACCTTGTTTCAAAAGTCTCCAAATTAAAGGTGTATATAATTGTTAAAGCGTGTTGCTTTAGTATTTGCTTGTTCTAGATAGGGTTGGAGCTTTATTTACCTAATCAGATGCCAGGGGCTCTTGGATATAATTTGCAAAACAGTTAATGCTATATTTCATTGTTTAGATGCTGATGGTAATCTTTGATTTTCCCTCTGGTAACATGGATTCTGAAGTGAGGCATGTAGTTTTAGAATACATGAGACACATAAAATTTTCTTGACTGCAGATGTTGCACAAATACAATTCCCACCCTACAATACAACTTAAAGAACTCATCTCCTTGGATTGACACTGCTGAAATAATTAAGAAAGGTCCTTGGAGGAGAACTGGAAAAAGAAAACCAAATTACAACATGTAAAAGTGTATATGTGATGTAATTTAAAATAGCAAGTGCAGATTAGCAAATTAACACTCTTAGGGATATGTACTCAAGTAAATAATGCAATTAGCTTCCTACAAGACTTAACAGAGTCTTAATTTCTCATACACTGCTTAAAATAAAAAAGGAGGGTTTTATATTAATAATGTGTCTTTTGCAACTTACAAACTGTTTTGTTTAAGGAAAATGATAGGACTTTCCAAACTTGTCTAATCATGCTCACATTTTCAATTCCTTCCTGACCTCTGGGATTTTCCTGCTGCCTTTAAACATGCATGCATCAAACCTCTTCTTAAAAAACCCTCTCTGGACCCTTCCTGTCTCTCTAACTACGGTCTTGTCTGCCTTTTACTGTTTGTGTCAAAACTCTTAGAACGTCTCCTCTCTACATGCATTACTAAATGCATGTAGATGTCCATGCTAATAACCTATAGGACCCATTGCAAATGGCCCTCTGCAAAGTCTCAAATGACCTACAAACTGCCAAGGCCAAGGGCCAGTTTCTGATCCTCATTCTCCTTGACCTATCGGCCTCCTTGTGTGATATTGTGGTTCATTCTCTTCTTATGGAAATGCTAAATTCTTATTTCTCAAACAGATCTTTCTCTGTCTCTTTTGTTAATAAGACTTCTTTAGTGTGGGGGTTTACTTGTCCACCCCTATACTAATACACAAATTCCAAAGTAGAAGGATCCTCCAAGGTACGTAAAACCAAATATCTTTATTGGAACATATTCAACATGGATGTACAGACCCAAAACGGGTCACCTGACGTGTTTCACGTCATGCAGGACACTTAATCATAGGTTAAGGAGAAGCCTCTCCTAAAAAGCCAGATGTAGAACACACCAACTTTCTTCTTAAGGTTACAGCACACATAGGGAAAACAACAAAAAAATAAAAATACACACAAGCAAAAATAAAACACAATAATACATAATATTGAAATGAACAAAATAGCAAACCATTATAAACCAGTATAAACACCAAAATATTAATTTTTAAAGAAAAATTTAAAATATTATTACCTGTTATGGTTTAACTGCACATATCCCGAGATGTCGAACATACTGTTAAGTCCTTTAGGGATCTTAGCACCCAAATAAAATATCCAATGGGCCCCCGCCCTCAGGAGGAGAGGTTCTAAACTCCTAACTCTCTTACATTCCATAGAACACCCAATTCTCTGGATACCCTGTATTTTCAAACAAGACACTCTTGAGTTAGTGCAAAGGGCAAAGTGTCTAGCGACAGGGCTTCGTAAATTCTTAGTCTTAATGTCGCGAATGTGCTCTTAATTCTAGACTTTAAACTTCGAATAGTACAGCCCACATGAATCATGCACGTAGAGCAAGTTAACAAGTATACTATGCTTATGAAGGTTCTCATTCATCCAGGTCATGGTATATCTGTTGTATTCAATTAGATCAACTGGACTTGAAGTTTAGTTCTTGAAGACGTTTCGCTAGTCATCCACCTGGCTTTCTCAATTCAGAATGACTTGTACAAGAATCTGTGGCAATTATGTACCCTGGAAAATCCCAATTAGTATATCACAGCCAGGTGTTAAGGGCGTGATAAGATAGTGGTGTTATAGGAAGGCCCAGAGTAAGGTGTCAAAACAGCATTGTACATGGCAGACAGAGAGGTGTTAAGGAGGCCATTTATGTGAAAATAAAGAAACCAAGCCTAAATAGAGGTGGGGGGGTTCGACACCATCTGTCTGCCATGTACAATGCTGTTTTGACACCTTACTCTGGGCGTTCCTATAACACCTCTTAGCCACTATCCAATCATGCCCTTAACACCTGGCTGTGATATGCTAATTGGGATTTTCCAGGGTACATAATTGCCACAGATTCTTGTACAAGTCATTCTGAATTGAGAAAGCCAGTTGGATGACTAGTGAAACGTCTTCAAGAACTAAACTTCAAGTCCAGTTGATCTAATTGAATACAACAGATATAACAAATATACTTCAAAAGAGGAATCACAATTAATATATTGTTTTATCTGGAAAGTAACTAACCCTTTAAGTTCAATATCAAATCTCTAAATGTCTGCTCTCTTATTCATCCTGGATGGCACAAAACTGCCTTAAACTCAATCTATCAAAAACTTAATTAATAATTTACCCACCTTAACTAGAACATAGTCCACCCTTCTCCATCTCTATTGACAATATGGTCATTAACCCAGTTAAACCCGCACACTGCCTTGAATATAGTTATATAGTTATATAGTATTTGTGGTTGAATACAGACATACGTCCATCCAGTCTAACCCATCTAGCAATACCCCCATTTCTTGCCTAAACTGTTGATCCAGAGGATGGCAAAAAAAAAACACCAAATTTATGAAGGGGAAAAAAACTCCTTCCTGACTTCAAGTGGCAATCGGAAAAATCCCTGGATTAGGACTTTACTTGCAACTTGCAACATTCCTTGTTTGCAGAAACTCCTCCAAATTTTTTTTTTAAACTGACCAGTGAACCTGCCATAACAACGTCCACTGGAAGACAGTTCCATAGCTTTTCCGTTCTCACAGTAAAAAAGCCTTTCCGAACTTGAATCCTAAACTTTTTTCTTCAAGTCTTAATGGATGTCCGCGGGTCCTCTGACATGTTCTATTGGTGAACAATGCCCCAGATAGTTTATTGTATGGCCTGTTAATGTATTTATACACAGTAATCATATCATACCCACGCAAGAGCCTTTTCTCGAGTGTACATAATTGTAACTTATCCAGTCTCTCTTCATATTCAAGCTTCCCCAATCCCCCTATTAATTTAAAAGTGAAATAAAAGAAAGAGAACGGCACACAGGAATGCTGCATACATATGTTTCGACCCCTAAATGGGTCTTCGTGAAGTGACACTTGCACTGCATAATGCAAATGAGGCCTTACCAATGCTTTGTAGAGAGGGAGAATTACATTTTCCTCCCTTGAATCCATACCTCGCTTTATACAAGACAATACCATGCTGGCTCTGGCTGTTGCTGCCTAGAGATGTTCAAAACTGTTTTTGAAATTCAAAAAACGTTCCCAAATTTTGAAATTCTAAAATTCGAAAAACGAATTCGAAAACACACAGCTGTCTTATCCTGACGACAGCCGCGTGTTGGCTGAAACGCGTCGATCCATTTGATGTTACAATAAACAAAGTTGTTGCAGTTCATGGAGTGCCCCTATCCGTTTCTTATATATATATATATATATATATATATATATATATATATATATATATATAATACAATGTTGACAGTCAGCTATACAACCACCTCCAGAATTTCTTAATGTCCCTATTCCAGTAAGTTCTGTATATAAACACAGTCTCAGCATTTACCTCAGGCAGTTCCAGGGTTAATGCTGATACAGTTCTCTATCAATCATCTAACAATCTATGGACACCAGGAGAAGTAGAACAGCAGACTGCACTGAGCAGGCAGAAAGGGGGGATTCCAGGCACCAGTAATCCCCCCCAGTAACACCCCCCACACCAAACATGCCCCTGATCAGTAACTAACATACAGCCGAAAGCTGTTGATTCACCATGGCAGTGGGGATGGGGGGTTGTCAAAATGCCACCCCTGAATTTACATATAAAATGCTGTTGTTCCTTACTGGTAATGCTGAAAATCCCCCCCTAACCTTTTAGTACTCTCCTTGGCTCAAAAGGTGGTCATGTGCTTGGGGTAAGGGATAGAAAAGAAATAAATCTTATCTCACACAGCGCACCTTAGTCTGGCCCTAACTATGTGCACAATAGAAATTAGATGAACACAAATTCCACATCAACAGAACCTAATGCACACTAAGTTTATGCTGAGCTGCTATGAGTATTTTGTGAATGGAAAGCCATACAGAAGCTGTACCATATCAGATCAACAGTAGATGAGCGTAATGATAATTGAATATTGGTAATAGAAGTATGACTCATCTTGATTACCTTCAGTTAATGACATTTCAATAGAGATTTAAATCAAGAAGTTGTTTTAATATAAGCAAGCTCTATGCCGTGCTGATTTTGGTGAGGGAGTCTAATTTTGAAAGATTATGAATGTTAGGGCTGTTTAGGGCAAGTTAGGGCTGTTTACATTGGAGAAGCGGCGGTTGCGTGGGGACATGATAACCTTGTACAAATATATTAATGGCCCATACAATGAGCTCTCTGGTGCATTGTTCACTAATAGGTCATATCAGAGGACACGTGGACATCCTTTAAGGTTGGAAGAAAAGAAGTTTCATCTTCAGGTTAGGAGAGGTTTCTTTACAGTGAGAACGGTGAAACTGTGGAACTGTCTTCCAGCAGAGGTGGTAATGGCAAGTTCATTGAATAACTTTAAAAAAGGCCTGGATAAGTTTCTAAAACTAAAGAATATTGAGAATTACTGGTATTAATGCACATAGATCTGGTTGATCCAGGGATACTTTCCGATTGCTGATTGGAGTCAGGAAGGAATTTTTTCCCCCTTTTTAGCTGGGGTTTTTTGCCTTCCTCTGGATCAACTGTTAGGTAGGGATAAAAAAAAAAAAAGTGAATAGGTTGGACTTGATGGACATATGTCTTTATTCAACCTTAATTACTATGTTACTATGTTACTATGTAATGTTAATAATATATTAAACAAATGGACAGAAAGTGACTACATTATAAAATACAATTAGTGATGATATATGTAGAAGATACAGTATGTCAAGGTAATACTCGTAAAGTTGGCAATATGTGTTTTCTTATTGATCACGAGCATTTAAAAAGGCATTGAAAAGCAAACATTGCTTGAAGGTTGCTTATTTTACAGATGTTTGGATCATTGGTATTTATTAATATATTATCTATTTATATCCACCCTTTCTGATGAAACCTTCAATACAAAGATATTAATGAGAACCAGTACAAGACATTTTTACAATAGCATTAATATAATTATTATTATTATTATTACTATTATGGATTCTAGAGCAGAGGGGCAGCACGACCAGAGTCCTGAATGCGGACATGGGAAGAAGTGACAATGGTGGATGAGAGGATGAATCTGCTTTTGCATTTAATCACATTAGTCTTTTCCTTTGCTGTGAATAAAATCCAGAAATTGACATTTGGGGATGGGATGGGGTGCCCTACACAGTGTTAAAAGTGTATTTTAGGGGTGGAGATACCCTTTAACCTATTTTATTAAACAGATTTTCTGTAGTTAGCATTTTGTTACATGTTAGCTTAAAGACAGTTTTGCACAGCAACATTCAAATAGTGATGTCCGAACTTTGCAAAATCCGGTCCCATTAAAATGAAAAATATCCTCGAAATTACGAGATTTCTCGAAATCTGCGGCGATTCCGGGTTCAGATCCGCGAACCGGCCATCCCTACATTCAAACCGTGCAACCTATTGTATACTTACAGGGAGATGTAGTATCAGCCACTAATGGCTAAAAAACATGCTTCTCGATGTAATATCATGTTAACATCGGTTTAACTCTTACTTTGCCGGGCTTGTGCTGTTTCCATTAAAGATGTCAGGCACCCAATGCAAAACCCATAGCGTTAGTTTTGCAATTTTTAGCAAGAAAACAGGTGCCTTTTCAATGGAGGCTTTAGACCAGTGCAACTTTCCTTCCTGGTTCATGCAATGCAGTAAATTTCACCAAGTGATTACTGCATTACAGGAACTCAGAAGGTAAGAAGAGCACCGAGGTAAGTATCTCCCCCTTCGTGGGCAAATAAAAGGACTGGGCCATTATAGGGAATTCACACCAGGGTTAAATTAGCCAATGAAATATACAGTAAATAAAATGAATCCGACAAGCTTGATCTATTTTTAGTAAGATCTCAGAACCTTCCCTACGCCAGTTCTGTCACTCATGGTTAAAACCTTCTATTTGGCGCCATAGCTTTGCATTTTTATATTAGATACCTGGTATGTAGAGAATGTAAGTTTCTATTATTTAAAGCTAAAAATGAATGTTCATTTAATCCTTTGGCCATTTCAGAGATTCATTTGGTCAAACATAAGCACCTTTTCTACTTTCTTTTTCACTTTGTACGTAACAGGTTTGCCCTGTCTCTTTGTAGTGGTTCAGTGATTAAATGAAATAACTTGACATAATGACACTGTGTAGGCTGTATTCTTTTTCCAATACATTCAAATTTTATAACAAGCAGATATAATGCATTCAATATTAGTTGGCCAAAAAACAGCATTTAATCAGTGGCTAATTTCAAGAGATTTAAACAAAATGTAATATTGTTCGTCTGTGAGTAGGCTTTGTTTCAAAGTATTATGAACTGTTATGAGGACAGGACAGAATATTTTTCCTGTATGTTTTAAAGGGCATGTCCATCCGTAAAAATTTACCCCTAACTGCTATTATTGGCACTTTAATACATGCATTTCTAACCAGATACTTAATGAGTTTTGTTGTCATTCTCTGGAAAAGGTTGCTTGCTGTCTCCTCCCCCTTCTCAGTGAGCTTTTTGTAACTTGAGCATGTGCTGAGGAAGCAGCAGGGGAAAGAGCAGTCAATCATTGACTGGGATGTCAGCAGTCACAGCCTTGATTGACTGCATGGAGGGAGGAGCCAGCTTCCTCTGTCAGAATGGATGCAATAATTATTCTTAAATATCTGGTTATTAATGCATCTAATAAGGTGCTGAATAAATCATTTGAAATTTGGGGCAGGTAAATGACAACTGAACAGTTTGTTTTTATTTTATTTTTTATTTTAAGGGGGTCATGCCCTTTAAAGGACAAATATAGTTGCCTCCACCCGTTCCACCAGACCTAGCAGTCAGTAGTACCCAGGATGAGGACCTAAACCCCAAGGTCCTCACATCTGGGTTCTATTTTTATCTTCGGCATTACTTACTTTAAGTCTGCCTTGTGGCTCTGGCTCTACTTCTTCCTTCGCTATTCTGGCCAATGAGAAGATGCACTTCTTCAAAGCGTGTCTTTTCATTGGACGGAGTCGCTAAATGAATGGAAGACAAAGCCACAAAGAAAACTTAAAGTAACTACTGCAGAAGAAAGAAGGCAGTTTAATTCCTCATTCTGGGTACTAACCAATGGTGGACAGTGTGTAAGGAGAATATAGTTGTCCTTTAAAGAATAATACATCTATTTTTTTCAGAAACTTTTAAAATATCATTATAATATATGCCTTCTGTGGATCCCTATGTAAAAAAATAAGCATATAATGCATGCGGCTTTGTAATTCTAACGGGGAGGTTCAGTGGAATTTATAAAATCATACATTCCACTCCTGCTTCTATTAACTATCTTGCCTCCAACACTCCTTCTCCTTTGCCCAGTAAATGGTGATAACACGGAATGGTTTTGTTGTTACAAAGTCAGTTACACACAATCAAGAAATATTGGTTTCTGAACATGTCAGTTCCCGTTCCTGTACTAAGCAAAAACAGAGTCCTGAACTCCTCTTGCTGCTGGATCCTGCTGTGTTCTGTCCCAAACACCTTAACCAAATTTAAAATAACAAAATAATTTGCAGGTGCTTCCAGACAATGAAGACTTTATTGACACGACATGTTTCGGACATGAAGTCCTTTATCAAGAGTACTTAACCAGTGCTGTAAACCACATATATACCCACAACACAAGAAATGACATCCCACAACCCTCCCATCACCATGGGAACAGAGCATCCAATCGAATCATTCTGTTATGAATCCATTAGTGACATCATCAGTCTGAATAAAAATAAAAAATCATACAAACTGTATAATATGGCGTTTGTACATCCACAAGAATAGGATACAATTTGTCTCACGGTACAGCACATAGAGCCAACTAATTGAAAAAGTTATCAAACAGTTTTATATATATATATATATATATGGTATAGTCACTACAAGGTAATAGTATCTACTATCTGTAGGCGGTATATACTTATTAACTGGTGTAGTTTTATGGCAGTCATATAGAAGTACCATATTTAATGCTTATGTACATTTTGTATGATTTTTTATTTCTATTTTGATTGATGATGCACTAATGGATTCATAACAGAATGATTCGATTGGATGCTCTGTTCACATGGTGATGGGAGGGTTCTGGGATGTCATTTCCTGTGTTGTGGGTATATATGTGGTTTACAGCACTGGTTAAGTACTCTTGATAAAGGACTTCAAACTACTTTCCATTCCTGTACACAGCACCAAGAAGAGAAGCAGCACAACGACTTCTGGCTAGTTACAGGAATACAGTATGCTGCCTGAATGCTTAATGTACATGAATGGAAACAGACTTTGACCACAAAACTTCTGAAAATGAATCATAAAGGTCAATTATAAATAAGCATTTTAGCATCATTACCCCCCAAAACCCCACTTGCATTTTAATCTTACCTTTCTCTGACACTTCAACACTGAGTTTTAAGAACTTACACACAGCAAATAGGAGGGTTTTACCAGTATAAATTATTCTACTCTTTTAATGGCAGATATCTGGGCTTTTTTTTATTTCAAATGGAAGAATTTATATGGCTTATATAGGTAATGATATTGAACAGAAGTGGGCTGCTTTTAAAGGGGTATTAAACTATGACATTTCTAAATATATACCTAGAACAAGTGTAAAAAAAATTTGGTCCACTCCTGCCTGGCTTAATGCTCAGGTTAAAAGGGAAATGGAAAAAAAGAAAAAGGCATTTAAAATTTTGAAATCAGAGGGAACAGAACAGGCTTACAGGGAGTAAGAAAGCAATTAAATTAGCTAAAATAGAAAATGAAGTACAGAGAGTAGTGGTCAATGGAGCTACATCTATGTGGGCTAAAGTTCTAAGTGGAGTGGTTCTGTACTGGGGACACTTCTTTTTAATCTGTTTATAAATTACTTAGAAGGGGCATTGTGAGCAAGGTCTTTGCTGATGACACTAAACTATGCAGAGCTTTGGAAATATCAAATGATGTGCAATTGCTGCAAGCAGACCTAGATAGATTATCAAAATGGGCAGCAGAGTGACAGATAAATGTAATGTGATGCATTTGGCGTTTAACAATGCTTGTACCACCTACACCATAAATAACTCTATGTTAAGTGAATCTCGAATGGAAAAACATTTGGGGGTTCTGGTAGATAAAAGACTTAGCTATAGCAAACAATGCCAGGCAGCAAGGCAAGAGCTAGCAAGATATCGTTTTGTATAAAGAGGGGAATAGATTCCAGGGACAAAGATATTATTCTCCCTCTAAACAAGGCACTGGTAAGGCCTCATTTGGAATATGTGGTGCAGTTTTGGAATCCCATATACAAAAAGGACATCTTGGAAATAGAAGCAGTTCAGAGAGGGGAAACTAAAAAAGGGGAATGGAGGGGTTTGACTATGCAGGCAGATTAGACAAGTTAGGTCTGTTTTCACTGGAGAAGCGACGTTTGACCAGGGATATGATCACTTTATACAAATATATTAATCCGCCATACAATAAACTCTCTGGTGCATTGTTCACTAATAGGTTATATCAGAGGACGCGGGGACATACTTTAAGATTAGATGAAAAGAAGTTTCATCTTCAGGTTAGGAAAGGTTACTTTACAGTGAGAACGGTGAAACTGTGGAACTGCCTTCCAGCCAATGTGGTAATGGCAAGTTCATTGAATAGCTTTAAAGTGTGCTTAATACGTTTCTAAAACGAAATAATATTGAGAAATACTGGTATTAATTTGCAATTTGTCAGAAATAATTACCCCCCCATTTTTAGCTGTTTTTTTTTGTCTTCCTCTGGATCAATTGTTAGGTAGCGTTAAAGAGTGGGGTGTAAAGGTTGGACTAGTTGGACATATTTCTTTATTTAACCTCAATTAATATGTAACTATGTACTATGCAAGTTCTACATCAACTAAAAAATGATAACAAACAAAACAAAATTGAAAAATAATCTTTTTCTAAGTTAGTTTGCCTGGATTATTTATAGTCTTGTAATAATTTTATCAGACAAAGTTTCAAGAGTAATGGACTGTTATAAGCAACAATAATGAATCCAAGCAACCATCCATTAAATCTATTAGCCATTCAGCAGGATAGAAGCAGTCACACAACAGAAATACTGTTATATACAATACCAGTGTTATGACTAACATACAGATATATTTTTAAAGATAATTTACAGCTGATTATGGAAAACTAAATGTTGCATGCAGCCCAAAGACAAATACATAAGTAAATCTAGCATCTAGTTAAATATCATGCATAGGGATGGACTCGAACTCAAACCTGAGTTCGAGACAAACTATTCAAACTAGTTCAGGTTCGAACTAATTCGATTTTCCGGACTCGTGGGACTATTTTCGAAAATCCTCGAACATTCGAAAATTCTCGAATGTACAAGGATTTTCAAACGTTCGGCAGGCCTCAAACGGACGCTTCTGAAAACCCCTGAATGCCCTGAGATTCCCGAAAATGGCCACTCGTGGATACCGAGGCTGGACGTTCGCGGGTCCTACAGCTCGAACCAGGACCCCCCTCCACGGCACTTATAAGTGCCTTTGGGGCCTTTGGAAGGTCCCTGGTGGCCCTGACAAGTTAAGGGGTCCCGCAGCTCGAGCCAGAACCCCCCTCCCCAGCCCTTGTATGGGCTCTTGCGGCTCTTAAAAGAGCCCTTGGGTGGTGTCTTCTGTCTTCTATCCTGTGACACCAGCTCCGCTGAGGCCACGGACCCCGAGGAGGACCCCGGCTGCCAGGGGTACCTCCAGCACCAGCCAAGGGTTGCAAAGGCACTTATAAGTACCGGGAAGGGGGGTCCCGGTTCTGCAGGACTCCTTAAGCCCCAAAGGGCACTTCTGATAGGGCTGGGAGGGGGGATCCCGGTTTGAGCTGCAGGACCCCTTAAACCCAAAAGGGCTCTTGTCAGGGCTACAAGGGCACTTATAAGTGCCGTGGAGGGGGTCCCGTTCAAGCTGCGGGACCCCTTAAGCCCCAAAGGGCCCTTGTCAGGGCTGCAAGGGCCCTTGTCAGGGCCATAAAGGTCCTTGTAAGGACCCAGGAGGGGGTCCTGGTTTTGAGCTGCGGGATCCCCGAACGTCCAGCTGGATTGTGTGGCGTTCGGCAATCTGCGAACGGCTATTTCGGGAATCTCCGGGCGTTCTGGGATTTTCAGAAGCGGCCATTCGAGATTTACCGAATGTTCAGAAATCCTTGAATGTTTGATCAAACATTCGAGGATTACCGAAAGCGGCACGTAGCGTGCATGCTACGTCGGGTTTTTTATGCTGTTCCCCACACATGGACGTGTTCCCCAGACCATCTCCCAGGTCCCAGAAGCTTGTAAGGTAAGTTTACCCTGCCATATTTACCCCCGTTTTCGGACTTTCGAACTTTCAAACTTTTTTCAACATTATACATAGTATTTTTGAGATTTCTTTAGAATAGAGTTCAGGTTCAGGTCCATCTCTACTCTGGAGAAAATGAGACATTGTATAACAAGGAGGGATCCAACCAGCTGCTACAAGAAAAAGGTTGCAGACCTATTGCAACAGCTTTAAAAGGAGGGTTACAATCTATATCATTATATATATGTGCAGTGACTAGGTCCCTAATATCATCAACTTGGAAATTCCCAGCACCCCTGAAAACACACTTGGTGAACAAAATTTGGTGATTTGATAAGATATGGGCTGTATGGTTTATGCATATGAAACAATCTACAATAGACAATACTATGTAAATCTGGTGTATCGGGAGGACTGGATCTGCTCGAAAAGAGGGAATATCAACAAAAGGAAACTATGTCTCCCAACCATCAATCCCCCCAGCACTGACAGAATATAATAACAGGAGGACACAGAATTAAGGTAAGGGGGGGGGGGGAATTTATTAGAAGATAATAGTTTTTTTAAACAGATAGATGTGTGATAAACAACATATAGGTTAATAAAAATGAAAATGGAGAAGAAGAATTATACCAAAACACAAGATAATGTATAATAAGAATAGCATCTTAAAATGCAGTCTCTTCTATGTAAAATATTTAAGCATAGTGTGTGCAAGATTATATTTGTTTCTAAAACTACTTTAAATGTATGAATGTTTGTAGATGTATACCTTTTTCTCAAATAAAAACAATGGGGGAAAATGTGTGTGATCATTGGACATTACAAGTCTGTGTGGACATCTTCTATTTACCAGACTTTGTTGTGGACTCTTAGATTTACCAGTTCATACAAGTTCAGCAGCCAGTGTAAAATCAGACCTCCAGTTCAGCAGCCAGTGTTAAGTCAGCCATCCAGTTATCCAAGATATAGGAGGTAGCTCTCCAGTTAACAAGTCAGTGTTAGGTCAGCCCTCCGGTTCACCAACCAGTTTTTAGTCAACCTCCTAGTTTTCCAGCAAGTGAAAGTGAGATCACCAACTCCAAGCCACGCCCTCCTTTTCAGGAAGATACAGGCTGCAGCTTTAAATAGTTGACAAATGGTCTAAAAACACCCCTGCCAGTGGGGAGAAAAAATACACTTGTGTCACCATTATGTTTGATTTTAATGTAGTGGTTATTTATAGTACATTGGGAATATAGTGATCCCAGGAGATTTGGGAGATGCCATGAAATGAAATGCTAGAAATAACAAGAGCAGAACAGAACAAAGCAGATGGAATTACAGACATAAGGGGTGAGTATCAGTGAAATAGTGTTGACAAACAAAACACAATGACCAAAGGATCAGGAACAATTAGCTTCTAAGTCCCAGCCAGAAATTTAAAAGACAGGAAGTCAATCCTAGGAACAGGAGCTAAAGAACTGAAGACAGGAGGCTGGAGGACTACGTCACAGGAAGTTGGATGTTTAAAAAAGTGGTAGAAGGAGCACTGGAGACAACAAGTACTTAAATCTAGATATCTGAACAGGGCACCAGAGTGGCTATCAGAAATAGGGATGGGTTTGGGTTCATGTCGATCCTGGATCCTATTCAAAACTGACGGTCCGAAGTCCCACAGAACTCTCAAAAGTAAAACTTTTCGGAACTTCTAATATTCAATTCTGATGATCGAATTTTCAATGCTTATAATCAAATATAACATAACCTGTTATCAATTCGATAACCTGGTATCAATTCGTCTCCCACTAAAATCTATTCGGTTCTTCAGAATTTTCTGAACTTTTCGAAAGTTTGAAAATATGATTTCAGAACAAAACTAAAAGCTTTTCGAACATGTCTAATCAGGAATAGGGAAACATATAAAAATCCTGTCTAAAGAATGGATTTCTAATCAGCTCTATTGTGCACTGTAGACTGCATTCATTTTTCTGCATTCCTTAACAGCACAGCCCACAGCAAGGAGGGTGTAAGGAGTATAAATCTTTGTTTTTTTTAATGCTTCCCACTCACTGACCCCCTGACCCCTTCATGGGCCCCGTGGCCCATTTCCTTATAGCCTCCCTTGGCCACTCCAACTCATGGGGTCTTGTGGCCCCTCCCCTTCCCATTGGCCCCTCCCACTCATGGGCCCACTCTATCTATCTATCTTTCTTTATTTCTCTCTTTATTTCTTCTTATACAATATACATACATAAAATACAAGAAACATTTTGAGAAATGCATTTAATTTACAATATATAATGTGAATATAAGACAACACATTGTGCTGAAATTATTATAGAAGTGATGGGAAAGTAATTCAGTTAGAAAAAAATAATCATATCTTTAACATTCAGGCAACTGTATCAGTGTTTTTGAGTAATATGTGGATACTGAAGCTGAAAAAGTGTGTAGTTTCACAGATGTAATTTTGTAATGCCATTTCATATTACAAGTGAACATAATTACAGTTCAATGTTCTGTAGTCTCAGAGTAGATTTATGTGAATGTTTTATGTAATACATTACTCAGAACTCAGAGGGACTGTATTGTTTATTATTCATAACATCTGCCACTTAGAACAAAGAGTGTTATACACAACATTTTTATGTGCTCAATGCCTGAGATACAACTCAGTAGCAAATAAGCTGTGTTTTATTGTGCATTTCAGCACAGTCCTTCTGTCAAATAATAAAATAGTTTTCCCTGTATTAAAGGTAGTTATGAGGTAGGGATAGATAGATAGATAGATAGAGAGATAGAGAGATAGATAGATAGATAGATACTAGTGGGAATTATTTGTGTGTATGTTTGTCTATGTGTGGAGAAAGTGGATATACACTCAAAATGGCAAGAACGCCCTTTATTGTTAAATTACCATCTATACAAAAATATCTAAAATAAATCCTGGTTGGATTAGGGTGCACAGTATTACTAAATTGTATCCTCTTATTGTTGCACAACACAACAAATTGTATTTTATTCTGAATTTGTAAAGTCTTAATAAATAGTATTACCGGAGATAATTATTTGAATTGTGTTTGTATTGCTGTCCCTGTGATTAAAAACCATAATGCATTTTGTGGCGATAACGGAACCTTCTGAGGAATTGGTTATCAACACAAAATGTGTCAAACTGTAGCCCTATTTACTGTCTGTCCATGAACGATACAGTTTTTATAGATTTTTCAATATGGCCTTGCTTCTTCACATATGTATCCTTGCTGTTGAAGAATTTTCGAATTGGACATTTTTCTTTTTTTTTTTTGCCTCACCAGTGCACCTGTTCGTATATTTAGAAGGGACAGTTTTGTTGGTGCCATGCAATGTGCATCCTGTCACACACACAGTCAAGCAAATTTTCAGTAGAGAAAAATATCTCTTCAGCATACAAACTGGGAGGATATACTCTAAGGTAAAGAATTGGACTGTTTTTAAAGGGGTTGTAAACCATTTCACATCTAAATTTATACCCTTTGGAAATAAATGTCAAAATTGTTTTAAAAGGACACAACAAGGTGGCATAATTCTAATTTAAAGAGGAGAATAAATAGGAAGAGAATGGCATTTAAGTCTTTAAGCCTTGTAACAGTAACTGTAACAAGAATTCTAAGACAGCAATTTACTGTAGCAAGCTAAAATAAATAATGAAGTTAGGAAAGCTGAACAAAGCAAGACTAACCCAAAACAAGTTTTTAAGTATATTAATAGTAAGAAGAAGAGGTCTGAAAATGTGGAACCATTAAATAATGGGGATGAGTTACAGAGGATACAGATAAAGCAAATGTCCCTCTTTTATATACACCATAGAAGATCCAAGTACATATAGCATAGAGTATTTTAGGCTGGACATTATTGGGTGCTGTTTGTTCCCAGATCATTTAGTTAACAAAAAACAATACTTTGGTAACAAAACTATATTTAGTCAACCGAAAGAAAATCTATTGCAGATATAAACATATATTGAGTCAAATAAACCAAAATACACATTTAGTCAGCAAAAAACAACTGTACCACCAAAATATTTATGTACAGTGTGTACAGTGGATTGAAACAATATTTTTTTATGTACAAAAAGCGGAGAAGAGTAACATTATGTTGGCAAAAAGAAAATTTGTAGACCAAATACATCTTTTAGTATATGTTTTTAGTAAACAAAATGCACTAAGAAAGAACAACCATACTTTTTGTCTTAAAAATGCAATTTTGTGCACCATGATTTATATTTGGTAATGGTAGGTAAATTGTTTACTTTCCCTTTAATCCCTTCAGAAAAAAATAATGACTCTCTTTCCCATAATAAATTTCCCTTTAAACTCTTTAATAAGTAATATCTGGAATGATACACTTTCCCTTTAAAAATGGTAAGTGCCATGCATTCCCTTTAATCTCAATAATAAGAAAATGCTTGTAAATGGTAAATTAGTAAAAGTAGGAAATTCTAAACACATTTTCCCCATTAATTTCTACAATAAAAGTAGTACATGATACATGCCCTGCAGGGAAAAAAGGCTTGTAAATTGCACACTTTACCTTTAATATCTTCAGTAAGAAAACATGGTTAAATTGCCTTTCAGTTAATTTTGGCAAAAAAATATCTGGTAAATCTGGTAAACAGAACATGTTTCCTTTATTCTCTGCTGTAAGAAAAGAAGTACAGTCCATATTTTCCTTTCACCTCCTTACTTTACAGACATCTACCATTGCCAAATGTGGCATCTGGGTAGGGTGGGGGTTGGCATGGTGGAGGCAGAAAGGGGGTGTGAAGCAAGCAATGTCACCCGGGGGTGGGGCAGAGGTGGAGTTCGGGCATGGAGGGTTTTTTTCCGGGGCATTGCTTATATAAGAATGCGATATAAGATGTTTTCAGACGCGGGAGTTTGGGGTGGTCTTGTTAGAGTGGGGGAGACAACCGAAGAATCCAGGAGACTCCCATGACTGCTGAAGGGGTAGGATACCTGACTTAAGAGTTGTTCTGATATTAAGTTTCCTTTGAAGTAACCAGCTAAATAAGAAACCAACTACAGCCTCATCTATCTATCTAAAGACTGCATATCCCAAAAAAATTATCAGGGTGATGCTACAGTAAATCGTCTGTTTACAGGCAAATTAGCATAAAACCCATGCTACCTGATGTATTATTGGGTTTGCATTGGTTTTAAACAAATTTTGCATTGTCTGCGCTATTTCCAAAAATTCCTGAAAATAACGTAGCACAGCCTATGTAATATAGGCAGTGTTGAGTTTAGCACTACCTTGTAGCACAGAACTTAACGCTTTTAAGACAGAGGCGCAGAGCGGTGCTCCTTACTAGACGGGGATACCACAATACAGTAAATCTCACAAAGTAATTTACTGCATCATGGGATCTTGCAAAGTTAAGTAATGCCGTATCTAGTTCTGCTACAGCCCCTATGTTTTTTAAACACAACAATCTTGATGTTCACCAAATAATTTCTGTAGAACAAGTCTGTCAATTCTGTCCACTAAATAATTTCTGTTGAACAATTCTGTAGGAAAAGTGTGCAATTTAGGGCTAGGCCACACTGCTGCCCTTTTTTTTGCGTTTGCATGTGCGTTTGCGTTTTTTTCATATCATTGAAAACGCGGCAACGCATGTGCGTTTTTGGGTGTGTTGCGTCTGTGATTTGCGTTCCGCATTTTAAATTGCAATCGCATGCGTTTTTTCAATACTTACTGAAAAGAACACATGCGCAAACGCAACAAAATCGCACATGAAATTGCATGCCATGCCCTCAGAAGTAGAGATGGCCGGTTCGCGGACCCGAACCCGGATCCGCCGCGAACGGCGGATTATTCCGGATTTTCCGGATTTTCTGCCTTCCGAACTTCCGAACTGCATATTTATTTTTTTTTTCGAAAATTTTCGGAATTACGAGGATCTCCGTATTTTTCGAAGAATTCTCGTAATAACGAAAATTTATGAAAAAACAAGAAATTCTTGTAAATTTGCAGAATTTCTGCATTTTGGGGATTATTTTGAAGATGGAGCAAGCCACATGTCCCAAATTATCCAATGGCAGCTAACATGATTATTGCCAGCCCCCTGGGTATAAAAGGCTGCTTCACAGGTGCCATTTTGTCAGTGTGTTGGAGTGTGTTTAGTGGAGACCTGACAGTGTAGGAGTTGGAGAGAGTTTTTTGTGCTTTTTAGCTTTTTTGAGCTTTCTGTGTGTGGATTTCAGTATGGTGGTTTAGCACTTGTTGTTAACCACCCCTGTATTCACACATCTTGAGACCCAACAGTCCTTTTAAGGACTAACCTTGTTGTAATGGAGAGGAGGACCCGTCTCTCCACTGAGAATGTGGATCACATCTCAGTACAGCACCCCTATTGCTGATGCTTATGCCCGTGACTGAAGGCCTCCTGCCCTGGCCACCCGTACTGCTCCTTCTGCCTCATTTTCCGCTAGAGGCTTAGCTGGCAATGGCAAATTTTCTTATTGGCAGGGCCATATGGTCCTACCTTGCTCTACTGCATTCAAGTTGAGAAAAACAAATGCTCTGCAACAACAGCTACTTTGTGGCTAATTTTTCTAAGATTGGGTCGATCCTACTTGGCCTGAGAGCAGTACTTTGTTCTTCCTTCTCTCTCCACGAGGCACCTTTGTGGTGTCACCTACTCTGACCATTTCATACAGCCGCAACAGCTACTCTGTGGCTAATGTTTTCAGCTCTGGGTCAGTCCTGCCTGGCACTAGAGCAGTACTCCATATTACAAAGTGTGGGCCTGCTGTATCTCGATGGTGCGGTTCCTACAAAGCCTTACCCTTTCCCCCGCTTTCCCTTGCACGAAGCATACTCTGAGGGAGAGAAGCCAGTGGGGTGAGGGGTATGTCCAGTGGGGCCAAGCCTGCCTGTGACGAACTTTCATTTTAATACGTTTTAACGGGTCCGCTCGCGGATTTTCGAATTTACGGATTTTTTCGAAAATCCGCGGATCCTTGCGCGGACCGGATTTTTCGAGGTTCGGACATCTCTACTCAGAAGCCTTTTTTCCTGCAGAGATTAATGGGCAAGTGTCAAGTGTTTAGAGTTGGCAATTACCATTTTAAAAGGGAAAGTTTATCATATACCAGATATTCCTTATTAAAGAGTTTAAAGGTCAATTTATGGGTATGCCTTTATTTCTGAAAGGATTAAAGGGAAAGTAAAGAATTTACCAGTTTATTTTTTTGTTTTTTAAATAAAGAATAAAAGGAAAGCTTGACATTTACCATTACCAAACATAAATCTTGGTGCACAAAATTGCATTTTTTAAAATGAATTTTTTTTTTAAATGATGCTTGTTTTTCCTTCATTTTGTGTATTAAAAACACTTTTTTAAACCACTTTTTCTATGCAAAAAAATTCTGTTTTAATCCACTGTACATTTTGTTCACAAAAAAAGATTTGGGTCATCAAAATATATATTTTGGTGCTACAGTTGTTTTTTTCTTGTCTAAATGCATGTTTTGTTACCACTAAAAAAAATTTGGTCGACTAAATAAAGTTTTCTAACCAAAATTTTTGTTTACTAAATGTGTTTTGTTAACACAGAACTTCTTTTGGCTGACTAAATATGGCTTTGTCCCAAAGTGTTAGTTTTTGTCTACTCAATGGGGCACATTTACCCAGACTCGCTGGGCAAATATATGAAGTTAAAGTCGCGCTAAACGGTTCGCTATCGGTTAGCATGACTTTAACTCCATATTAGCACCGGATGCGTGGGTTATACAAAAATCACCTGTGCATCCGACACTCAAAATTTAATAACGCGTTTGCGCTAGTTGTAGCGCAGGATTTTAATGCCAGCAGATAGCTGGCGTTAAAATCCCGCAGTGGGTAAATCCCTTAGCGGGATTTGCCCACATTTGCAAACGCGATATTTAATTGCGGAAGGAGCATTTACCCGGAGCAATAGCGCCATCCTATTTCATTAATAGGATGATAAAATGTAAAACTCAGGCGAATTTTCTTCATTTTGCTTATAGGACATGGTAGTGTAAAACGCAAAAGGCGAATTTTCTCTATTTTAATAGGATGCTAGTGTGAAGCTGAAAAGGCGAATTTTCTCTATTTTATTAATAGGACACATTTTTTAGTATTGGTTATTTTCATGAAATCAGTTCCATTAATATGGGAACATACCATAGTGCTGTGTAAGAAATAGTCATGTTAATGGAACATTCCAGATGTTTGGCAAAAATTCTGTTAAGAATGCAAAAAATGCAACAAACGGGAGAAAAGGGGCAAAAATGTGAAAATTTTTTACATATGGCCCTATGTATTTACTTTGTGTCTAGCTCAATTTGTTTTTTCACTTTAGTTGCCCTTAAAATCACATGCTTATTGTCATCCACAGCTAATGAGATTCATACATATATACATACAGCAGTTCCTACTAAAACCTCACTTTTTAAAATCTGTTGGTAAAAAGCACGCACCCTTCCATACTTAATTCTTTTTCGTTCCGTAAAAATACCCATAAGCACAATTTTTAGTGTATTTCTATTGGGTAAAACATTAAAGTAGGGAGGGGTAGATGATTATACCATCTCAATTAGGGAGATGTATCTTCTGCAGATATAAGTAACTAATTTCTACATACACTATAGATACACATATATATGATATAGATATATATATATATATAAGCAATAGAAAAGACTGGCACACACTCCTTCCTGCAGATGCCAGGGTGCTCCCGAGGGATCCAATAATACAAAATGCACAGTGAATCAGGGCACTCCTTGGTCTTATAAACAAGTGGGTTTATTCACATACAACAGTGGCAATGTTTCGGTCCTGGTCTTGGACCTTTATCAAGCCTACACCAGGGACCGAAACATCTAGGCTTGATAAAGGTCCAAGACCAGGGACCGAAACGTTGCCACTGTGTGATGTGAAAAACCCACTTGTTTATAAGACCAAGGAGTGCCCTGATTCACTGTGCATTTTATATTATATATAATATATATATAAACCTAAACCAAGGTGGTGGAACTCAAACCTTGTAGGATAAATCACCTGGGTGCTTCCTGTTGATTAAAAATAGACATATAAACAAAGATATAGGAGCACTCCTAGGAATTTCAATGAAGTTTATTCAACACAAACGTGGCAACGTTTCGGCCCTGTGTCTGGGGCCTTTATCAAGCCAGTGTATATCACATGGCTTGATAAAGGCCCAGAACAGGGCCGAAACGTTGCCATGTTTGTGTTGAATAAAACTTCATTGAAATTCCTAGGAGTGCTCCTATATCTTTGTTTATATATATATATATATATATATTATATATATATATAATTTGTTAGGTAACTTCAGATTAAAGGGCAAGTCCAGCCCTCAAATGAAAACTAATATGGTTAATCACCCCCAAAACTGTAATAGTTTGAAATCTGAAATATGTAAGTCAACCTGAAATCCTGTACAATGTCCTGTTGCCCCTGTTTCTGCTGCCTAGTTCTTCCAGTTAGCAACTGTCAGTTATGGATTTGGCAGTTAAAATCACAGCCAGTGACTGAATGCTAATCACCTACCTGCCTCTTCTGAGCATGCTCAGGCTCATTACCAGGTCAAAAACTGCTCAACTTGCATGAGGCACCCAGAAGCATAGCAGGCATACAGCAATGATTTCAGAGGACAAAGTAGGATACATCAATATTTTTTGTAAAATATTTTATTATGAGGGTGGAGTTGTCCTTTTAAAGAGAGCAAACGTTAAATACAATATAATCCAGAGTCCCACAATATCTTGCTGTATGAATAATAGCATTTCCCCTTTGACATGTTCACTTAATGGTCAACATGCTCTGCATTGTGCTTGAAATCTAGGCTTGTTTGGATTATTTTCCATAGTGAGCAACTCAAATTTAAACATTTAACAGGAAAGAGACTTCTTATACTTAAAGAGGAGGCCCTTTTGGCTCCTACCCTTTAAATCTCTCCTGCCTATTGCAGGTACATTTAGACTGGTCTCTTATATATTCTGCTTCCAAAAATACAGGATCTTATTTAACAGAGCTAAGAACTAGACAATAAATTATTCAACTATCATGTGGACAAAAATTGGTATACAGGATTAAGTAAGCTGCAATGAATTGCCCAAATTAAACTTAATTTTACATTTTATACAAACACCTAACTAATTAGATTTTTTTTTGCAATTCAATATATTTACATTCAATCTCCTGTGAACAATTGTACTCTATAGTCATCAACATTGCCCATTAGTCTTACTGCACTCAAACCTTTTTAACCTGTGAATTAAAAAGGAATTAAACTTTAACCTAAATATTTACAGTTATATTTCTTTGTTATTTAACATTTTGGCATGCCAAAATTATTAGATTACACTCTTGTCATTGTGAATATGATATGTGTGGTCTTTATTGGTCAAGCCAATATATAGGCGCTACCGCTTTAATTATATAAACTGGTGTACAAGGATTAAAACTGATAATTAATCTGCTGATTGGTTGGTGTGGTACCTTTATACAAATTCTGTGATTCTCTGCAGAGATAATTATTCAATAGTCATATAAGGAGGAAACATTAACTTATTGGCAAAATAAAACAACTACCTTTACAATGGATTTTTCAGCATGGACAGTTCATGCCTGTGTACTGTAATAAAATGGAGTTTCTACTGTTTGAATTTGCTGCATCTAAGTTTCCTTTTGCATTTGGAAGCAAGCTACAGTAAACATGAAAAAAATCTGTACTCTAATTGGTTCCTAGGTGAGGCTGTAGAGATGTACAAAAGTTCCACCGTAGACAGGGTTTTGTAAATGTCAATGCTATTTTATCTGCTTTGTTTAGATACTGACATTCAGATGTAAAAAACAGCAAATGAATTGTTTTCATCTATTTCATTTCTGTTGAAACTAAAGTAAGTCATTATTTTAGAAAATTATGAGCTAATCCACAGAAAACTAATTAAAATGTTTAATTGTCTGCAAAATGACGCAATGATTTAAATAAATTATTTTTATAAATGCATAAATACAAATCTGAGGATGAAAAATAGATTCTTGTTATGTTTTAGGACTTTCTTTTGCAATGAATGACAGAACTGGGTGATGTTGCACTATTAACTTTTGACACTCTGTGATTGAGCTGACAATAAAACACGAGATTTGATTTTAATAAGAATGCATTTAAAAGGCAAACAAAGCTTTGACATCCAACTCATGGTTTATATATCCTGAAAAGAAAACAAAAACATAAAAAGGTTTAACATACAGAGAAAACTGTTGAATTATGCAGATGTAATTAGTCTTGTTTCTGTAGAAGGTTTGGAAACCTCAGTAGCTCCCGCAGGCATCCTTAACAATTCTTTGATGAATTTTTTGTGTCATGGTTGATTGTGTATATGACATACCCTTCCAACGAACATGCACAAAGGGAGCAATCAGTTTTCCTCTGTATCTGTAACAAACTAAGTAATCAAATGTATGCAGACAGCTTACAACTTTATACAACACTCAGTTATACAGATAATTCACAGGGTTTAGCAGTCATATGAAGCAATAATAAAGTAAGAATGCAATGCATGGAAAACATCCATTATCTAGTGTAATAACTAGAGAAGGACCTTGTATAGCCTGGGATATTATAGAGCAACTATTTGTTCCCTTCATACAACTGAGCTTTGAGGGCTTAAAGAACTGGCAAGGCTGTTGAGTGCAACTTAACCTCCTGCGATGACTCACTAACTTGGAATTTACTTAAACTCGCAAGAGCAAATTTATGAAACTACAAAGAAAATAAGAATTACATGAAAATCCAGATGGTATCTACAATATATATATAATTATATTTCCAGGACCTGATGTTATACATGCAATTGTACATAACTCCAAATTTTCCTTTGTACTGATCCATTGCTTCCAGACCCTTACAATGCTGTAAACACCCAATTCTGCTAGTGTTAGTGCTGACTTATCTGCATTGATGACATTTGTGAGGTTTGCTTTTTACCACTCATGGAATTACTTTCCGTAAACATGCCCTGCAAAGCAACATAATCCCAATGATCCCTCCTCTTAACATTCCAGGGTGCCAGGCTATTGCTTGCTACATTTTCTCCACAATATTCACTTCCTCCTTTTGATGTGCATTTAGTCCAATGAGGGAGATTTACCCATACAACAGCCATTTGGTCACATTGCTATACTTTAGTTTTCAATGTTTTTGGAGATTAATTCCTGATTCCCCCTACAATAGACTTCACACTAACCTGTTGCAAAACAAATAAAAACGTATAATAACTAATTAACACTTCTAGAAAACTAGCTATGAAAGAAAATTAACTTCCGAGTTAATGGGTTTTATCTTTAGTTTGAATGGAATTATAAATGATTACCTTGGTAAAATATTCTCAAATCAATATAAAATATCAGTGCATTGTAAAGAGACTATAGTACAAATGTTAATCAGCAGCTAAAAGAAAATTCTAGTGCTTAATATTAGCAGTGATTTAGAAGATAAATCATGTTTATCAGAGTATGGAACTAGGTGATGAAATGGATACTATTACATAATGCAGGTTTATACCATAATGCAGGTAACATTACTAATAACCACACAGTTACCAAAAAAAAAATCACTCTAATGTATACCTTAATCCGATATTCTGGATACTTTCTAGAATGGCATGCAGCCAAATTTGTCTCTGAATATGCAAACAATTTTTCATTCATGCAATAAAATGAGTGTACAGCATAGAGGGAATAGTGGACGCACAGCTTATGTGGCTAGCAAACATTTTTACATTATCGAATAATCAAGTAGCAGATGGCTTCATGATTTTATGAACCTGATGATTTCTGATGATGATTAATGTCTTCTATAGTAAATCATTGTTTATCACATGACTTTGGAAAATCTACCAAACATTTGGGCACTAAGAATAGATTTTATATAGTGAAAATGTGCTTTAAGGGAAAGACCCATGGAAAATATAATTATTTTTAAAATTCTTAGTTTATATTACACATACCTAGTTATTCTACATATTCTCTTCCATTTTGAAAAATCTGTTTATTATACCCCTTGCTATTCCATGCTGTTTATATTAGTGAGCTGACATTGCAGTTCTGTAAAGGTCCTCCTTCCCAGAGGCCACTACCTGGAATGTTCCTGAAGTAATTTCTAGCGATTAATGTTGGATGGTTCAAACATGCTCAGATCTCTACTGAGAAAATGAATCAACCCAGACGCTGGGTCAAGTCAAAACCATAACTGGCTTAAAGGGCATCTATACCGAAAATAGGTATTTTAAATTGACTATAACTGGAAACTATAATTCTTCCCAACCACCACTGTATCAATTTTTTGTTGATCTGCCCCCTATTTTTTTAGATATCCAATCTAAAACTTCTTATATTTCAGCTGTCAATCAAGTTCCTTGCTCTCAAAAACTATTCTTCTACGAGTACCGTAATTTTACTGTACTGGAATTGACAGAGTTTTTGGCAGTTGGAATGCTGTGTGCAGACTTGACAGTTGGTTGTGTGGTAAAAAAAGTCAGTCGGATGGAAGGTTAAAAGAGGGAGGGGGATCCTGCTCCTAAACAAAATGTGTGCTGGATTGAAGGCATGCAGCAACACACGCAAGTCTACTTTCACGTATTCAATCTAGATTAGATGAGGCAAAGTCATTTTTTTAGTATAGCGTCCCTTTAAATTTGGAAGCATTTATTATACACAGACAAAATGCTGAATGGGCAGGTTAAGGTCATTAGGATGGGAAAATACTGTTCTTTTTTCTTAAAAGTATATGTATTTGCACTGAACTTTCCCTTTAATCAGTTACAGTTTGCTAAGTAAAAGCTGTTTGGAAACTTTTAAACAATTGTCTTGAATGATAATGCCAGTAAAATTAACACAGGTTTTTTTTTGTAAACAAAAAGCAAATACAATACACACAATACAAATGCCTTCAACAATATATTACAATGTTTAAAAATTTAAAAACAAAAAACAAGCATGATGTACTGGGGCGATTTATTATGTATAATGAAGTTACGCACTGAGAAGCAGAAAGGCTAAGGTCTCAGTTATGATTGTGAAAAGATTATGCCGTAACAGCCTCAAATAATTTATTTCCCATCACAGCTGCTCTCTAATTACTGTCACATAAGAAGAATCCTAATTTAGATGCTCTGTTCATGAAACCATTTGTATGCTGTTTAAGATTATTATGCAACATTAATGAACACCTTTTATCCCAAGTGAAAGATGGGGATACAACCTTTGAACACAAGCTGTGACTTTCATATCAAATTTATTTCAAAGATTCAGCATAAGGGAAGGGAAGGGAAGAAAGGAAGGAAGGAAGGAAGGAAGGAAGGAAGGAAGGAAGGAAGGGGAAATACATGGGAGATGAACATTGTTATCATTTTGTGGTTATACTGTATTTGTGTTTATTTTCATACATAACAATGTAACATAGTAATTGAGGTTGAATAAAGACATACGTCCGTCAAATTAACCCTACCTAACTGTTGATCCAGAAGAAGGCAAAAAAAAAAACAGCAAAAAAGGGGGGAAGGCTCCAACAGGCAATCGGAAATTATCCCTGGATCAACCAGATCTATATGCATTAATACCAGTAATTCTCAATATTTTTTAGTTTTAGAAACTTATCCAGGCCTTTTTTAAAGCTATTTAATGAACTTGCCATTACCACATCTGCAGGAAGACAGTTCCACAGTTTCACCGTTCTCACTGTAAAGAAACCTTTCCTAACCTGAATTCAACTATCATGTGGACAAAAATTGGTATACAGGATTAAGTAAGCTGCAATGAATTGCCCAAATTAAACTTAATTTTTACATTTATACAAACACCTAACTAATTAGATTTTTTTTTTTGCAATTCAATATATTTACATTCAATCTCCTGTGAACAATTGTACTCTATAGTCATCAACATTGCCCATTAGTCTTACTGCACTCAAACCTTTTTAACCTGTGAATTAAAAGGAATTAAACTTTAACCTAATATTTACAGTTATATTTCTTTGTTTATTTAACATTTTGGCATGCCAAAATTATTAGATTACACTCTTGTCATGTGAATATGATATGTGTGGTCTTTATTGGTCAAGCCAATATATAGGCGCTACCGCTTTATTATATAAACTGGTGTACAAGGATTAAAACTGATAATTAATCTGCTGATTGTTGTGTGGTGGTACCTTTATACAAATTCTGTGATTCTCTGCAGAGATAATTATTCATATAGTCATATAAGGAGGAAACATTAACTTATTGGCAAAAAAACAACTACCTTTCAATGGATTTTTCAGCATGGACAGTTCATGCCTGTGTACTGTAATAAAATGGAGTTTCTACTGTTTGAATTTGCTGCACTCTAAGTTTCCTTTTGCATTTGGAAGCAAGCTACAGTAAACATGAAAAAATCTGTACTCTAATTGGTTCCTAGGTGAGGCTGTAGAGATGTACAAAAGTTCCACCGTAGACAGGGTTTTGTAAATGTCAATGCTATTTTATCTGCTTTGTTTAGACTGACATTCAGATGTAAAAACAGCAAATGAATTGTTTTCATCTATTTCATTTCTGTTGAAACTAAAGTAAGTCATTATTTTTAGAAAATTATGAGCTAATCCACAGAAAACTAATTAAATGTTTAATTGTCTGCAAATGACGCAATGATTTAAATAAATTATTTTTATAATGCATAAATACAAATCTGAGGATGAAAAATAGATTCTTGTTTGTTTTAGGACTTTCTTTTGCAATGAATGACAGAAACTGGGTGATGTTGCCACTATTAACTTTTGACACTCTGTGATTGAGCTGACATAAAACACAGATTTGATTTTAATAAGATGCATTTAAAAGGCAACAAAGCTTTGACATCCAACTCATGGTTTATATATCCTGAAAAGAAAACAAAAACATAAAAAGGTTTAACATACAGAGAAAACTGTTGAATTATGCAGATGTAATTAGTCTTGTTTCTGTAGAAGGTTTGGAAACCTCAGTAGCTCCCGCAGGCATCCTTAACAATTCTTTGATGAATTTTTTGTGTCATGGTTGATTGTATGACATACCCTTCCAACGAACATGCACAAGGGAGCATCAGTTTTCCTCTGTATCTGTAACAAACTAAGTAATCAAATGTATGCAGACAGCTTACAACTTTATACAACACTCAGTTATAAGATAATTCACAGGGTTTAGCAGTCTATGAAGCAATAAATAAAGTAAGAATGCAATGCATGAAAACATCCATTATCTAGTGTAATAACTAGAGAAGGACCTTGTATAGCCTGGGATATTATAGAGCAGCAATATTTGTTCCCTTCATACAACTGAGCTTTGAGGCTAAAGAACTGGCAAGGCTGTTGAGTGCAACTTAACCTCCTGCGATGACTCACTAACTTGGAATTTACTTAAACTCGCAAGAGCAAATTTATGAAACTACAAAGAAAATAAGAATTACATGAAAATCCAGATGGTATACAATATATATATAATATATTTCCAGGACCTGATGTTATACATGCAATTGTACATAACTCCAATTTTCCTTTGTACTGATCCATTGCTTCCAGACCCTTACAATGCTGTAAACACCCAATTCTGCTAGTGTTAGTGCTGACTTATCTGCATTGATGACATTTGTGAGGTTTGCTTTTTACCACTCATGGAATTACTTTCCGAAACATGCCCTGCAAAGCAACATAATCCCAATGATCCCTCCTCTTAACATTCCGGGTGCCAGGCTATTGCTTGCTACATTTTCTCCACAATATTCACTTCTCCTTTTGATGTGCATTTAGTCCAATGAGGGAGATTTACCCATACAACAGCATTGGTCACATTGCTATACTTTAGTTTTCAATGTTTTTGGAGATTAATTCCTGATTCCCCCTACAATAGACTTCACACTAACCTGTTGCAAAACAAATAAAACGTATAATAACTAATTAACACTTCTAGAAAACTAGCTATGAAAGAAAATTAACTTCCGAGTTATGGGTTTTAGCTTTAGTTTTGAATGGAATTAAATGATTACCTGGTAAAAATTCTCAAATCAATATAAAATATCAGTGCATTGTAAAGAGACTATAGTACAAATGTTAATCAGCAGCTAAAAGAAAATTCTAGTGCTTAATATTAGCAGTGATTAGAAGATAAATCATGTTTATCAGAGTATGGAACTAGGTGATGAAATGGATACTATTACATAATGCAGGTTTATACCATAATGCAGGTAACATTACTAATAACCACACAGTTACCAAAAAAAAAAATCACTCTAATGTATACCTTAATCCGATATTCTGGATACTTTCTAGAATGGCATGCAGCCAAATTGTCTCTGAATATGCAAACAATTTTTCATTCATGCAATAAAATGAGTGTACAGCATAGAGGGAATAGTGGACGCACAGCTTATGTGGCTAGCAAACATTTTTACATTATCGAATAATCAAGTAGCAGATGGCTTCATGATTTTATGAACCTGATGATTTCTGATGATGATTAATGTCTTCTATAGTAAATCATTGTTTATCACATGACTTTGGAAAATCTACCAAATTTGGGCACTAAGAATAGATTTTTATAGTGAAAATGTGCTTAAGGGAAAGACCCATGGAAAATAATTATTTTTAAAATTCTTAGTTTATATTACACATACCTAGTTATCTTACATATTCTCTTCCATTTTGAAAAATCTGTTTAATTATACCCCTTGCTATTCCATGCTGTTTATATTAGTGAGCTGACATTGCAGGTTCTGTAAAGGTCCTCCTTCCCAGAGCGCACACTACCTTGGAATGTTCCTGAAAGTAATTTCTAGTGATTGAATGTTGGATGGGTCAAACATGCTCAGATCTCTACTGAGAAAATGAATCAACCCAGACGCTGGGTCAAGGTCAAAACCATAACTGGCTTAAAGGGCATCTATACCGAAAAATAGGTTATTTTAAATTGACTATAACTGGAAACTATAATTCTTCCCAACCACCACTGTATCAATTTTTTGTTGATCTGCCCCCTATTTTTTTAGATATCCAATCTAAAACTTCTTATATTTCAGCTGTCAATCAAGTTCCTTGCTCTCAAAAACTATTCTTCTACGAGTACCGGTAATTTTACTGTAGCTGGAATGGTGACAGAGTTTTTGGCAGTTGGAATGCTGTGTGCAGACTGACAGTTGGTTTGTGTGGTAAAAAAAGTCAGGTCGGATGGAAGTGGTTAAAAGAGGGAGGGGGATACTGCTCCTAACAAAATGTGTGCTGGATTGAAGGCATGCAGCAACACACGCAAATGCTACTTTCACGTATTCAATTCTAGATTAAGATGAGGCAAAGTCATTTTTTTAGTATAGCGTCCCTTTAAATTTGGAAGCATTTATTTATACACAGACAAAATGCTGAATGGGCAGGTTAAGGTCATTAGGATGGGAAAATACTGTTCTTTTTTCTTAAAAGTATATGTATTTGCACTGAACTTTCCCTTTAATCAGTTACAGTTTGCTAAGTAAAAGACTGTTTGGAAACTTTTAAACAATTGTTCTTGAATGATAATGCCAGTAAAATTAACACAGGTTTTTTTTGTAAACAAAAAGCAAATACAATACACACAATACAAATGCCTTCAACATATATTACAATGTTTAAAAATTTAAAAACAAAAACAAGCATGATGTACTGGGGCGATTTATTATGTATAATGAAGTTACGCACTGAGAAGCAGAAAGGCTAAGGTCTCAGTTATGATGTGTGAAAAGATTATGCCGAACAGCCTCAAATAATTTATTTCCCATCACAGCTGCTCTCTAATTACTGTCACATAAGAAGAATCCTAATTTAGATGCTCTGTTCATGAAACCATGTATGCTGTTTAAGATTATTATGCAACATTAATGAACACCTTTTATCCAAGTGAAGATGGGGATACAACCTTTGAACACAAGCTGTGACTTTCATATCAATTTATTTCAAGATTCAGCATAAGGAAGGGAAGGGAAAGGGAAGAAAGGAAGGAAGGAAGGAAGGAAGGAAGGAAGGAAGGAGAAGGAAGGGGAAATACATGGGAGATGAACATTGTTATCATTTGTGGTTATACTGTATTGTGTTTATTTTCATACATACATGTACATAGTAATTGAGGTTGAATAAAGACATACGTACATCTAGTCCAACCTTTACACCCTACTCTTTAACCCTACTTAGCAGTTGATCCAGAGGAAGGCAAAAAAACCCTTGTAACAAAAATTCCTTCCTGACTCCAAATGGCAACTAGGAAGTATCAGGCAACTAGGAAGGACCAACCAGTATATGTATACAGTATATGTATTAATACCAGTAATTTAGAATATTATTTTGTTTTAGAAACATATCTAGCCCACGTTTAAAGCTATTCAATGAACTTGCCATTACCACATCTGCTGGAAGACAGATTCACAGTTTTAAAATTCTCACTGTAAAGAAACCTTTCCTAACCTGAAGATGAAACTTCTTTTCTTCCAACCTTAAAGGATGTCCACGTGTCCTCTGATATGACCTATTAGTGAACAAACCAGAGAGTATATTATATGGCCCATTAATATATTTGTATAAAGTAACCATATCCCCGTGCAAATGCCGCATCTCCAATGAAAACAGACCCAACTTGTCTAACCTGCCTTTATAGTCAAGCCCCTCCATTCCCTTTATTATTTTAGTTGCCCTTCTCTGAACTGCTTCCATTTCCAAAAAGTCCCATTTGTTTATGGGATTCCTAAACTGCACCGCATATTCCAAATGAGGCCTTACCAGTGCCTTGTAAAGAGGGAGAATAATATCTTTCTCTCTTGAATCTATTCCCCTCTTTATACAAGACAATATCTTGCTAGCTCTAGCTGTTGCTACCTGGCATTGTTTGCTACAGTTAAGTCTGTTATCTACCAGAACCCCCAAATCTTTTTCCATTACAGATGCACTTAACACAGAGTTATTTATGGTGTAGGGGGCACAGGCATTATTAAATCCCAAATGCATCACCTTACATTTATCAACATTGAATCCCATCTGCCAGTCTGCTGCCCATTTTGATAATCTATCTAGGTCTGCTTGCAGCACTTGCACATCATTGGAAGTTTCCAAAGCTCTGCATAGTTTAGTGTCATCAGCAAACAAAGAGACCTTGCTCTCAATGCCCCTTCTGAGTCATTTATAAACAGATTAAACAGAAGCGTCCCCAGTACAGAACCCTGAGGTCCTGGGGCGTAATTAATATCTTTGTCTAATTGTTTCCGTAACATATTCCCTTTCAGAGAGAATATTCCTTATTTATACCCTTCATATTATTATAGTTTCTACTATAAGGACTAGGATTCTCTATAGTGAATTTTGGGGTTGGACTTTCTCTGCTATCCATATCTTTTTTTTCCATTTCCCCTTTGCCAACTGCATTTGGAGATTCATTTTCACCTCCTCACTGGTATTTATTTATAACAGACACCAACAATTAATTTACCGTCCTTCTTGCTTCCTGTACCCAGCTCCACCCATATTTTTCACCACCATTTCACCCCTTCAGTTTACTGTGCCCAGCCAGTGTCTTAATTTCCCCCAGTTCTGCCAAGCTCTGCAATGCTGCAAGTTTCCCCTTTAGATTCTGCACCTCAGATTCCCAATGGGCAACCCACTCACATCCGACACATACAAAGGTCCCTTGGTACTTTGTAGGGCATCCTTTAATAAATACACACTAAAGTGACATATGACAAATTGTGGGCAATTTTTATTTACAGTGGTGCTCTCCTTCATCTTCATGTGCATTTTATAGTAAATTATGAACAAAATGGACATTTTCATAAAACTATCCACTAGTGATATTACAGAAATGATCAGGTATCTGATCTTACTCCCCAGTTCGACCCAGAGTTCTATTTCTCCTGTTTCATACAGATATGACCCACACAGATATGTGAATTTTTTATCCTTGTAGTAAAGCCAAGAGTTGCAAATCATTTGTGGTTAACACTGAATTTACATTTTTTTCTTTCCTTATTCCGGGGTTGGGGATTTTTTAAACCTATTGGTTGTCCCACACAACTATTCTCAGAGTCCCGAACTCGGGCTGGTCCCACGTCACCTGCCAATGTTAAACTCCATATAACAATATTACTAACCGGTTGTGCTGGATATTTGCCCCTCTGTGCAGGGCACACACCCATAACAGCAGGAAAATGGGGTTTCCAATGCAGCTTTCCTGTATCCAGGATTGCAGCTCTCACTGCAAATAGAGCGGGGAATCTGTAAACACATAATAGATGTCACTCTAAACTCTACTTTTCATTATCTTCACCCAAGATGGATTGCAATGGGCTGTCAACCATTCTAGTGCTAAGCCATGGAACTGTCTACCAGTAAATGTGGAAATTACAAATTCATTAAATAACTTCAAGGGAGGGAGGGGATATGTTTCTAAAATATTGAAAACTACTGGTTTTAATTCATATAATTTGTGTTGATTGTGGGATCCATTACAACTGTTATTTCGGTTAAGGTAAGGTAAAAAGGATGGGCAGGGTCCACTTTCCTATTGTATCATGGTATGACTGTAAATAACTGATCATTGTGTGTACTTATAATGTTACCTTTGTATGTAATACGTACAGTATGACTTTGCAAAATATGTATTATATATTTATATAAATACATATATATTATGTATTTATAAGTAATGATGTCTATGTCAAGCACCACGGAATGTGTTGGCGCTATGTAAATCAAAATTAGTAATATTAATAAGAATAATAACAATAATAACAATGGACTAGATGGACGTATGCATTCATTCAGCATTCATTCAGCAGTTACTATGTAACTGTTAGACATTATGGGTAGGGTATAAAAGTTGGACTAGATGGACATATGTCTTTATACAACCTCCAATACTACAGTATTTTACTATTTAACTGTTATACAGACATTATGGGTAGGGTATAAAGGTTGGACTAGATGGACATATGTCTTTATACAACCTCCAATACTGTGTTACTATGTAACTGTTATACAGACATTATGGGTAGGGTATACAGGTTCGACTAGATGTATGCATGTCTTTGTACAACCTCCAATACTATGTTACTATGTAACTGTTATACAGACATTATGGGTAGGGTATAAAGGTTGGCTAGATGGATGTATGTCTTTATATAACCTCCAATACTATGTTACTATGTAACTGTTAGACAGACATTATGGGTAGGGTATAAAGGTTGGACTAGATGGACGTATGTCTTTATACAATCTCCAATACTATGTTACTATGTAACTGTTATACAGTCATTATGGGTAGGGTATAAAGGTTGGACTAGATGGACGTATGTCTTTATACAATCTCCAATACTATGTTACTATGTAACTGTTATACAGACATTATGGGTAGGGTATAAAGGTTGGACTAGATGTATGCATGTCTTTGTACAAGCTCCAATACTATGTTACTATGTAACTGTTATACAGACATTATGGGTAGGGTATAAAGGTTGGACTACATGGACATATGTCTTTAAATAACTCCAACACTATGTTACTATGTAACTGTTATACAGACATTATGGGTAGGTTATTAAGGTTGGACTACATGGATGTATGTCTTTATACAATCTCCAATACTATGTTACTATGTAACTGTTATACAGACATTATGGGTAGGGTATAAAAGTTGGACTAGATGGATGTATGTCTTTATACAACTCCAACACTATGTTACTATGTTACTGTTAGATAGACATTATGGGTAGGGTATAAAGGTTAGACTAGATGGACGTATATCTTTATACAACCTCCAATACTATGTTACTATGTAACTGTTAAACAGACATTATGGGTAGGGTATAAAGGTTGGACTAGATGGACGTATATCTTTATACAACCTACAATACTATGTTACTATGTAACTGTTATACAGACATTATGG